>JARFIY010000110.1:565000-992500 GCA_036346155.1 Sinelater perroti
GGAAACTTTCAGCAATGCAATAAACATCTCCCATCGATGGCAAGCATGTTTCCAAATACAGTTGAGAACTTTGAGTAAGATATGCCTCTTCCCTGTATATTATTTATGTAAAGACATACTCCAAGGTTACTTTCGATACGTACCCAAAGTAGTCAAGCTTAAACAAAGTCGATCCACCTTCACACTGAGTTTGGACAATTGATGGGGGAGTTACCTCATAGTAACCACGGTCGGCATAATGATCGCTGTAACAATTTAATTATGATATGTAATTGAGATGTCTTAGAGTTTCTTAAATATCTGTAATGGTGATTGGAACAATTTTTTAATAAAATTTAACCTCATAATTATTTTATTAGAAATAATCATAACATACAAAATGATCAATAATATTCAAAAATAAAAATAAAGGAAAATGATAAATGTGAATGCAATGTAAAATGAATGGTACAAATGTAAGTACTGTAATGACTTTTTTAGCATACATATAAAGTATGTTAAGTTAGTTCTATAAGGCACTATTGAAAATTATGCAATATCCAAAATGCTCACTAAATACTCATATTAAATGTTATTGTGTGCTAGAATATTAAAAAACTTCATTGGTAAGTTGTTGTTCAGTGACATTTCCAAATTAAATTTGCAAAAGAAACACCTCACCATTACATCATAAAGTGAATGAAATAAATAATTTTAAGAAGTGGCTGTATATGCAAAGGAAAAAATACAGGATGGCTACCATTCAACAACAAAATGATGGAAAACATATGTGAGACTTATCAACAAAACCCCGGCAAGTCAATGTATAGGGCCATCAGAGAATTTAACATGCTGCAAGCAACAGTACGATGCGTGTTATATAAGCATCTGCAGTTCAAGCTTTATACTGGATCAAACATTATATCATTGTTGTTCTGGTTTCCTAAGTCACCTGATTTAACGTCTTAAGATTATTTCTTTTTGGAAAGGACTTTGAGAAGGACAAGACGTTCATATTCCCACTTACAAGGACTTAGAGCAGTTAAAGCAGTGGATAAGTGACACAGTCGGCTCAATTGATCAGGATATGCTGATACTAGTGTGGCAAGAACTAGACTATCATGTAGACGTTTGTCATGCCTCAAACAATTTATTACAATAGTTGTAAATGTGTTTTCTTTTTGTAGCATTCGTTTTGAATTACTGTGTACCTCATTTAATGAAACAGATAAGTTCTATGAAATAGATTTTGATTCCAATTGAAACAAAAAGAATGCATAATAAGCAACATAGATAATTAAGATAAATAAACAAAATGGCAGACAAGACTGCTTGGGCTAGAGATATTCAACTAAGCCTTTCTCATTACTTTTGGCTTTGATTATTTAAGATAGTAATTCTTCTCAGAGCCATTTCCAACATTAAATGACTATGCAGAATTATTTAGGTCCAATCTCTACATTTGAAAGGATGACACTTGAGAAGACTTAGTAAGAAAATATAACTACAGTAAAATAAAATAAAAAATTAATTACACAAGACAGAACAAAGAACTTGTAAAGCTCCTTAGAAAAAATAGACGAAATTATGATCATGCATTTTTTTTAAATTAACATTTTCATTTGAACTATAGCAACGAATAAGAATTGTTCTTTTAAGTACAGACAATTGAATTCTATAATTTAAACCTATCTTTCAAAGAGTTGTTTGAATGCTACTTGTCCTTAGAAGCAAAAAATTCATTGTAAGCTGCCTTGAATCCTTCAAATTCTCAAAACTGTGCCAAAAAGATGAAAATCAAGTGGTGCAAATTTCTGGTTGTGTATAGTGTTTCCCTCATTCAAAGCACTGGATGCTGTTAAGTAAATCGAAATCCAAACTTCTAAACACAATCTACATAAACCCATCACGATTGTATATTGCATTTCAATTTTTTTACGTATCTTGAGCACAGTTTCCTTGTAGTATCTCCAATCAGCAAATGGTCACCCATGTTCATCGTAAGCTTTACTACTTTTGATAGCTTTCTCTACTTCTTTTGCGTTTTATATGGCTCTTTTGTATTCCAATCATAAGTGAGACAATTACCACAATTGGACCGCCTTAATGATTTCAAAAAAATAATTGAGTTATATAAAACAAATAATTGAAGACACAGGAAGCTAAAACTATCAAGAAATGAAAATAAAAGCGGTGAATAGAGAAGAATGGATTGCTGCGACAAACCAGTCTGAGGACTGAAAACTGAGGAGGAGAATGATTTCAATATAAAGAAAATATATATTTACAATAATGACCAAAGACCATAGACCCTTTGCTAATATCAGTCAATACTTTCAATTCAATTCATACATATGTCCGAGGTGAATAGTTTAAAGCAGCTTAAAATTTCAGTAAACAGAGCATCACCATACTGGAGAATATGCTTCGCTTGGTTACAGTTTTTGTTACTTTCTATCAAAGGTTACAATTGCACTACTAGTTTTAAAATATCTTTTGACATGTATTTATGTGTTGTTATGCTTAGACAACAGTCAATTCATGTTGTATTTAGCAACAACACTTGTTGATTTTGCAAACATAAGAATACCAATGGCTGATATTTGTAGAGTGCTAAAGTCTACTGATCTTTAAACTAGTCTTCTTATTATACTGTAAAAGAACTTTCCAGATACAAGAATTGAAACAGTACTTGTTTTTGAGTTTGTATGTTTTCTTTGTTATTTTTAGTGCTTGGAGTTGCGTTTCCAGCAGCAATATAAAGGTATACAAGTTTGTTTCCAGGTTTTCTTTACTTGTATTTCAACTGATCAGACAGAATATAATCAAATGACTATATACACTCATAGTTCAATTTAATGGACAAAAGAGGAAGGAGGTAGACATTGGTGCGATATTGTCCATTGTTTGTAGTTAATATCAACAATTATATTATAAAAAGATGAATAATACTTTTAATCAAGTGCAACATCCAATGTGAGAATGCAAATGTAATTAAAGTAATCGTTTTACTTTAAAATCAGACTTCCTTTCCCCCTCCAATATATAAATTAAAAGATTTCAATCACTTAAATGGCCCCTAATATATGGTGTATCTTCTTGATAAACAATGCAAGCAATTGTACAGATGTAATTGCAAAGTTAAGCGATAAAATAATAAAAGAGAAAGAAAGTGAAAACTGGCTAGTTTTAAATGAAATATAATGATCGAGTCTTATCATTACAAAAAACTTGTTCCACAATTTCTGTAATGTATGTCTAATTCCATCACTGATGTCATGATAAGGTTAATGACCTGGTCTAGTATCCTTTGTAGTAGTATAAGTTTGACACTTTAAAGAACACTGTTTGTATTGAGTCTTAAGCAAATTTGAAGATGAAAGCACCACTTGATTAACAGTTCTTATTGATCAACCAAGTTGGAGAAAATTTTGGATTTTTGGCAAACACCGGGCATTAATAAAAAAAAAAAAAAAACTGTAAGCTTTGGTTGTAAATCTGCAGAAAATCGGAATACTGGTGTCAATACAACTTACTCACTAGGAGAGACTTAGAAGGGAAACAGACTCTTTGGATCACCAAAGGGACAAACTTTTGTAGACTTTTTTTTTAGCACTAATGTAGTAAGAATAGTATCAAACAAGCATGGTGGTTAAGTGGACCAGATGCAGTGCAGTGAATAGAATGTTTCCTTATTTGTATTGTACTTAACCCATCATTTGCTCATTATTTTTTGTCTTAAATAAACAAAATATGCAAATATATTAATCCAGAAGATGCAGTTATGTAGATAAAAACGAAAGTAAATGTATGTGTAACAAGTTTGAGAAAAAATTTTTTTTAACTGTATTATATAATTTTTTAAAGTATATCATATCTACAAAAGCAGGTTTTATTAATTCTTGAGAAAGCCAACCAATCCAATGTTGTACAATTATTTTTTAAGCACAACATGGAAAAACTATGAAAACATTAAAAATTATATTGCTGAAATGTAAACCATTGTCATCCGAATCTTTATTTTATTAATAAATACAAAACAATAACGTTACAAATTTAAACACTTATTTCTCAACATGACTATTTCATAATACACTATTGTTCTTTGCACTAGCTTCCTAATGTTCTTTTCATAGGTTTTGGTTAATGCAACCACAAATGCACAGCTTCAATAACGCCCTTGAAAAGTTCTTTCAAGGGACCAAACAGATAAAAATTATATAGCAACAAATTTGGGCTATAAGGCGGATGTGTCAAAATTTCCCAGTTCTGCCTTTTTAACCAAAAAGTTAGCTTGATCTTGTATTTCAGTAAATTACTCCTGGTAAGTCCCGAAATATGATTACAAAAATTTTTCCAGCAGATGCACAGACTTTGAATTATTTGAGTGCAAGCAATGACAAATACCATTTCAATCAAGTCAATTTGCTTTTGGATACAAAGTCATGGATTCAAGCGTCATCACTCATTTAGATACCAGTAGAGGTATGTATGTTAGTTACGCCTTCCCTTTCAGTTTTTGAAAATTTTGCATCAATCATAAACTTCAGTCTCGGATAAACGTGTTTTCTCAAACTGTGTAGAAAGTTGATCAAAATTTCATTCTCAAATAAACCTCCCCATCAAATTACTCATCTGTGAAGTGTTCACCCTATATTGGAAACTACGGGTTAACTAAAAACTATAATATAATTATTCTTTATGCAAAACTTGACACATCTAAGTTTAATATTCAACAATTTGTTAAAAATAAATAAAATTTTACTAAAAAAAAGAAAAAACGTTCAACAGCTTTGTAGACAAAAGAAAAATGAAAAGCAAGCAATGGATCAAGTACCACAATTGTTTGATACCTATCTTATTGCGATAATACTAATCAGGTGTGCCTAATTTAGATTTGTAATTTCTCAAGAACACTGGAAAAGTGCATCCTCTCCAAATAGAGTTTGATGTTTTTATATACCAATATTACTTTGTTCCTGCAAAATTAGTAAAACCAGTATCCATACTTTTCTTGTTTAGCTCAATAATGTGGTTTGTTTCATAATATATACTAAAATGCACTTGATATTTTTTTCAGATGGTATTTCAGTGATTTATTCATGAACTCATATATCTAACAAATCCAGATTACAGAATCACGAGCATATTTAGAGAACAGCTGGAATATTGTTACTTAAGTTTAATGGGGATTGTGAAAATGGTGGTCATGTGCAAACAGTGCCAGAATCTTGCCTTAAAATAAAGTGAAATTCAAAATAAATAAACAAAAGATTAAATAAGAAGGAAAGGAGTGAGACACAAAAACAATCAATTAATTAAAATAAGACTATTAAAATCATAACTTAACACTATCATTTGGTTGTTATAGATAAGAAATAAATTTGATAAAAATCGAGGAAATAGTTAAAAATGCTTAATAAAAACGCACCATAGTTGTCCCAATGCAAGATCTTTCGAAATTTAAAATGTTAAAGGATTTACTTAAAAATTTCCAACTTGAGCTTATTCAAACAATAAAGTGAGAGAAGAACTCTATTAAAGTCAAAGAAGAAGTCTGTTAAAGACAAACTATCACAGGAAATCAAACAAAGTAATAACATAATAAAAAATGCGATTGAGTCAATTATGAAAAAACAAGATAACCTTGAAAGCAAATTGGAAAATCAAGAAATAAGACTGGCATTTATTGAAAGAGAACAGTGCAAAAAAGATCTTATTTTTCACGGAATTAAAGCAGAAACAAATAACCACATCAATCCAGAACAAATAATTTTATTTGTTATAAACCAACAACTCTTAATTAAATGTGAAGAAAAAGATATAGAAATACTTAAACATGTAAACATAAAGAAGATAGCACGCTACAATTACAAGTAGTCAACATGAAACTAAAATATCAAATACGTGAAAAGAATAATCTACTCTAGGGTACAAGGATAATAATTGATAAATACTTCTCTCCAAAAATCCTAAAGGAATGGAAAGAACTTTTATGAATAACAAAATATCTGCGAGATAAAAGAAAGCATGCACTAATAAAGTATTCACTAATTGTAAAAAAGGAAAAGATGCAATGCACAAAAATAGTGTGGTTATTAAAAGAATTAGAAACAACCAAGAAAAGACATCGCTCAGAAAAAGAATCCTATAACACAATACAATACACATCCAACACTATAAACAAGAACAGACCTAACTTGTACAAACAATTTTATCACCCCATGTAATAAAGGAAAACTTAAAAGAGAAGAATTAAACTAGTACCAACTTCATTAACAAATATCAAATAAAGCAAGATAAAGATGATTTAACAATAAAACATGATATGGCCGTGAAAACGACAACAGTACTAACAAGAAACTTAGGAAGTACTCCCAGAAACATGGTCAGAGAGGAAGAGAGTCCCAACCTAATACTAATATAGGATTATGCTACGACAAAAAAAATAGCAAAGAAGAAAGCAACTCATTTTATGAAGAATTAGAATTAACAATTACATTAACCAAAACAACTACAACCCTACCATACCCAAGGACAAGCAGGATCCCGAAAGGGATACTCACCACCTTCACACAATTAATCAACTCATTGAAAAACAATGAATATGGAATAAATATGTACATAGTTTTAATAGACTTCAAAAAAGCATTTGACTCCGTTAAACACAATAGTATTAATGCAAGCTTTCAAACACTTTCAAGTAAATACTAAATACCTAAACATTAAGCAAATCATACATAACCGTTCAGCACACATCCAACTAGAAACTCTAGGCCCTCAATTCAAATTACGAGGCGTTCAACAGGGAGACCTTTTATCCCGTTTTATTAAACACAGTTCTAGATCATTTATTTGAAAGCCTAACATTGCATAAGAAAAGAATCCTTATAAAACTCGCGGGTGGCGTCTTATTAATAGCAAAAATAGGGGAAAAATTACAGATAATTGTAAATGAACTACATAAAGTAAGCCAAAAAACTGGTCTAAAAAAAACAATAATAAAACAAATACTCTTACTAATGGTGAAGAGTGCAACATTACAATTGGAAACGAGCAAATTCCATACATAAAAGAAGCAACGTAGTTGGGACAAATATTATCATTTGAAGAAAAAGGAACCAAAGAAGTAGACAGAAGAATAAAATAAGGTTGAGGAAAATCCTGGTCACTTAAACAAATATTAAAAGGTAATATACCAAATAAAAAAAAAGTTAAGTATACAACTTATGTATACCAACATTATTCCATAACGCACTAACCAAATGTGAACTAAAAAAATTAAAGCAACACAATTTAAAATGATTAAAAATATTTTGAAAATAAATTGACGAAATAAAAATTTCTAATATAAAATCTAAATTTAATGCAATCAGCGTAATATCACAGTACAAAAAACTGAAATTGATATGAACAGGACATAATTCTAGAGCAAATAACAGATGGTCTAAATTAGTTAGTACATGGAAAACACTAAGAAACAGAAATAGGAAGACGCAATATATGTTGGGAAGATGAAATAAAGAAAACTGGACCCAGAAAGGAAGACAAACAACCATGGATTCATCTGGAGGAGGCCTTTGTCCTAAAGGGATCTAGGAGGCTATTATTATTATTATTATAAGTTTAATAGGAATGAAAAAGTTCGGCTGGTTTAGTGAAATGACTGTGGCATTAGAGGTCAACCACAACACTTGTTAAATTACTACAAAAACAAAAAAATAACACATTCATTAATATTGGAATGGACGAGGGTCCTCATGATTAGCTAGTAAGAAAGCATAAATTAATTTAACATTAAGGGTGGAAAATGGGGTCAAACTAATTTCATCCATCTTTATATGGCTCTTGACTTAAAGAAGTATAAGCAAAGCCTAACACTGAGCTATCTAAGTCTTTAAACTGACACCTGGAATCTTAAACTCAATGACAGATGAGTTTACCATAGGTTTCATAGATAAAAGGAAAAAAAACTGTTAGCTTTTAGTGTGTAAGAATATACAAAGAACTTATTACTTAAGTACAAAGTTACCTTGAGCATTGAATGCGACAGTGTATCATAGATAGACTTAATCTTATCAGTTTTTCCTAATACCATAATAAAGCTACAGTCCCTGCTGTAGATGATAAGAAAGGTCACCGCTAACCAAATTTAATTAAATATCTCTGACATTTCAACTCTATAACTAAACTATCCAAGGCACAAGTTTTGTTTGCAACCAATGGTTAAACACAAGAATTTTTCACTTAAATTTTTGATTGATCTTTATCACCACTTATGATATAAACTATATGTTGATGAATATTTTTTTAATTGCTAGTAATACTTCTTCATAACTAAGCAACAAAAGTAAATACATAGAAACCTTAATTTTCAGTTTGTAGGACATACTCATTGATGAAGTGCGGAGCTTTACCATATCATTAAGATGTCTTCATTTACATTTCATAACTTAATCATCTTGAATAAACAACTTAAAATTACATTTTGGGGATTTTAAGAATTCCCACAGCTTACCGAAATGCTTGCAACAGTACAGAACGCATCCGCAGAATTTTTGATGTGTTCTCGCCACGAATCATGATATGCCTGTTCTCAGCTTGCACATCAGGAAGAGCTTCCTCATTTAAAATTGAATCTGCACCGCCCGGTGGGGCAAGTCCGACGACCTTCCAATAGTCAACTTTTAATTCGTGACCCCCAGGTGCCTACAATAACATTTAATTCGATAGAGGTAACTTATGCAAGTATAAATATTACAATTTTTCCTTCCGGAACTGCTGTAATTGTGCCATATAAGCAAACAGTTGATTCAGTTGATAAAACAAGTGCATCATATGTTTGACATAAAACATCGGCCAACACACATTGAAGAAACCCAGTGCCATCACGCAAGGATATGAACATCAATGCTTTTCCCTGTCGACGGATACGATGCACCCATCCATATATCTGAACTCTCTGACCTCTGTGGTTTTTCCCTAGACAAGTTGTATTTATGCAAATAAGAAAAATTAAAATTGTGAAAATTTTCCTGCTTACCATTCACTATCTTTATTCTCTTAGCAACAGGCAGCAACTCATCCTGCTTAATAACAACTTTTTTAGCTTCCTCCAGGTTTTTGACTCGCTTTTCAGCATCTTCTTCTTCTTTCTTTAACCTTTCGTTTTGCTTATACTGATCCCTTACCCATAACTTATGGATTTTCTTCAACTGAGCTTTAGCCGCCGGCTCATATTTTATGTCCTCTGCTTTCCCATCTACATAAATGGTTGGGAAAGGTTCAGATCTGTGTGAACGCATGGCTTGCAAAATGGTTTTGAAGGGCTTTGATTCAGATCCATCTCCACTGACATCATCTCCGAGTTTTTCCGAGGTATAAATTATTTCTGCAGATTCGCATAACATAAAATGGAATTAGGGATTTATAGGAACAGTCGGCCACGTTTTGCATATTTTACCTTGACTGGAATCGCCCGGCATTTCTGAGCGTTTCAATTTTAGATCTAAGAAATTGCACAAGGAGTTGCTCTAAGCTGAGGCAAACGATGCAGTAATGTAATGTATTGCTTCGTATTGCATCAGATGAACCGGCAAAAATTCACTAAATAAATTAGCACGTTGTCACAATCATGGTATCAGGACAAGGGTATGCTCGTGCGCATGTTACCGCCCACTGGCTAATCAGAATTGTTAACAAGCATACGTCATCGTTACGCGGTAAATTCGAACATATTATTTTAAGCATGCCTTCCTTTTAAGGCAAATATAGGGAAAGTTTTTTTTACAAGTTATTTATAAGTTACTTTGTATGCATTTATTATAGGAATTGAATGCAATTAGTTATTTTTTATATTGTACTCAATTTTTATAATAAATGTAAATGTATAAGAAAATCTTTCACTGCACAGCTCATTTTTTCTTCGCAATGAATTTACAATTCTCACTCTACTACGTATAAACACACTACACAGACGCTAGCCAGATGTAGATTGTAGGTTATACATACAGCACGTGTATAGCGACCATGGTAGCGGCCATATTGCACGAACACGAACTGTTGCGGAAATAGCTGAAGCTGACCGAACGTGACGTATGCTTGTTAACCTGCGCAGTGGTCTACCACCGGACGAGCATACCTTTGTCCTTATACCATGGTCACAATGGGAATGAAGTGCGGCGTTGCCAGATTATTTTATTGCATCACACTAATTTTTATTTTGAATTTTTTGAATTTGATTAATATTATAGTAAAAGACACTTAGTGTTCGTAAAATTTTGTATACTGCTAATTAAAATAAAGAATAAACTGTAACAAAAAGTATTCGATCAGATTTGAAAGCTTTGAAAAACGATATCCATATATAATAAAATTTAAATTAAAAAGAATAAAATTGTTACTTTTGATGATTTTTGTAGTAAAAGCAATAAAATATATAATTATCCAGATTTATTAAAGTGGGTTCTCATATAATTTGTTTATGCTAAAACTTATTTTTACAACATTGCATAAACAGTGGCGTTGCAAGAATATCTTGTATTTTTTTCTGTCTATATATTAATAAGCCTTCGGGTGCTCTTTCTTTTCATAAAAATGTTTTTTTAATAGAAATTGTGTCTGTTGCATTGCGACATACGTAGAAGCGTATAGAAATATGTAATATTCAAACATTTTAATAAGATTATAAAATGTAAGGTTACAAACGATTCAATTAGCAATTGTGTATAATCAATCTATTTAAACATTTGAACAAACAGCAAATAAAGTAATATGGCTTGGTTCTCGGCCCTTGATTTACACGAGGAGGTCCTTGTGTTCGTGGCGCACGTCGGGGCTCTCGCTTCCTGCTGAATTGCCGGGCGGCCGCGGCTGTCGTCGGGCCGCTTGATTTACTTCCGCCGAGCGAAGGTTCAAATGTGAACGCCCATTCATAATGGACATAAACATAAGCCGCACATAAGAAATACGTAAAGCATAAGCTGCCCATAAGAAATACGTATAACACACGTAAGCTATACATAAGCATTTGAAAGTTGCGCATGCCCAAACATAGTAGCATTTGGGAAGTGGCAAATTTAACATATACACCATTGGTAATACTTTGTATAAATTAAAGGCGAACAACAAGAAATTATTAGAAAGGTGCACGTTTAATCGACTCAAGTAATCTATATTTGAAAATAAAAGTTTCATACTAAAAAATAAAGAATAAAAATATTTCTAAAATTACAGTATGACCTCTTTAATCCAAACATGCCCTAATCCGAACCTCCAGTAATCTGAACAGAGGGAATTCGCAGCCATAATCCGAACAACGCTTTCTTAATCCGAACAACAAAGTAATTTTCGCTACATAAATGGAGGAATCCCTCGGTTTCGTGTTTTCTAAGAATGTTCTGTTCTGTTCATTGTTCATTAGACTTTTGACCGTTACCGAGTTTAGTTTGCATTGCAATGTAGAGCAAAGATGGCTTTAAAAGGAAACGTGTTATGTTTTATCGATAAAAGAAAATATTGGTGTTATTAAGAGTTTAGAAGCGAGTTATACAATGACCAGTTTATCGGAAAAATACAACCTGGTAAAATCAATCATTTTGTGACATCAAAAACAACACTTTACTTACCAGAGTGGTATTTATACCAAAGCCTGGTCGGGCCCACTATTTGCAGGCAAAGAGTTACAGACCAATTAGTCTTATGTCTTTTTTGCTTAAGACGTTGAAAAAACTTCTTGATCAGCACATTAGGGAAGGTATACTGGTACACCAACCACTATATGAGAACCAATTTGCCTATCAAGCTAGTCTCTCGACTGAAACGGCACTTTACTATCTCACCTGGAGAGTAGAGAAAACGCTGGACAAAAAAGAGATTCTTCTATGTGCCTTTTTGGACATAGAAGAAGGCTTTGACAATACATCTTTCAACCTCGGCCCTGAGAGGGCGTGGCCGAGAGTAGACCTGCTGCAGGTGGATAGACTGCATGCTCAAAGGAAGAATGGTTTATGTATGACGAAACTATAATGGTCCAGGTAGCGGGCGGTCTCCTCAGGGAGGAGTTCTCTCCCCCCTGCTATGGAACCTGGTAATGGATGGACTTTTAAAGAACTTAAAAGACGAAGGTAGGTTACGCCGATGACCTAGTTGTCTTGGTGGAAGGAAAATTTGTAGGCACGATCAGGGAACGGATACAGAGGACTCTGAATGGACTGAACAGGAAGGCCTCAAGGTTAGTCCCGTAAAAACCACAATTATACCCTTCACGCGAAGGAAAAAATTAGAGGGGCGTACACCCCTTTTCCTTGGCGAAAAAGAAATCACCATATCGGCAGAAGTAAAGTATCTAGGAGTCGTTTTCGATTCTAAACTTACTTGGAACCGTCATACTGAGAAAATGGTCAACAAATCGGTGACAACTCTAATAGTTGTCAGACGGATGTACAAGTCGTAGAGGCTAAAACCAGGAATGGTGCACTGGTCGTACATCAGAGTGGTTAGACCCTCTCTTACATACTCAGCTTTTGTCTGATGGCCCAAAGTTACACAAGAAACTACCAAACTAAAACTAGGCAACGTACAAAGGCTTGTCTGTTTGGGCATTATAGGGGCGATGAAAACAATGTCAACTACAGCAATGGAGACTCTTCTAGACCTTCCATCTCTGCACATAGTGATTCAGGGAAAGGCAAGATTGGTCACTACAGGCTGCATCATTTACTGTACAAGATTCATACTAGAATAATTGATAGTCTGGGGGGCCCTCTGCTTGAAATTAGAACGGACCACATGACCTCAATTGCACCTGGTAGTCTAATCTGATACACAGATGGTTCTAAAACTGAGGTGGGTACCGGAGCTGTAATATATGCTGATGTTCTCACGGTAGAGCTAAGCTTTCCCCTGGGTCAGTACGTTTTTGTCTTTCAGACAGAAATATACGCCATACTACAGTGTGTGTGCGAAAACGGTAAGAGGGCTTACAGAAACAAGCGGATCTATATTATATCAGACAGCCAGCAGCTTTAAAGGCTTTACCAAGCACTAAAGCATCATCTAGACTGGTATGGGAATGCATCAACGAACTCAATGCACTGGCAGAACATAACGCAGTAAAACTGTCATGGGCACCTGGGCATTGCGGTATCTACGGCAATGAGAAAGCCGATGAATTGGCTAGGCAGGGATCTAGTGAGGTTTATATCAGCCCAGAACCTGCTTCAGGAATTTGACGAAGTGCTACCAGAAGCTTTATTAAGAAGAGGACAGACACTCTTCATCGAATGTACTGGAAGAACCGACCGGGACATTATTTCAACAAAACCTTCAATAAGAGACCTTGCCAAAAGAGAGCTGCAGAACTCCTTAACCTAAGTACGCCACAGCTAAAGAAAATTGGTAAATTCATTGATGATCTTGCATGCAGACTTTGTAGCAAGGAACCAGAAACAGCCTTACACGTCCTATGCAAGTGTGATGCGCTGTGCAGGAAAAGGCAACATATATTCGGGAGACCAATCCTGGAACCGGAAGATTTCCAGACACACCCTGATTCAGGAGACATCAATTACAGATTGGTTGTGAATTTACTATATTAGGATAATAACAATAAGCCATAGGCTGCAGTGAACATGAATTCATTAAGGAAGACATACCCTAAGCGCAAAAAGAAATCAACGATTTGTGACATCAAAAAGAACAAGACGAGGATTGTATTATATGGAACCACAGTAAGTTCTCTGATCAATAAACAAAAAACGGTATGTGCATATCCCGAAGTTAATAAAACGGTTTATACCTGGTTTCTAAAGGAAAGGTCTAGAGATAAAAATGACTGTATATAATTATGTACAATTTTTTAACCCAACATTAAATGATTCTAGGTATGCCAATATTAGGGGAAATTTTGCGTAAAACAGCACAATTCTTTTATGACCAAACTCACAACTATGGTAATTTCAAAGTTAGTTTCGGATGGCTCAATAAGTTTAAAAACAGGCACGGAACTCAACAACTGTCAATTACAGGAAAAAACTTATCAAGTGACGAGGCAGCTGTTGAGCCATTTAAAAGCTTGTATCTTGATCAAATCTACAATAAAGACGAAAGCAGACTTTTCTGAAAATTACTTTTTAAAAATAGATTTGCCCACCAAGCTGAAACATCAACTCCAGGTAAAAAAAATAATCAAGGAATGATCAGTATTGTTGAGTAATTAATTACAATTTCTTGAAAATGTAATTAATTACTTCAACAGTATTTCGATTGGTAATTATTTACTCTATAGTTTGTTGTAATTTGATAATAATTCAATTACATTTTTTGTTTCAATTACAGTTAATCTAATTCCATTTTCCAAATTACTTTTGAGTTTCTAGTTACTGGAATAAAATGTCTACAAATTATACATTTTAAAGCCAAATGGGTAGTTCCAAATATGTGTAGGTGCAAACATCGGTTTAATAAGTGTGTCTCCCAAGGCATCCAATTTCCCATAAAAAGGTATGTAAACAATTTCTTTCTTTTATTTAAAAATTGTCATATTACATTCTTTCTCAAACTCAACTAACTAACTTTAATTCTATTGTGAAAGCGTCCAGAAAGATTAGGCTTACATTATATTTGCCAAAAAAAGGTGTCAAACGGACATTATTTTCCTGTGATTTCGAAGACCAAAATTCGAAGAAGATGGTGATAACAAGCACCATATTTTCAATAGTTGCAATTACAGCAAGGAAAACGTTCTTGTCTAATGAGAAAGTAAGTTTTTAAAACTGCTATTCCAAAAATATCTAGCAAATAAATATGATCAATTGTTTCAGTGTAATCAGCTTGTTGCCGACTATATAATTGAAGAAAGATGTCCGATGTGTACAGTCGATAAGCCTTCATTTCACAATATGTTGCAAAGTGTTTTCACTGTACCTTTTCTCTTTGTTGTCAGACTCTGGCTAAACAAATTTCAGCTTGCATGAAAAAATGTAAGTCTAAAGTTATAAATGTTTTCTCCAAATCAGAATTCATATGTACAACAGTTGATGTATAGTCAAAAAACAATAAGAAATACTTTGGTGTAACAGCTCATATTGTTACTAACAACATTTTGTGTAGAAAATCATTTGTACTAGTATGTAGACGAACTAGATTTGCGTATATTTATACAGAAATGGAAAAAACGTTGAATGATATTTACGCTTCCTTTCGCATTATCAACGAGAAAATATCAGGGACAATGACAGACAATGCTACTAATTCCCGAAAGGTGTTTAGAATTTTTTCATCTGATCCAAGTGAAAGTGAACAATGGAAACTCGAAAATCAGGAACACGATGTTGGTATTGCTGATATAGATTTTTTAAATATTAGTATAAATGACGACTTTGAAGATGTAATTTTCCATCCGCTACAATTCAGATGTTATTCGTATATGCTCAATCTGGTTGCAATAACTGATATTTAAAAAACTGTTTCCACAAGCAAAACCGTCTTGAAAAAAATTTTATGGTTTTTTTTTGGAAAACTCATGTCTATTTGGAGAGTCAGTAGATCTATTAAAGCTTCTGATGAAGTAGAACAAATCTGCGTTAAAAAATTAAAAGTACCTTGTCCAACACGATGGAACTCACTTTTTTATTATGTCGCAACGATTCCCGCTTTAAAAGAACACGAATTCAATTTGTGATAAACGTAAGATTTCTAAATTGAAAACAGCTAGATTTTTTGGAAGAATATTTTATAGTTATAAAACCATTGGCAGTAGCTCTCGATACTCTTCAGAGAGAAAAGCAGTTTTACTTAGGTTATGTGTTGCCCACAATTTTTCAACTTATTATTATTAAGTTGTTTAAATATACATATATATATATATATATATATATATATATATATATATATATATATATATATATATATATAAACAACTTAATTTACGGGAATTTACGTCTATTTTGAGAAAATTCTCGACGTTTCAGCATCGGCTTTGATGCCATTTTCAAGGGGTCTCAATCTGCCTTCTCGCCCAGGAGGGCTATGAGTCTTTGAATAAGACTGACCTTTCGTGTGTGTGTATATATATATATATATATATATATATATATAATTATATAATTATATAATTATATAATTATTGTAAATGCGAGTTCAATTTCCAATTGTGTTTGACAAAATTTTGTTTGAGACAGCAGTTTTTTTTAACGAAGAAAAGAGAAGATGGTAAGATACATGTTAATTTTTTGTTTGACACGTTATAAATTACTAATTATTTTAATGCTAACGAAATAACACAATAAGACGCGAACAATTGAAATGTCTGTAAAATGCATCCTACATTTCACTTAATTTGTCGCAAAAAAATTATTAACAACGAGGTTTGATAAACACGTACTCAAGATTTATCTAATTAAATATTTACAATACCCTGTAGATGTAAGTGAATGGCTATTTTTATAGCATAAGATAAGTAGATGCAGCACATTACAAGTTATCGTGAATTGGTCAGTTGTACTGTAAATAATAACTGAGCTTCTTAGTGTCATCATCAAAAGTGTAAATTTAATTGTTACTTTAGTCACGCCAAACAAAAATTATCATGAGCTGCGAGCGGTTACGCGCGGCTTTTGCAAATAGCCGTGATGAAACTATACCAATTAAAGAATCAAGTAGCGGTAAGTGATAACAATAGTGATACTAGAATTCATCTTTGTCATATTCCGAATTTGGATAATTTTCTAGCGAAAGCGTATCTTTAATAAAAAAGTTGTGCCGCATGTTATCGTAATAAAATAGACTTTGCAACTTTCGTTGCGCAAAACCGTACAGTTATGGCGTACAGCAGATAATTAATTTATTATGACAATATATGACAAATGTGTTAGAAAAGTTCGTTTTACTGAAAACCATTGTAATTTATTATAAGTAAATTTAAAATTAGACATAATTACCTAGTTAAAATAACAGTTGTTTATTTTTAATAGTAAATTATCCACGTGCTTCTGTTTCTATCACCTTATACCTTTTTGGGTGTCGGATTTGGCTCGAGTTCTTATATATCTGCCCATTTCTTCCATAGCTTTCTATATAACGACATTTTCTTCATCACTTTTATTGTTTTGCCTCTTTCGTTTCCTACATCTACCATTTGTTGTAACCTTGTTTTCTTTTTCTTCTTCTTATTTTGTAATTTTTGTTCCCATATCCTTCTGGTCAATTTGCTTGAGTTCATCTAACCAGATTTCGCTTGCGTATAACAGTGTTGGGGTGATTATGACATGAATTCTTAGTTTTGTTTCTCGTTTCAGTTCAGTTTTCCCTAGTATTGCATTTAGTGCATAGTAGAATTTAATTGACTTTGTCAACCCTATTGCTCATGTGTTCCAATATTTAAAAAATTTTAAATGCTTGTAATATTAGCTTCGTAACCGTTAGAAAATCTAAATGCAGTCACGCAACGTCACATTAATATATACGAGGTACGCACCAAAAGCTTCCGGATCGACCATATTTCAGAGGTGATAGGAATAAAACAATATATTCTTTTAATATAATCTTCTTGTATTTCAACACATATATTACATATTAAAACTAGCATTTTAGTACCATTAGAAGGATACCCAAAAATGTTATATTTAAAGTGCTCCAAAACAGCTTCATACAATCCTTCATCGTTGTTAAATTTTCTACGTCAAAGGTCCTTCTTCAGTTTTAAAAATGAATATTAGTCACATATTACATAGAGAAGCTGAGAAGGCTTCTTAAAGTCACAGTATTTGCAGCAGCCTGGACATTTGAACCCTTATGAACAGGGGCGTTATCGTACATAATACCTCGACGTAACATGTCACTCATCTTTTCCTTGATAAGCCAACGTAATACTCTCTATTTACCACTGTATTCCTTTTCCTTAAATCAATTTACAAAATTCCCCTTGAATCCTAAAAAATCGTCATGATTTTTTTTGTCGATTGAACTACCTTTACCTTCCTTGACGGTTTTTAGTCTAGTCTGCGTCATTCTGTTGACTCTTTTTTTTCCTAGTAAATCATAGTACAGAATTACGGTTTTATTTTTTGTAACAATGGAAAACCTTTTCCTCATTACTGCAACAAAGGATTAAAAATTATTCATAACAGCTAACAAATATTGTCAACAAAAGTCCTGGTACCAATTTGACATTAACTTTGTTTATACGATGGTGCTCATAAACAATGCGTCGCACGACTGTATCCGAAAACCCTAACCTCGCTAATGATTCTCCTACTTTTAAACCCTTATTTTTCAGCACCTCAGGTTGAAATAGAGTTTTTTTTACGAAAGAACTTTAACTGGCCGGCCTGCACGTGGTTCTTTTTCGATGCTTTCTCGATCCAAACGAAGTTGTTTTGCTCATTTCTTTACAATTTTTTTTTATTGAAATCCCAATTTATTTACAATCTGCACAAGTTGCATTTAGTAAATTCCGTGATAGATTATTTGAACATGTAGAAGCATCCCCAGCAGGATGCTTCTGTACAATTGTCATCTAGATGAGTTTTGAGTTTTTGGGTATAAAAGTAAACTTATAAACTAGATCTTAAAACTAAAATAAAACTAACGCAATATTTAATATTGATTAAGTAGGGAATCTAGTAGGCAAGTCATTTGGTATATATTTTTGGAGTCTTCGATTGCGATTTTGGGGAACTATAAGATCCATTGCTAATGTGTGCACTAAGACGGTCACTGTATTTAGCACTGAAACGGCTGACTTCTTCTTTCACTGAAGGCATATGAAGATCGTTACGGATAGCCGTGTTTGACACGAACCAGAGCGCGTTCACAATCATGCGCACCACTTTAGATTGGAAGCGTTCTAGGATTTCTAAGTTAGAGTTGGCAGATGTACCCCAAAGTTGAATCCCGTAGCTCCATACGGGTTTGAGAATTACCTTGTATAAAAGGAGTTTGTTGCTTAATGATAACTTCGATTTACGTCCCAGTAGCCAGTACATCTTGGTTAAAATTAATCCTAGCTGCTTGCGCTTACTGAATATATGCTTGCGCCATGTTAGCCTTCTGTCAAGATGTAACCCAAGGTACTTTACTTCTTCTTTTTGCGGCAAAGGATTGTTCTTTATCTGAACCGGGGGACACGTATCTCTGCGCAGGGTAAAGGTTACTTGAGTTGACTTCGACTCGTTTATTTTGATTCTCCAGCTTGTTAACCATTTGTCAATTGCAGTTAAATTGGCTTGAAGTTTTTGTGAGGCTGCGACTGGGTCTCTGTCAGTAGCCAGAACCGCGGTGTCATCCGCAAATGTAGCTGTTGTGATTTCTGGTGTTGTCGGGAGGTCTGCTGTGTATAAGAGATAGAGCAGTGGTCTTCAAGGAATGTTTCGATGCAATCGCTTTTGTTTTTATTAAGGAGATCTTGTAGCTCTCGAGTTGCTCTGTTGAGTAGTAGTTGGCTTTCAGGTGTACGCAGCCTTTGCCAGTTTCTTCGAAGTCTTCTTTTATCTAGAATTTTTTGCTTAATAATTGAGGGACAATCAGGAATTGTGACTGTATCGGGTATAATTGGCGTGGCCTTCCAACATGCCCGCTGAATGACATCATTGAATAATTTGACTGCAGCCTCTATGTTTTCGGAAGATTTCACTGGAATATTTAAGGTTAGTTCAACATTTATGACGTACCGAAAGGTGTTCCAATTTGTACGGTTATTGCTTAATTTAGGGGTTGTTTCTTTTTTGAAGGGTTTAGTGGTAAGGGTGATCAGGATTGAGGAATGGTCAGAGGAAAGTTCGAAGCAGGATTTTATATTGGCATGACTTTGATGAATTCCTTTTGTTATGGAGAAGTCCACCAAATCAGCAAATTTGTTTGGGTCCGTAGGCCAATATGTGGGTTCTTCCGTGGATAGGTGCCGCAAATTATTGTGTTCAAGAGTTTTGTTTAGTTCGCGTCCTCTTGTCGTTGTAATTCTGGAACCCCAGTCAGTGTGCTTGGCATTGTAATCGGCGACCGCAAT
Organism: Sinelater perroti; assembly: GCA_036346155.1. Taxonomy (NCBI): domain Eukaryota; kingdom Metazoa; phylum Arthropoda; class Insecta; order Coleoptera; family Elateridae; genus Sinelater; species Sinelater perroti. The sequence continues at coordinate 584,985 of JARFIY010000110.1, forward strand.
AAATCGTTGTCCAAGGGTTTTGAAATAGTTTGTAAATTGTTCTTCTTTAACAGCATGTTTAGGGGGGAAATCCGCCGCCGAGAGGTTGAGGGGTCCTATTAGATCCTAAATTGACACACTTGTTGCTTGGAGAAAATCGCTACTGTGGCTTTCTAGTTGATGGTGCTTGATTGTGTTTCTGATTATTATGGCAGACCCGCCACGAGCTGTTCCCGCCGGATGGTTCGTGGTATAAACCGCATAATTTGGGATTTTGATAAAGCTCCGATCAGTAAGATGTGTTTCCGAAATAAGTAACACATCAATGTTGTGACTAGTAATAAATAGTTTTAATTCTTCAAGGTGCTGTGATACGCCGTTGGCGTTCCATTGGGCAAGCTGTAAGAGTCTGTCCATTATTTAATTTTTGCAAGGACTGCTGTTAATAGATTTAATACTGTTCCTATTTGTTCTGATAGCTTTAACATTATGTTTTTTAATTCTTGTGTGTCGTTTTCTTGTTAGTTTGGATGGCTAGTATTTGTTGTTTGTGGGAGATTTACAGCAGGTTCAAAGTACTGAAGCTATTTGTAAATACGATAGCCACGGTTGTATTTGTTGATATTGTCTAATTTGTGGGGGTGGTATGTACTGTTTTTGTCGAAGGGTTGGAAAATGTTTACTTTGTAACTGTTTATATATAGTACATCCTTTGTAATTCGCAGGATGGTTTCCTTTACACAGGACGCAGCGGACATCGCGGGATTTTTCTTTTCTTTGACATTGTTCCGTGAGGTGATCGCCTGCACATTTTACACATCTAGCGGGTAGCTGGCAGAAGTTCCTTGTGTGTCCGTAACGCTGACAGCGTACACACTGTGGAATAATTCTTTTTGCCCTTGGGGGTTCAAACTTGATTTTGCATTGCTGTAAGTATTCTACCTCAAAAATGCTTTTATTGTTAGGGGCTGGTTTAAGCTCGACATAAAACATTGGGAGAGGCAATTTAATTTTAAATTGCTTTATATTACAAATGTTTGTGACCTCGTGCCCTAATTTTTCAATTTCACCTTTGATATCTTTACAGTCAATGGAGTGGTGTAGATATTTTAGCACCACTTTATAATTTCTCTTATTTTAGTTTATAAGTGTGAAATTCCGTACCCTTTTCAGTCAGAGCTTTTGTTATTATTCTGTAATATTCAGGTGTTTTGGGCTGAATTTTTACTTGAGTATTAGCTAGAGCTTTAACATCATATTGTTGTTTGGCTTTTTCTTCTAGCAGTTGTATTAGCGGTGCAATAGTTAGTACACGATTTACAAAAATGGGGGGAGGTTTTGAGATTTTCTCGTTAGTGTTATCAGCGTTTGATTCATGTTGTGCATCGTCACCTTCCATGTTTAGATTGGAGTAGCGATTTGATGTTGAGGGTGGGCTAAGCCAATATTCGCTCTCTTTAGGGTGTTTATTTTTGATTTCCACTTCATCTAGATTTCTATTTATTTTATAGGAAACTGTGGTCCAGTTATTAGTGTTTATTGGTGGCTGCGGGGGTGCGTTGGAGTGAGTGTTTTGTTGGGTTTGTGGATAAAATGTTGGAGTTCGTTGCGCTTGAAGTGGAAAATTACCTGGTGTTTGATGCAATTGGCTGTAGACTATCTGGGTTTGGTCCGGTGTCAATACTGATGGTTGCATTAGTGGTGGTATTTGGGGGGGTTGCACCCCTCCCGGAGGCTGGTAGTAGGCCATAAAGGCCTCTTTGCTGCGGCTTCGTTCAGTTATATAGGATTAATTTAACACGCAGCGTTAAATTTAAAATTTAGAAATATGTGTAGCAATAAATAAAGCCCGATTTCGCGGGTTATCGCGCAGCCAACACTTGCACTTTTAACCGCAAGATACGTCTTTCCTATTCGAAAGTAAAATAGGAACTATTTCTTTACAATGGAGTACGAAAGCGGAGATATACCTACATACTATCTACACGTCATTGAAATTACTGTGACTAAGATCTTTTTAGGGGGTACGGTCCTGGTGAAAGGAAAAGTGACAGCTGTGATTTATGGTTAAATAGTTTGTTACGTTTTTAATAGGTTAAAGTGCCAAATAATTAGTGAAAGTGAGTAAATATAACAAATAAGGAAACTGTAAGAAAGGAATAAACATCAAATAAGGTAGGATTAACACATAAGTATTGAACAAAGCAAATATAATACGAACGGCTGCTGCGCTGATAAGAGCAAGCCCATCGACGCGGGTCAACCGAGGCCGCGCGCACTTATCGCCGTGCAGCGAAAAATACGTGAAACGGACAGGTCAGGGTTAAGGATTATTGGAATAGATCAACGGTTAAGTGAAATATCTAAAAACTAACTTACCAGGCTGCAACTAAAATAAAAACAAAGAACATAGTGTAAGAAAAAACAGCTAATAAAAAGTGAAAACGCGGGTGTGGTAATAAATACGGGAAATTCGCTCCAACCACGGGAAAAGCACGCGATCGGTGTAGGACAAACTACAACCAAAAACAAAGTGGACGGTGTAGCAAAAGAAGGAGTCCGCCAGCGTAAATAATAAAGTTACCAACTTTTTAATCTGAAACGCATCAAAGTAAGAAAGAAGATGGAAGGAACAGAGGAAAACAGAAACAGAATTAACGCTAGCCGACATAATGCGTAAATTAATAACAATGGAGAGAAAAATTGACAATACGAATGATACTGTTAAGCAAAGCGGAGCAAAAACAAAAAAGTTAGAAAATATAATAAAACAACAAGAAATAAAGATTCAGATGCTGGAGGAAGAAGTAAGAAGAAAGAACATTGTAATTTTCGAAATTCCAGAGGAAGGAAACGAAAACACGGAAAAGCTAAAACAAATATTACTAAACCTGGTACACAGAATGGAAATAAATTTGCAGGATCATGAAATAGACTTCCTGCACAGAATAGGAGACCCAAAAATCAGCAAAAATAGACCTATTAAAGTGGGGCTGACAACAAGAATAAAAAGGATAGAATTTCTGAGAAAGTTAAATAAGTTGAAAGGAACGGAAATATGGATAAAGGAAGATATGGACAAAAAAACAAGAGAAGCAAAGAGAATATTATTGCCTCACGTGATAGATGCTAGAAAAAAAGGAATGAAAGCCATCATAATAAAGGACAAACTAATCATAAATGAAAAGGAATGGAAGCAGGAAGAGATAATGTGTCTAAGCGAAACAGAAGAAAGTGAGGTAAAACAAGAAGAAGGGAACACAGACAATAAAAGAATGAAAGACTCCAAGAAAAGAGAGAGGTCAACAGACGAAGAGACAGATCAAACAACGAAAACAGTAGTTACCAAAGGGGCAGTGCCCAAGAAGAATAGACTCTGGACACAAAGCCTACCTGCACCACGTACAAAAGGAAACGACCCGAAACAAACAACGAGCACAATAGCAGAACGGGATGAGCAAAAAATGAACAAAACAATCGGCAAACTCACATATGTAGAGCACAACGCAAAAAACTTAAAAAAATAGCTATAAAAAAAAATCGGACGGAAATAAAGGCAACGAAACGCAATGGAAATGGACATAGTAATTTAGACATAAATACAAACCAAGCTAAAGTAACAAAAAATAGAAAAAACAAATGCAAAAAAAAAGAAAAATATAATAAAAATAGGTACGTGGAACATAAAAACACTATTAATCCCGGGAAAAATGATACAAATAGCAAAAGAAATGGAAAAATACAAATTAGACATATTAGCATTACAGGAAACTCGGTGGAAAGGAAGGGGAGAAATTAGCAATGCAAATTTTACAATGGTATACTAAGGAGAAGAAACCCAAGGAAAGAGTGGAACAGGTTTTATGGTAGCAAAAAAGTCAACGCAAACAATAATGAAATTTACACCAGTGAATGGAAGAATATCAACACAAAGAATTAGAGGGAAACCAAAAAATATCACTATCATTAATGTATACGCACCAACGGAAGAAGCCGAGGAGGAGGAAAAACACAAATTTTATGAAGAACTAGAAAAAATAACAGATGGAATAAAAAAACAAGACATCCTTATGGTACTGGGGACTTTAATGCAATGGTGGGGAAAGAAGAATGGCTCAGAGAGGTTGCAGACAAATACACTATTCATGAGCAGACAAATGACAATGGATTAAAACTATGTAATTATGCGGCAGCAGCAGACCTAGTAATAAGTAGCACCAAATTCCCACACAGAAGAGAACATAAGGAAACCTGGCTTATACCCGGAAGAAACAAGGGCAACCAAATAGATCATGTGTTAGTCTCAAAAAACATAGCAACAGCTGTACAAGATGTCAGAACCTTCAGAGGCGCTAACGCAGACACAGATCACTTGTTGGTAATAACAAAACTAAAGCAAAAAACAACAAAAGATTGGGAGAAAATTAATCAAAGAAGAAAATGGGCAGTTGAAAAATTAAACAATATGGAAACCAGAAAAAAATATATAGAAGGAATTGAACAAAAAATAACCCAACCAAAAGAGAGAGCACCAGAAGAAATAGAAAATGAATGGAAAAACATTAAAGAATGTATAACGGATATAACGGCAAAAATCATAGGACACAGAAAAAATAAAAAAAATAAAATATGGTTCGATGAAGAATGTGACAGAGCAATAAACAAAAAGAGAGACGCTAGATTGAAATGGATAAACACAGGAAAGAACGAAGACCACGAAAAATATAAAGAGATAAAGAAAAAAGCAGACAAACTATTTAAAACAAAAAAAAAAGAGAATGGATAGATCAAGAAATAGAGGAAATAGGAACCAATAGAAGACACAACTGTACTAGAAAGATGTACAAAAACATAAAAAAGACAAGAAGAAACTACCCAATCAAGAGAAGAGGAATGAAAGATAACCAAGGACATACATACTATGAAGGAAAAAAGATTAAAGATATATGGAGAGAATATTATCAAAGCCTACTATTCAGGAAAAAAGATGAAGAGCAAAGGGAAATGGTAAATGAAAGAAATGAATACATAGACAAAGAACCAACCTATGAGGAAGTGTAACAAACTATAAAAAGAATTAAAAATGGTAAAAGCCCGGGTGTATATGAAATAAACGGAGAAATGATAAAATATGGAGGGAAAGAACTGCACAAAACAATACACAAACTAATAACAGCAATCTGGAATGAAGAGAAGATGCCAAAAGACTGGGAAAAGGGAAGAATCATACCGATATATAAACAAGGCGACCCAGAAATATGCAGTAACTATAGGGGAATCACGCTCCTCAACACAACATACAAGATTTTCACATGTATATTACAACAGAGATTAAGTATCCATACGGAAAATAAAATAGGGGACTATCAATATGGATTCCGCCCAGGTAGATCAACACTAGACGCCATACATATCATCAACCAAATAATCTCTTATTCATAGACTTTCAAAAAGCTTTCGACCAAATTAAAAGACCACAAATGTTAGAGGATATGAGAGAAATCTAAATACCATCGAAACTAATACGACTAACTAAAATGACGATGGAGAATTCAGAAGCGACAGTACAATTACAAGAAGGGGACACAAAACATTTTGAAACCAACTTAGGGGTAAGACAAGGAGATGCACTATCACCCAACCTATTCAACATAACACTAGAGAACATCATACGAAAAACAGACCAAACAGGCACAATTGTGAACAAAGAGATGCAAATTTAGTAATAGTCTCAAGAAGCAAAACTAAACTACAACAAACACAACACAATCGAAACAGAAGCAAAAGCAAGAGGTCTTACAATAAATGAAAAGAAAACAAAATACATGTGCTGCAAACGAGGAAAAGGAGATAACCAAAACCAATACAAAATCGGAAGTCATAAATTTGAAAGAATACAAACATTCACATATCTAGGACCGGAAATAAACAACAAAAATAAGAGTATACAAAACACTAGTAAACAATAATATATGCAGTAGAGACGATAAGAATGACGAAAAAAGAGGAGGAACATATACTGCGTATTCTTGAAAGAAAAATTATGAGGAAGATCCTAGGACCAGAAAAAATGGGAGACAACGAATATAGAATAAAAATGGATAAGGAAATAGAAGAAGAACTGAAAGGAGAAGACATTGTCAGGGAAATAAAAGCACAGCGAATAAGATGGCTAGGGCATATAGAAAGAACGGATAGAAATAGAATGATAAAGACAATAACCGAGTGGAAACCAGAACAGACAAGACCACAAGGAAAACCCAAAGTAGATGGAAGGATGAAGTATTGGGAAATTTAAGAAGAATGAACGTAGTAAACTGGAGACGGACCGCGACCAACAGGAAAGAATAGAAGAAAATAGTAGTAAAAGCAAAATTAAGCAAGGACATATGAAACGGAAATCACAACTAAAGGCACTAATCCAGCCAAAAAGGATTTCAAAGCCCATGAAAGGGCGCCAATGATACCTCCCAGGAGGAATTACAGCATACGTACATACAAGACCTTTTTAGTAATAAATTTAATCATGAAATCTCTTCTCGACTTTCAAAACTGTGAAAAATGCCGCGGAACTACTAAGTCAAGTGACTGTTGCTACGCGACTGAGACAAATTTGTTGTTGAAATTGGTGTTATCTAAACGCTACCGCTGTTTTGTTTCTATTATTACTGCAACATGAGCAGTTGTACAGTATCCAATCGGACGCCGTAATCATCGTTTTTTGCTCTGTGTATAATTTTCTATTCTTTCTTTGTCTATCAGCTTCCTTCAGGGTTCCCTGTTTCTTACAGGGTAGTCAATAGCGGAGTTATTTTTTGTTGTCACTTAAAATTTGAAAGCATCATGAACCTCAATTATTTTCCAACTTTTCTGTTTTATTATCTCATATTTAAATTTTGATTTAAATATTGATTTAATTTAGTATGACTTTTGTAATTACACTACAATTAAGTAAATTTATACAAGGTTTTGTGATAATTAAGGTAAAAAAGTAAGTTAAACATTTTTTTAAAAAAATATATTAACGGCATTCTCTTTGAAAAATTTTTTATTACTAAGTCAAGTGTCTTAATTTTAAGAAAGAAAAGGGTTACTTAAAGCCAAATCTAAAAAATAATAGAGACGAGAAATTAGTTTAAACCCTAAATTGTTTAATTGTGTTATTATAGTAGTGAACTTGTGTTAGGACGTGTTCTTATGGTGAAAGAGCGCTTTTTTTGTTGCCATTCTTTATCGTTTTTTATTCAGTTGTTTTTTCAAACGCCTATGTTATAGTTTTTTCTTACTTTCCTTATCCTATAATAATGAAAGTAATGTAATCGGCGGAAATTTGACCTACTTAGTTTTTCACATTTCTGGACGAATTATAGCTTCAGGACACCAAAAATGTTGGTTTGGGCCGTTGCACAGTGGTTCCAAATCCCGAAAAGTTGGCCAAAAGTCGAAAACATGTTTCAATTTGTACAAAACTTGGTACCTAGGGGTTTTTGAGGTCGCTGATTACGAATCCGAAATTAAAATTACAAAAAACAAAATGGCGGATCCAATATGACAGACGTATGTAGAAAAAATATTTGACTTAAGCTAAAACTTATATATTATTTTTAAATAATTGTTAATTACAAATTAGAAATAAAACTAAAGAAAATAAATATTCAAAATGTAATAAAATTATAATATTTAAATAAATTTGTTTAAATAATTTTAGTTTCTAGTTCATTGAACATGAAACATTTCGAAATTTATTCGTAGAACTATATATATAAAGAATATATATAAAGAATAAAAACTATGAAATAAATCTGCATTTAAATAAAATATATTTTCACAAATACAAAGTAAAAAATCCAAAATGGTAAGTACAAATTAGACTAATCCGATGAGTCTTCTGTGTCGTAATCAGTTGATTCTGCTGTAGAAATGTTGGAGTCATCAGTTTTTATTTCAATAGGTGGCGGAATTAATAACTGAACTGCCTCTGATGACAATGATTTTAATTTCTTTTGAGGTAATTTTCTTAAGCTTGTAATAAATGGATCTGATGTCACCAACAGCCGTAAAAAGACATCTTCCATGGTTTTCGTACTAGTACATTTTCGTGAGAAGTCTTCTCGAAACTTTTTAATATATTTATTACTAGACTCTTGGGCATTTTCAGATATTTGTGCGATCGGCAATAATGAGTAAGCTATTACTTGTGTGTCATGAATTAAGATCTTGTGCACTGTAGTTGGCATAAAAAAACCAGGGATATAATTCTACGAATTTTTTAGCTGTTTCTAAGGTATATTCTTGAAATTTAATGAAATCAATTTTATGACCACTCGAAATTGCTTGCAATATAACATAAAATCAGTTGATTAAATTTTCATCTACTCCTGTTATAGAGGCGGAAACAGTCGAATTTTTGAAAAATCGCCTAGCAGTGTTTCCATTATTTGTGCTTCCAAATCCAGGCTTTGATTTATCCACGATAAGTCCTAATTGTAAACGAAAACCTTTTTGTATATATATATTTTTGAGTTTATGTTTTTTCCTTTTCTTCAATGCTACGTGTTTGCCACTTTTTTATGTCAAGTTTGTAAGATATATGTAAACAACACTCAAAACAACAAGAACAAATATGTACATAATAATTTATATTTCAGTTGAATAATTATTATTATAAAAATTAATTTACGTTTACGAATTTTATTATTTACAACTTTAATATTAATAAAATGCACAATAATTTTTTATAGAAATTATACTAATAGATTTTATAACAATTTGCATATTTACAAAAATGTTTTATATTGGACCACAGAGCCATTTGCCACGTATGAGTTGAAAATTATGTATCAGTGGAGACTTATCTACCATAGTCTTCGTATAAAAAACGCTCTATTATTATACTTTAATATGTGTAAATTTTAATATATATTTACAAAATGTTTCACCAATAATTATTTATAAGACTGGCACATTAAAGCATTTTTAGCTTAATTACGATATATACACATTTCTTTTTACAAAAACATGGTAAAAATCCTTAGGCGCAACTATGCGCAGGTACTTTTTGTTGATTCTATTAAACAATAGTATAAACTACAATATAATATAAGTTTCGTTGCGGAACACCGTGGAACAAATAACTTTTTCTCTACGTTTTTAAAATTTTTAAATGTGATTTTACGTTCAATTTCATTACAGTTATTTATAAATTGTTATTGTCTTTACTGGTAATATAGCTTGTGTAATAAATGTTTAATATTCTACTTACTATCACCAGAAGGCTCCATTTTTCAGAATGAAAATTGGTTCACTGTAGAATGTTTGGCGTGCTTCTGAAATGAGCCTTGCTTTTCTTCTTTGGAGAGCGGCAGATGCTACTTGTGCAAAGGTCGACTTTAGCACTGAATTATAGACTCAGGTTTAACGGTCTAGCTTTTTTGATAGCTGTTTGACAAACTTGAACTACCATTCTAGGTAACTCAACACTTTAAATTCCATAAATAGAAACTTTATTTTTCGACTTTTGGTCAGCTTTTCGGGATTTGGGACCACTGTGCGTTGGTTCGTATGTGTCTGTCTGTCAGTAAACAGGATATCTCGAGAACCATAAGAGCTAGAGACTTACTTGTAGGTAGGGGACGCAGTAAAAATAGGCCCAGCCGTTTGGTCGCAAGGTCGCAAAATCGCGCGAATCTAAACGGTTGAAGATACAAAAAATTCATGAGAATAAAAATGATTTGTTATCACGAGAATAAACATGAATTTAAAGTAAAAGTTGGTAAAGAAGGAACTCGAAAAAAAAATTGAAGCCCAGGTTTTTTGCCAGAATTACCCAAATAATAGGATAAGGAAAGTCGTGTGATGTTCATACCAGATTTTTTATTTCCCAAGTAGTTGATTATAATGGTATGTTGAAAAACCTAAAAAACTGGTTCCAACTATTGAAACGCGGATTTTGCTTTCTTCGTTATCATTTATTTTGACAGCTGCATCGACTTTCTTATGCAATGGTGGATCCATGTTTCGTTTACGATAACGAATCGTTGCGGATAGGGGTTAATATTGCCAACATTGTATTTTTGATTGATAATTTAGAGCCGTGGTATCCATCTTGAACACAGCTCTTGTTTACAATTTTTCACTAAGGTTATTATACAGCCTACCATATCAGCAGTCGCGTGTGCTTTTTCATGACGGTGTTGTAGATTTTGGTTGTGGTGACTTTAATTAAGCGTCAAAAGCGGGCTTCATTTTTGCTGTATATGAGCGGTATTTAAAATGATTTATACATATATAGTCTTCACACGATTGTGTAGTGCCTTCATAATTTCATACAATTCCGTCTTAATATGAACAATCTTCCATTTTCTTAAATAAAGAATAAAATCAATTCGTCGTTTTTGGATCAAATTTGGCCTATTTTTGATTTTAGAGTTACACCTGTTTGTCGCAATATCGTCAAATCAATTGTAACTTCATCGAGAAAATTTGTCCTAATTATCAAACAACCTTCGTAGTATTAATTGCATATTATAATAAGAATGCTAATAAACAATAATCCTTTTGCACTTTAGGTAATTTTTTTTCAATATTTGTTGATCTTCAACTTTCTATTATTAGAATCATGTAAAAGTCTTTTATTTTTATAGTAGGTCTAAATAAATTGTTGAACCAATTGAACTATTTGACAAGTTATAAAGCATCGTTTGAACTGAAAAAGTAGGCGCATGCCTGATCTGGATGTTGACATTTTAGTCGTTCATTGGGATTATTAGAATTTAGAGAAAAGCTCTGCATATACGGTTTAAATAGTCTACGAGGTTGAAGGTCAGGATGCGCTATTATATCATACGATCCAAAACTGGTCCAAAAAATTCATTAGCGGTCCTCAATGCGACCTCGATCCAGACGACTTTCTGTAGTAAATTGAAAAGCTTTACTTTAAGATATACGAAACATCCGCAACTATAAACACCCGACTATTATTACAGGAGCTTCGAGTATTCCGATGGCCAATAGGCTGTATCTTACGTTTCAACGCAAGAGTAAACTGAACATCAGGTTAATGTTTGCTAACGACTACTTAATAATTCTCAGGACCTTCTATTTTTTTACTGAATTGTCAACAGCGACCACAAATAGATCTATTTTCGTAATACAAATGGATTGTATCAATGGCTCAGCCAAACTGTAAAACGTAAGAGTTTTGAAATTAAAATTACGCTTTACGTCTAATGGAATTACAAAGGTATGATTTACTTGAGGTAGTTCGTAAAAGTCGAGTGTTTTGTCAATAATTTGACTGAATGTATGTTATCTTGGAATATCGAAACCCTGGTAAGGTTAATCAAATACGAGTATCCCTGTAGACGAATAACGCCACTTGACAGAAATTGAAGCAACTATCGAACTGATATCCTACCTCGCCTATGGTACAGATTTGGTATTATTGAATTACCACATATTCAAATCAATGGTTTACTTATTGAGCGGACGCCAATTTCACAATGTTCAGTAGAAGGATATTGTCAGTTCTTTGATTCCACAAGAATAGCAGCAAGGAAGCATGGGAAACTTGGCTCGTAGTTGGTTGGATACTATACAGCACAGTAGAATATAATTTTGTATCTCTTTTAAAATATTAAATAAATATTTAATTTAGTTAAATTAATTTAATTTATTAATAAATATTTATATTAAAAAACGAAAAGATTTGCAACACCGTAATACAAAGGTATATCAAATATAAGCCAAAATTTCTTTGTACCGTGAGATGAACGTAAGGATGCCCAGCTTTTGAGCATTGTGTGTAGCGATACCTGAAGGGAATTACCCCCTTAGAGTATTTCTCACTAATATCTTTTTAGTTAGTGCAAGAAATAGCTTTATGAGTTATTATTATTCAGTTTGTTGCTATAAATGGCGCAAAACTGCTTGGAATTTTAAAAAGATTTGAAAGACAGTTTGGGTTAACACTTTTGAGATAACTCAAATGCACCCGTAGCTTAAAAAAATTTGGAAGAGAAAAGGAGCAGTGAAAAATGAAGCTCATTAACAACGTCGTCCAAGGAACAACGTGTCTGAAAAAAATATTTGCAATGTACTCCCCTATCCAGAATGACCGCCGGTTATAGTTTCCTGAAATAGTTTCTGAGATCGAAATGAGCTATGGCAACGCTCGAGAAATCTGAGACGTTATCTTATTTTGCAACAACGCCCAACCTCATAGAACTACCCAAAAAAATTGAAAATTTATTCTGGAATGCACTAGAATACTTTTCTTAGTGACCGGATTTATCGCACTGCGATTATCATTTGTTTTGATTACGAACAGAAGCACTTGGATGATATGGATTTGACGACGATATTGTTGTCGAATCATTTGTGTGCGATTGGGCAATGTCACAGTAATTTCCATTTTAGGATAGTACATTAAAAAAAACTATATTTTGGTTGAGATAAAGTGTGTGTAAGCATAGATTTTTATGATGCTTCAATACATTAAAAAAATAATTTTTGTATATACTTGATTTACTATCGTGTATGTTAAAATAAATTATGTATTTGCCCATAATAGTTATGGACAGCTATGTGTCTATAGAGATTAATTGCTGTTGTAGATAGTGCTAAAAATTATTGAATAACATTTTACGTATTAATTGTGTGAGTGGTCCGTTTTTAAAAAACATATGCAAATAATTAATCAGCGTATTAGCGAAAACAAGATGAAAATAAAAAATGGTAAATCATTCATACCCTGTACCTACAACTACGACCTGGACAATGACCTAGCCTTAAACGGCCAACCACCATCCTACTATCTACGTCAGGTTATCAAAAAAGAAGAAGGTTAGGGCTGGACTTAAATATCTCCAACATTACTAAGAAAGTCAACTTTAAAATGTTAGTATGCTATTATGCTATATATTAGTCAAACAGATATAATATTTGAAGATACGAGGTTATACGCGACAAAATGCATTTCTAGGATATGATGCAAAGTTTACGGTACAAAAGAAAGCAGCATGTTTGGATAAATATGATCAAAAGCTTTACAAAGTTACCTATAAAACAACATAAGATAACATGGCCAACACTTGACCTAAACAATTATGCAGAAATATATCATGTATTAATTGCAAAAAGGAAATAATATTCAATAAAAGATGTCAGAACATACAGAGGTATATGTGCAAATTTGGATTACTGTGGTGCAAATTAAAAAATAACAATAAAATAAAATGCACTCATCATATGAAACTTAAAATCTAAATAGGGATAGCCCAAAAAGTGATATGAAGAGGAGATGACAAGAAAACTAACAGAGTATAAAGAATGTAAAGCAAAAGAAGTGCTGGCAGAGTGGAATATCATCAAAAAATGTTTAGAACAGTCAGCGGGAGAAAAACTAGAAATAGCAAAAAAAAAGGAAACAAAAAGGAAAAGATCAATAAAAGCTAATAAAAATTAAAAGTGAGAATAAAATGGTTACAAAAAGATGGAACTGAAAATAGTTATCAGAAAAATTTAAAAATGTAACAAAATAATAAAAACATGTTAGAAAGATTGTGTGAATAATAAAATAAAAGAAATAGAAAAATTATTAAGTAATATTACAAAAAGATTCTATTAGAGAATATATGTACTAAACAGGATTTAAAAATGTGAAATATACGATAAAGAAAGAACAAATTGTTAAAAATTAGTATAAGCAATTATAAATAAAGCATTTTATAAAACAATATAAAAAAATAAAGGAAAAACAATTAAAATACTTAATACAAGAAATTACAAAAGAGAAACTTAAGGAAATTACAAACCGAATGGCATAAATACAAAGAAAGTATAAAACAAAAGACTACAATAAACGAAGGACTAAAGTAAGTAATTGCTTTATTAATAACTCTTTAATTTGGCAAACAAATAAAGAAAATGTTAGAACAGGATTGGTTACATAATAGATAAGCCGATGATATTAATTAATAATAGAAGCAAGGAAAACTACAGCAACACTAAATAAAATAATAAAAAAGGAAAAACATCGAAAAATAATGAGATTAAAAAAACGAAAAAAAATTATAATAGATAAATATAGATTTAAACAAATATCTTAATATTGAGCAGCAGGGAAAAACAAAAATCTAAAAAAGGAAATAATAATAAACAGAGCCTTTCTAAGCTAATAAAAATTTACTAAACAACAAAATTACCGTACGCTGAAAAACATCGATAATGACTAAAAAAGATGAAGAATCATTGAGGATAGATAATAAAATGAAAGTTCCAAATCTTAAAATATTATAAGAACTAGAAATTGTAAAGCCATTAGAATTTTGTGGACAGCAGGATCAGAATCAATAGTGGTTACAAGAAGTGGAAAAGGATTTCAAAGTGAAGATCAAAAATGGAAAGAAAAACAAAAGATAGAAGACTGTACAAAAAAGTTACATATAGATTATAAGAGTATTCCATCCCAGACAAATGGACCTAGAAAGTTTTGGAAAAATAATATAACCGTATAAGTTTATGTAAAAATGCTATTGTAGCGGGAAAACAAAACATGAAGAAGGAACATGAATTACGACCAACAAACGAAAGAAGCCCATAAGTTAGAAAGGATTCACAAAAAAAAAACAATATGTTACAATTGAGAACAATAGTAGATGAATAAGAATTAAATGAAGAAATATTTACATTGCAGATGTTATAACAGATGTTACAACAAAGTTGTAGTCTGGTGAACGTTTAAACAAAACAACAGATGACAGAGCAGCTCAAGGAATAACACAGAACGAGTTAGATCGGAAAAATCTACAGGGAAAAGATAAATAATTGAAAAGAAAAAGCTTAAAACGGTAAAAACAAATATAAAAATTCTCTTTAAATTCTCTTTAAATTTTTTTTGCTTACGATCGTCATTATTTTAGTTGTTTTTCATGGTTTCGTAATTGCACATTGCCATGTAATATTGTAGACTTCTAAATGCCGTTTGATTGAGATGAGTTCTGCTTTGACAACAGTTTTTACAAGTTTTTAGCTAATTTAAAAAATGTTAAGTTTAAATTTTTTAAATAATTACCATCACTTGATCTTTTTATCCGCAGCTTTTGTTTCTTATCCATTTTTTTCACATAATCAGGAGACATTTGCAGGTAAGGCGCTGCCGCTGTAATATTGATTTGTGGAATTTAGGTGTAATGACACATGAACACAGCTGCAAATCCCTTTTGTAAAAACAGCACTCATTGTAAAATAACACCACTTACTTCATATGTAGTAGAACAACTGAGTACAATTTGTAAAGGGTTTCAAGAAATTCATTTGTCTACATCATACGTGTACATCATTGCATCCTTCTGAAATGTCAATAGGATGCTGTTATGGAACTAAGTGTAAGTTAAAGAAAACTTCTAATATACAATTTTTGCAGGTAATTCTAAAAATCCAGCTAATTTTGAGACGGCAATAGCTGCGACAAGCATTGGAAAATTTAATATTATTCTAATTGCGTTGTCTGTTTTTTCAAATGCTGCGTTTTTGTTTGATACAAGTAGTATGTCCTATGTGTTACCTATTGCCCAATGTGACTTAAACTTGACTTTAGAAAACAAGGGAATGTTAAATGCTTCAATATACATAGGTAGTATATTGTAACTGCAGGTCGGATAATAAAATTTTGCGACAGCCCCAAATTTTTTTATGTGAAACTGAGGAAGACACAAATAAATGATTTCCATTATTTTATTACTTGACCTGTATATATGTGCATCCTGCTCCAATATAATCATTTAAGGAATGCTGTGTGGAGTATTTTTCCTCGGTTACTTAGCTGACACTTTTGGAAGAAAGAAGCTGCTAGTAGTTTGCTATTTGTTAAACACCGTCTTTGTTACAATTAGTGGATTTTCGCAATGCTATATAATGTTAGTGGTGTTAAAAATCATCTCAGGATTTATGTAAGTACAATAAATAACAATTGCAGATAATTATCAAAAAATGATGCATAAATTAGAGCGAGTGGACCGGCTGCCATAGTATTATCATACATTTGCGAATTTCATTCGGCTAAATATAGAGTTTTTGTTCCTCTGATACATGCAAGTATCCAGAGCATGACAGGATTTATATTGACACTACTCGGATGGTTATTGTTAACAGACAAAATCAACATTTCCCTTTTAGATGATGCAATCGGTAATTGAGTGTTATTGTATATACTAACAAGTTTTGAATGTTTTGTTGTAGTTCTACGCTCGTGGAATATATTTTTGTTAGTATGTTCTCTTCCAAATTTATTAGCCGCTATTATACTCATGGCACTACCAGAAAGTCCCAAATTTTTAATGAGCAACGGCGAAAACGAAGAAGCGCTCAAAGTCTTTCAACAGGTGTATTGCTGCAACACAAAAATGGGCCAAAATACATATCCTGTAAGTATAAGTCAAATTTAATAGAACAATTTAAACAAATGCATCTAGATAATTAGTTTAGTGGAAGAAACAATACAACAAGAGCGGTTCGTTAGAAAATCAAAAGTAGAAGCTTTTAAAGATAGCTGGATGGCGTTTCTTTCCTTGTTTCGTTATCCGCATGTTGTCAACTTCCTGAAAGTGGTCTCACTTCAGTTCATCTGTATAATTGGGTAATTAAGTTTTTGATGTTTTTTTTTTAATTATGAGGAAAGATACTTAGTATAGTTTAAAAAATTATAATTTGTATAGAATGCAGGAAAAATATTGGGGTAGTAAAAATTTTATTATTTAGAATTATTTAATATGAAGTGCTTTTAAGTTATAACACCTTCGATTTTTTTCCTCACAAACTAATTACACGAAAACTGTAAAACTTGTGTCACTTCTCGATATAATCTCCCTACAGACGTACACATTTTTCACAACGTCGACGCCATGATTCTATGGCCGCTGCGAACACTTCTTTACAAGTCTTCTTTGACCACTGGAAAATCGTTACTGCAATAGAGGCACGACTAGTAAATTTCTGACCACGAACAGTGTCTTTTATCGTTGGAATCAGCCAAAAGTCGCTAAAAGCCAGGTCAGGTGAGTAAGGAGCATGAGAAATTACTTCAAAGTTCTCACCATTTGTGGCACCCAGCTGGAAGTAATTTTTCGCATTTTCAGGTAATGAAAACGTTGCCATTTCAAGTATTAAATACAGTTCTCACTCTTATCGCTGTCGCTAGCGTCCTGTGTGCCGTGCAGCGCTGCCATCTCTTACGTTTTCACAAAAAGTGCGCGCGTATTTTGAAATAAACCGTATGTTTCTGTTTCTTGCAGTACTAAGAAAAAGATTCGGAGGTGTTATAACTTGAATGCATCTCGTATTTTAAAGGACATCTAAAATAAAAATCAAAATTTATGGCATTGTGTTGTTTAATATCTATAAACTTGAGCCAAGTTTTTTGTCTCGTTTGTACCATTCTTGTGGTTAGAAATCAAAGAACTGACCACACCCTTCTTTTGCTTCTTGAAAGTTGATAAAGTAGCGTCTGGCGAAGAAGTAAACCGATGGTGCAAAATCAGGACTAAAGACGGGTGGAGTAAAGTTCGATTCCATCCCATTTCTACAATTTCTCCCGGGTTCATTAGATCATATGTGCCTTAGTGTTATCTACTATGCTACTACACTAAAAATACTACAATTATATTAATTTTTTAACTTTACAATCTGTTTCTTAAAAAGAAATTATCTGTCCTAGTATTTGCCTTAGTGTAGAACTGGGGAAAATCACAACAATTCGAGTCAGGGCAGACGACTTCAAACCGCTGATACCTCCGAGTCCCGCTAACAGTTACAATTCTATGCAAAAAAAACGGACTAATATAACGCTTCAGTCTCTGCCGGTTTAGTCCATTTAGCTTTGAGTTCATATCGTGCATCAGCATTAATTTGCCCAACTGCAGCGCGTCCATCACAAGTTCACACCTGCATTGGTTGGAAAATTCCTCAAGAACTGTTCGCTACTCATGCACTTCTAAAAGTTCCTGAATCTCTGTCCGAGTCTACTTCTTTGCATTGTAGGTTAGCAGGAAGTATATGGTGGCATTGTCATCCCCATATCTTCTTCTTCTCTTCTACTCTTATACATAGGCGGCTATTAATTAGCTTGTTTCTAACTACACATTTCGTATAGTACTATGAGCCATGTTAGGTGTATCACGGGCAGGTGGCTACTCAAACCCGTTAGAAGAAAGAGAATATACTTCATGACCGCCAAAGGTGCTCGTATGACGGCTGGAGAGAATTTGATGTTTGTCGTTGTTTTTGACCTGGAAGTCGAACCCATGCTTCGCCGCACGTTAGTTTTGCAGGTCGAGGCCTTTACTTCGCGGCTGTCGTGCTCTCCCCATATGTGCATCTAAATTGGTTCTTTTTCAACTTCTGAATTTTGATTATGTAAGACCAGAAATTAATATTTCCAGTAATAAGTTAGACGATATGCCAGTTAAGACATTTCGCAGCTTATTGTGCCGTATTGACTGTATCTGCTCCTATCTTGTTTTTGTCCTAATTCGTAACCGGAGCTTTACCTACTCCCACTGCAATATATTTGGCCAACTTTCTGATCTTATCTCTCGCCTATATCTCGGCTACCTACAACACAGTCGGCTGTACTGTTCTCTCAAGAACACGCGCTACCGATACGATAATTTCTTTTCACTGCCGCAAACTACCTGTATAAGACTTTTTCTTGAAACCCGATTGTTAATTTCCACTCTAAGGCATTGGATGTGATCCATGCGGTAGACATGCTCACCACTGAGCAAGATTAATGGTATTTCTTTTACTTGTTGCTCTCCAAAAAATACCATCTTAGCTTTGTACTATCCTCCCATGTTTTGATTGCTTCAAGCGTTTCATTTCGACGTGGTCTGTCAACTGCTGGATTTGGTATTCTTGTGTCAACTGAATTTTAAATATATTTTTTTATACCACCTATCAGTTTACCAGTGCACAAACCCTGGATGTATTTCTTCGTTACTTTTTTGCCGCGATACGATCTCCTGTTTTGACCTGTGCTATCTTTTCAATAAACTAGTGTTTTATTAGCAAGAGTAAATTTTTGTGAGAAACTTCTTTAGGTTAGTTTTCGGATGATTCCGAGACATCGCGTGTTGTCGAACGTGTCCGTGGTATCCAAAACTATTAACATGCAATATTTTGTTGCGTCTTTGATTTTGGGAACCAAGTTGATTGCTCCATGTAATCTACCGTTTTGCTAGATCATGTATTCGATGCATGTTTTTATAATGTAGTTCAACACCTTGCCGATTATCGGTAGCAAGCTGATCAAATTCTCTTTTGCACTTTTGGAATAAACCACACCGTTTGAATTTTTTAATATCTCGGAAAGATGCTGAACTGCAAAATCAAATTTTCGTTAAGTTTAAAAGAGGTACAACACTATCATCATGACTGCTGATATATACTACATGATAGTAAAAATGACGATGAAAAAGTTATAGGATTAACATTGAGGAACATGTTTTTTTTTCACAATTTGTTTAGTATATTTTTTACAAGAAAAGAGGAGAAAATCTTGACCATTGGCACTCACATGTCCTTTACTTTTATTTAAATATTATCTTTTTACAATAAATATTGCAATTTACTACGTACGAGTATAGTGAACAATTAGCTGATTAGTTAGAAATGAATACTTTTGGACCTTACTATTTATTAAATAAAAGTGAGGTTCATCATTTTTAGTAGTGAGTTAAATAAATTTATATATGATTTAGAAAAGCTATACTTTAGTTACAAAAATTCAAAAACTTTTTGAAATAAAAAAACGTATTACAAATGTTTTTAGAATAAATACAATAAGGCTGTGGTTGCCACAATTCTTTCAAGCCATCAACGATTATAGTCTTCTTTATCCGAACAAAGACATAGACATGTGCATAATTGTAGAAATCATCAAGACAACGTCAAATAAAACCGAAGAAACTTGTTTTGTCGTAAGTATTAAAAACTTTTTACTTTTACATTTACTTTCTTCTTTATTTTAATTTTCATATATTCATTAACTGAGAAAATTGACTGACAGTACTCTTACGCTCAACAAAATTCAGCTAATTTTTTTTTTTACTTTTAGAATTATGATAACGCTTCAGTCTATGTTAATAATGCGCTATCAGCTTTGGTG
Organism: Sinelater perroti; assembly: GCA_036346155.1. Taxonomy (NCBI): domain Eukaryota; kingdom Metazoa; phylum Arthropoda; class Insecta; order Coleoptera; family Elateridae; genus Sinelater; species Sinelater perroti. The sequence goes on from JARFIY010000110.1 coordinate 605,128, forward strand.
TTGCTGATACTTTTGCTAAGTGCATCGGCCTTAATAAAAAAAACTGGAAGAAAGTTTGTTCTAAGTAAGACCATCAGAACTGTTAAGAAATTGCCTATGCCAGACGTCTAATGTCTAATAATTTTTTGCAGTTTCATCTGGAATGATCTCAGCAGTTTGTATTGTATGCCTACCTCTTATCGGTAGCAAGCCGGGATTTGTAGGTTTAATGTCTCTATATATTCATTTACTTGGGGTATGTTATGTTGTTATTAGGGGAATAATAGTTGACATCTTTCCAACCAATCTTAGGTGAGAAAAAATTAATGTTACTATGTAATTATATTTAAACAAACCGTATATCACTTTGTTTGTTTTAGGAATGTAACCATAGCGTTAACACTGGTGGTTGGACGAATAGGATCCATTTTAGGCAACATGTTACTTCCCGAGTTACTAGTGTGGGGTTGCTGGCCCTCGTTTTTAACAGCAGGATGTTTCGCATTTGGTAAATATTAATTTGTACATAAAATAATTTTAATGGTACGTCCGTATTATTTTAGGAACTGCTGTAATATCAACGTTGCTGGATAAAACTGATGGAATGGCGTTAGTGTAAGTTTCAGTTGTTTTGTTTTCTTATACTTGTAGACATATTGAATTATGTTAACTTAAATAGTGCTATATGATAAAGAACATAGAAATGTATCTATAGAATAAATAAACTAGTCAGGCGACCGATTGTAAGTTATACATAATTTTTGTTCAAAAAAAGGGTAGATTAATATCCAAGACTCTATATAAAGGATCTTAAATAATTTCTTACCAGAAAGAATTCGTCGTTGGCACAATCGTAGGTGTGATTGTCTCTATAGAAAGTTAGAAACAAAATACATAATGGTTACTATATTATAGTTTGTAGCAAGGTAAGAAAACTAGAAAAGCAGTTTTTCAATTAGTTTATCCGGATGATATCCAAATAATTAAAACAATAATAATAAGACTTTCTTTAAGTAAGATTCAAGTAAAGTGCATAATTTCTGGAAGGACAACACCGATACACATAAAGGGTATGTGAGGTTGCAAATTTCCATCAAAAATTTTTCTGGTATGAAAGCCGTGGAACGACTTCAAAAGATCGGAAAAACGTAGTACATGGATAATACATAGTGATATTATAATGAGTGCGTTTATCGTTTCCTTTCTTTGGTCTTTTAAATGGGCAAATTATCGGTTTACCTCGCTGATGTTATTTATCTCAAAATATTATAATGCAAAGATTGTAGATGTACTAAATATGCATAGAATTATTAAAATAAGACAAAAAATGGTTTATTAATGTCACACAAATAAACGTTTTTCTTTACTTCAATTTCAAAATATTTTTATTTGTTGGACCAACCTGTAATTCCAATTTAATTATGTTAAGGAATAGAACAAATATTATTTAATGTCAATAAAATATGTATGTGTACCAATACACAGGTAATAACATGTTTTGTATATGTTTTGCCACCATTAAGGATTTTGAGCAAACAGAGACAAGTTTACGTAGGTCGATACCCATAACTTTGTATGCTGAAATTTATTAACGCATTTGTAGATTACAGCTTATGAAAAGTATACGGTGACATTATTAAACAAGTACGGACGTAGAACTCCGGTTTTACAGATGTCCAAGACTTCTATATATAAACAAAAATTGCGGCCACTTCCGGTCAAACCGATCTCGAGATTTTCCGATCAGGCTGATTTTTGGCGTCTGGACTAGACTTATGGTCCTTAGTTGAATACTGAAAACGTTATGTCTATATCTATCACAGATCATATGTTATAAGGCGTGACAGACGACAGACATGACAAAAGTAGAAGCTAGTCTCCAGCTTGGAAGCTGCTTTACAGGTAAGCTACCTAGTAGGGGTTCGCTAAAAACTGTTAGTTTTTAGTGTGCAATGTTACCTTGAGCATTAAATGCTACAAAGTGTATCGCAGATAGACTTAGTCTTATCAGTTTTTTCTAATACCTCAATAAATGTACAGTCCCTGCCATAGATGATAGCAAAGGTCACCGCTAACCAAATTTAATAAAATATCCCTTACATTTCTCATCTATAACTAAACTATCCAAGGCACAATTTTGTCTACAAGCAAATGGTTAAATGCAAAAACTCTTCACTTAAATTTGGGCCATATTGATCTTCATCAGCATTTATGATATAAACTATATGTTGCTAAAAACGTTATTTCTCTATCTATCACACATCAAAAATTATAAGGTTTGACAGATGTCAGAAATGACAGAAATAGAAACTTGTCTCCAGCTTGGAAGCTGCCTTGATCAAAAGTTAAAAAATAAAAGGACGGACGGACAGACAGACAGACGATATTACTATCTACATAAAACTTCTCATTTTAATGTATAGAAGCCTAAAACGACCATTCCGAATCGTTTTTGAAAAACGTTATGTATAAACATTTAGTTTAAAAATATTAAAATCGATTGCAAGAAAACAACGATTAAAGAACATTCAAGGTATAGAAGTTCTAATAAATCAGATCTTATAAAGAAGAGCGCAAGGCTGGTGATTGGTTTAACAAATTAAATAGACTTAGTATCAAAAAATTAAAATCGATTGCCGAAAAACTGGGAGTAATTGATGGAATAAAGTCGAAGCCTAAAAAGATAGATCTAATAAATCAAATTTCAGATTATTTGTGAAATATAAATAATAATGCCAATTTAAATATTTTTCTCAATGAAATCGGGTTGCCCAGTTTAGAAGAATTATTAAAAGAAGAGACGAAGTGTGAGTCAGTTCAGAATTTGAATAGTGCTCCACACGCTTCGTTAAATTAGACGTTGAAAAAACTAAAAAAGATTGCTAAAGAAAAAAATATCAAAGGTTATTCAAAAATGAACAAGTCAGAATAAATACAAAGGATTCGCACAAGCTAAACAGTTTTCAGATAAAACTAAACTTAAATACGAAATAATAGAAACAAAAACCCAATACACCAAAAAATATGGAAAATAAAATGAAATTAATGAAAGATGAAGACAAATCGGCCGAACCTGACGTTTTTAATATAATTCAGGAAAAAAATTACTATTAAATTACTATTATTGGTCTGAGTGAAATGATTGAAACAACAAAAATAAAACATCTTTTAAACAAGAAAATTTATTAAATATAGTAGTTAATTACGATGATTTGTGGCATCCTTATTCCACAGGTTTTTCAAGAAATTTTGATATTGATAGTTTATTAAACAAAATTCAACTTCAAATGAAGAATATAGATTCTCTTACAAAATCGTCATTATGCCTAGAGAGGTGCTGGTAGTAATTTAGAGATTTTAAATATAACAGAAGACTCAAGAATAAATAAAAGTATAACACAGATAAAAAATAAAAATAGATTATGTTGTCCAAGAGCTGTTATTGTTGGATTAACTTATCATATAAATATTATACTCGGCAAGGAATATAATCATAATAAAATTATATTTATATGTATTGAAATTAGAAGAAATTTACAAACAAATTATATGTATATGTATTTGAATTAGAAGAAATTTACAAACAGCTTTAGCTAAAGTGTTATGTAGTCAACTCGAAGAATATAATGAAGAGTATTTTACTTTAAATGATATTGAAAATATAGAAAGCGTGTTGAATATTCAAATAAAAGTCGTTGATGCGTTCTAATTCAATTCTGTAATTTATTCGGGTCCTGAAAAAATGTAAATGTATATTTATATAAAAAATGAAAACCATTTTGATACAATCAATAATATGGAAGGTTTCTATGGTCAATCTTACTATTGTAAAAAATGTGATAAACCATATCAGAACAAAGATAAACGTAAATGTAAAAAGGGAGATAAAATATGCATAATGTGTTGTAACCCTAAACATGAAGATTCTAAAACATGACCGAGTGAGCTCAAAACCAAAGGCGAAACCGAATATATTGTGAAAAGTGCACCAGGTAATGTTGCAATTGAAAATTATTAGAAAACCATTCAGAAGTGTGCGATTTTATAAATGCTTATATTGTAATAAAATACTCAAAAAGGGTGATAAAATAATTAAAAATAATTGAAGATATAAAAATATTCATAATTCCTATAATTCTTTAGTTTTCAAAACTTGAAATCCATAATTAAACGTCAAAGTAAGGAAATGAATAATTAAGAAAATAAAATGATCAAAACAGGTAAGAAAATGAAAAAGAAATAAAGAACATACATGTGGTTGGGAAAAATGTTGAAATTGCTTTAAAGAAGTTAAAATGTTTAAACACAAATGTTATATTAAATGTAAACAACAAAAAAGTAAAATTTGTCAAACCGAAATAAAACAAAATGATAAGGAATACAGAGTTAAAGGATGTGAAATTTGCAACAAAAACGACTCTCCTGTAATATACCCTGAACGAAAAGTTGAAGATAAAAACTTTTGGATTTATCAATGCAGCGAATGTAAAATCTGTAAAAAAACCACTGGATGATACGAATCTATTTAAATGCGTTGAGCGTGGTTTTTAAAATTATACGACTAAATGCAGTTATTTAGAAAAATATTTAATCTTCGATCGTGAGAGAATGCAGGAAATTGCTGTACGTATTTCTAATTTAATCATAAATCACAAATTTAATGGTAATGTTAATTCCTTTAAGACTAACAAAGATTTCTGTAAATGGTTAATTTTTAAAGATCACAAAGGATATTCAGCAATTGCACATTATAGTAAAGGCTACGATTTTTAATTTATTTTAAAATATTGTGTTGAAAATAACATCAAACCTCTCCGAATATATACTGGATCTAAAATAATGTGAATGAAAATACAATCTATTAATTTAAGAATTATTTATAGTACTTTTGTTTGAGGACCTTTAGAAGATTTCCCTAAAACATTTGGATTGAAAGAATCTTAAACAGGATATTTTCCACATTTCTTCAATACAACAGAAAATCAGAAGTATATAAGATCAATATCTGCTACAAAATATTATATTAATACTACGATACAATGTAAAAATTGTTATGGTAATAGTAGTAAAATAAACTGAATATTCGTAATCTTTTATTCTTCATGAGGCATGCGAAATTCTAGTTGTCACAACCATTTTTTAGAATGGCATAAACAAAAAAAAAGTGTTTGATTTACAAAAAGAACTGTATAGATAATGTAATTATGATGTATATGTTAAGAAGAGAATGTCTTGAATTAAGAAAACAGTTTTTAGAAATAGTAAATATAGATCCTTTTAGATACATTACAATTGCTAGTGTATGTATAGCTATTTTTAGGTCAAAATATATAAAAAAAGATACAATTGCAGTAATTGATAACTGAAAAAAGATAAATATTTGATACAATCAATTTTTTGGCTTTTCAAAATCCTAATATACAAGATGCATTAAATATGTGGACTAAATGTTCTGGATTTGATGATAAAACTAATACAGTTTATCAATATCATGGTTGTTTTTAGCATGTATGTTCTAAGTGTTATAATCAGGATTTTATTAATAATAACAATAAAATAACTATGAAAGAACATTATGAACAAACAGTAGAAAGGAGTGAGCAATAAAAAGAAGAAATTAAAGTCATAAGTAATTATTATGTTTGTAAATGGGTAACTATATACATTGAAAGAAAGAAGGCATATCTACAGTTCGTTTTAAAGTAAATAATGAGAAGTTTGAATTTAATCTTGAGGAAGCGGAAGAACTTGAGTTGTTACGAAAAGTGACTATAATTTTAATTGCAAAGTCTAGCAAGACCAGTGTAAAAATTAAGCCGAAGATACCGTACGAAGATATAAAAAGTATATTAAATCATACACAAATGAAAAAAGCCCAGAAATTTGTCATAATATATCCTATAATAAGGAAAGTAATGTAATCGGCGGAAATTTGATACAGTTTTTATTTTGGCGAATATGCCTGGACTAAAAGTTGTGGGTTTTAGTGTGTGTGTGTGTGTGTGTGTGTGTGTGTGTGTGTGTGTGTGTGTGTGTGTGTGTGTGTGTGTGTGTGTGTGTGTGTGTGGTGAGTGTGTGTGTGTGTGTGTGTGTGTGTGTGTGTGTGTGTGGGTGTGTGTGTGTGTGTGTGTGTGGGTGTGTGTGGTGTGTGTGTGTGTGTGTGTGTGTGTGTGTGTGTGTGTGTGTGTGTGTGTGTGTGGTGGTGTGTGTGTGTGTGGTGTGTGTGCGTGTGTGGTGCGTGTGTGGTGCTGGTGCGTGTGCGTGCGTGTGTGGTGCGTGCTGTGGTGTGGTGCTGTGCTGTGCGTGTGTGCGTGCGTGCGTGGTGCGTGTGGTGCGTGTGCGTGTGTGGTGCTGTGGTGTGTGCGTGTGCGTGCGTGTGCTGTGCGTGCGTGCGTGGTGCGTGCGTGTGTGTGTGTGTGTGTGTGTGTGTGTGTGTGGTGGTGGTGTGTGTGTGTGTGTGTGTGTGCGTGTGTGTGTGTGTGTGTGTGTGTGTGTGTGTGTGTGTGTGTGTGTGTGTGTGTGTGTGTGTGTGTGTGTGTGTGTGTGTGTGTGTGTGTGTGTGTGTGTGTGTGTGTGTGTGTGTGTGTGTGTGTGTGTGCGTGTGTGTGTGTGTGTGTGTGTGTGTGTGTGTGTGTGTGTGTGTGTGTGTGTGTGTGTGTGTGTGGTGTGTGTGTGTGTGTGTGTGCGTGTGTGGTGCGTGGTGCGTGTGGTGCTGGGTGGTGTGTGGTGGTGGTGCGTGCGTGTGTGTGTGCTGCGTGGTGTGTGTGCGTGTGTGTGTGCGTGTGTGTGCGTGCGTGCGTGCGTGCGTGGTGTGCTGTGGTCGTGCGTGCGTGCGTGGTGCGTGTGTGTGTGGTGTGCGTGCGTGCGTGCGTGCGTCGTGGTGGTGTGTGGTGTGTGTGTGTGTGTGTGTGTGTGTGTGTGTGTGTGTGTGTGTGTGTGGGTGTGTGTGTGTGTGTGTGTGTGTGTGTGTGTGTGTGTGTGTGTGTGTGTGTGTGTGTGTGTGTGTGTCGGTCTGTCAGTAAACAAGATATCTCGAGAACCGTAAGAGCTAGAGATTTGAAATTTGGTATGCAAGTTACTTGTAGGTAGGGGACGCAGTGCGAAGCTTTTGGTAAAAATTGGCCTAGCCGTTTAGTCGCAAGGTCGCAAAATCTAAACGGTTGAAGATACAAAAAATTTATGAGAGTAAAAATGATTTGTTATTATGAGATAAACATGAATTTAAAATAAAAGTTGGTAAAATAGGAACTCGAAAAAAATTGAAGCTCAGGATTTTTAATATACCGGGTGTTCATAAAATGTTTCGGGAAATTTATATTACCGGGTAGATTAAACCGAGACGAACAAAAAATTACAATAAAATTTTTTTATCCGAGGTCAAATAAATAAGTTATAGCCGATTAAAAATTAATTAAACGGACCAATCACAGCGCGCTCTGAGAGCTACCGGGCCGACTAGGAGGGAGCATGCAGGCGATAATGACAAAGGCCGTGCGACCGAGCTCGCACGGTTACCTTCAGTGACGTAGCAAAATTTTAAGTACGAGTCAATTATTGTCTTGTACTGTTTATTTTAATCAGCTTTCGAGTGTTGGACTCGCGCCTCGTCCTTTTTTAAATTAACAAATTTTTAGACGAGAGCAGCGCAAGGTCGAGACGATGGACTCGTGCCTCGTCCTTTTTTATTTAAAATAACAAGTTCCGGGACGAGAGCAGCGCCGGGCCGGGACGATGGACCCGGTATAATATATAATAATAGGATAAGAAAAGTCGTGTGATGTTCACACCAGATTTTTTTCTGTTGGTTTTCCACATTAACATTTGTTTGTTTTGTTTCTGGGATTGTTGTATTATTAAATAATTTTCTTTTAAACTCTAAATTTAAAAAAAAACTTAATTTATTAGCTGGTAATGAAACAACTTTGTTATTTGTCCTGTGTAGGCAATTTATAACAAAAGACAAAATAAGAAAAAAAACACATAATTGATTTTGCTTTTACTAAGCTCATTTTATCACATTTTATGATGAATGGTATGTTTTAGATAAAAAATAAGATAAAACTTGAATTTGCCCCAAATTTTTATAATAAAAATCTGGTGTGAACATCACACGCCTCCTTATCCTATTATTTGGGTAATTCTGGCAAAAATCCTGGGCTTCAATTTTTTTTCGAATTCCTATTTTACCAACTTTTACTTTAAATTCATGTTTATCTCGTGATAACAAATCATTTTTATTCTCGTGAACTTTTTGTATCTTCAACCGTTTAAATTCGCGATCGCTTTGCGACAGATTTTGCGACCTTGCGACCAAACGGCTCGGCCGATTTTTCAAAAGTTTCGCACTGCCTCCCCTACCTACAAGTAACTTGCATACCAAATTTTAAGTCTCTAGCTCTTACGGTTCTCGAGATATCCTGTTTACTGACAAACCGACAGGCAGATACACACACACACGAACCAATGGCCCAAACCAACTTTTTTTGGTGTCCTGAGGCTATAATTCGTCCAGAAATGTGAAAAACTGGGTAGGTTAAATTTCCGTCGATTACATTACTTTTCTTATTATAAGATAAGGAAAGCAAAAATACCAATTTGTTCTGAACAGTCTATAGAAAACAAAAGATAAAATAATTTTGTTCCGTAAATATTTATTATAAAGGACAGTTTTTTTTTGTTTTGTTTTTATTAATTTCAATGATTATAAAAACTATTAATTTTGTACCTAAAAATCAAATTGTTCTGAACAGGTACATATAGTATAAACTTAAAACAAGTTCGGACGTGGAACTCCTTTCCACCAATGTCCGGGGCTTCTATGCAGAAACAAAAATTTCGCGGCCACTTTCGATCAAACCGGTCTCGAGATTTTCGATCAGGCTGATTTTTGGCGTCTGGACTTGACTTACGGTCCTTAGTTGAATACTGAAAATGTTATGTTATGTCTCTATCTATAATAGATCAAAAATTATAAGGCGTGACAGATGTCAGAAATAGAAGCTGGTTTTCAGCTTGGAACCTGCCTTGATCAAAAGTTATAAGGAATGACGTATTGAAAGCTGGGTCCACTAAAAAACATTATTGCGTTGTTGTAGGACATCCCACCTATGCCAGCTCGCGGATGTGAACCCGATAGACCATAGGCTTTCGAAGAGTTAAGTCTTTAGGTCCAGTAGTTCTCGGGTTGAAAGTCGCGACGGACAGACAGAAGTCCGCACCGATTTCATTAGGCTTTCCTTTCAGGTATAGAAGTCTAAAACAGCCCAAAATGCTTTGTAATTTTAGATTTTTTTGGTATACTTTAAAAACAGGATCAAAATACTTGAAATTCCAATAACTAGAACTAGAATTTACAAGCAACTAAAACAGCTCAAAATATATTGACATATTAACTTTATAATTTTAGACTTAAAGATCAAATTGTCCTGACAGATTATGTTAATCAAAGACAATAGCTTGAATAATGTAATGTAGTATTTTATATATATATATAATTATATATATTATATATATATATATATATATATATATAATATATATATAATAAATTTTATATACATATAATGTTAGATGAATGCTTATTTAACCACCAGTTTGATTTCCGACATCACGATTCCACAATCCAGCAATGCTGTCAAATAACAAATACCATAGAAACTGCACTTCAGAACAAACAATTCTGCTATGTTGTAATATTAGATGTCAAACAAGCATTCGTCAGAGTTTGACATAGAGAGTTACTATATAAAATAAAGAAAGAGCTGCCCCACGAATTCTATCTCTTATTTCTTGCGTATCTCAATAACAAAAGTTTTCAAACCAAGATTGGCAACGATCTATTTCAGATAGAAAAATAAACTCCGAAGTGCTCCAAAGTAACGTCCTTGGCCCGGTGTTGTATTTACTCTATACCTCTAATATACCAATGTCTAACCAAACTATGATAAGCACATTTCTCGATGATACAGCTGTTCTTGCTTATGACGACGATCTAAATACAGCATCGAAAATGTTTCAACTTCACCTAAATCAACAAAAGTATTGGTTACGGAAGTGGAGGATTAAGGTCAATGAAGACAAATCAGTACATATTACATTTACAACAAAACGTCCAACGTGTCCACGTTACTCTCAACAATACTCCCATTCCACGGTCAAACAAAGTGTGGTACATGGCACTTTACCTTGATAGGCGTCTAACCTGGAAAATTCATATCACCAAAAGCGCAAACATCAAACTAAAGAAACTACTGGCTTGTCGGAAGAAAATCTCCCTTACTGTTAGAGAATAAAATTTTATTGTACAAATGTATAATATACCCAATTTGGACATACAGATGCCCAACTATGCCAACTATGTGATGCACCAATAATTCTAACCTCAAAATTATATAATGTTTTCAGTCGAAAATCTCTTGAAATATATCAAATACGCTATGGTAACGATGAACAAAAAAAGGACTCAAAAACCTCCACCAATCTTTACTACTGGTATAGAAAACATAAAGCTGCTAATCTTAGAATTAAATAAAATAGCAGAACAAAAATACCTTACGAAAGCACTAAGTAGCAATCAAGTTAAAATAGAATTAAACATACACTAATATTATAAAAATGCTAAAAGACAAAAAAAAAACGGAATACCATACATATAAAGCCAAACAAGACAAGTTTCCGAGTGGTATTAAAAAATGTTCACTACTCCACCGATGTGGAAGAAATAAAAAATAGTATACATGATATCTAGGACATGAAGTTACAAACGTGTGGAACATTAAAAAAACAGGCACTTCCTATATTTTTCATCGACTTAAAATAAAACAAAAATAATAAAAAAATTAATAAAGTAAAATTGCTGATGAATACATGCATAACATTTGAAGCACCACATACAAAGCGCAATATACCGTAATCCATACGATGTCAACAATATGGCCACACGAAAAACTTATGCAAGAAAAATCTACGCAGCGTAGGACAACACTTAACGTCAGATTGCCCTAGAAAAATAAAAAACAAAGAAGTTCAATGTGTTAACTAAGCAGAAAATCATCTAGCCAATTATAAAGGATGTATAATATATAAACAGCTGCAGCAAAAATTATACCCTCAACTAAGAAGTAAATTAAGACCTAATGCAAATCGATATGTACAATCTAACATCACCTACGCGCAAGCTATACACCAAGACTCGCAACAAATAAATAACATTAATCAAACAAATCCATTCACATCGAACCAACAGAATGGCGATTTAGCAAAACTAAAAAACACGATGAAAGAGTTTATCAATCAAATGGGTACAATGATGAACTTCATCTCAACGCTAGTAAGTAAAATGTCCTAATGGCTCCAACATTGAAAATGGCTATATGGAATTCCAACGGCTTGTGCCAACATGCACATGAAGTAAAACAATTCTTACAAATTAATAATATGGATATACTGTTAGTGTCAGACACGCACTTCACCTACAAAAGTCACCTACAAATACCAAGATATAGAATATATAGCACCAGACATCCCGACGGCGATGCACATGGAGAAACAGCAATCGTAATAAGAGATGGTATCAAACACCACAAACTACAAAATTATAGCACAGAACATTTACAAGACAACAGTGGCAATAGAAGATAATGTGGGAAATATCAGGATATCAGCAGAGTATTAGCCCTCAAAATACAATAACAAAAGAGAAGACTACGAACACTTTTTCAATACTCTAGAAAATAAATTTATCACTGGGGGAGATTGGAATGCCAAAAATACATTTTGGGGTTCAAGGATAACAACACCAAAAGGCAGACAGTTATACTCTGCTTTGAGAGCAAATAATTTAACAGCAGTATCCACTTATTGGCCGACCGACAGGGAAAAAATACCCGATTTACTAGATTTTGTAATCACAAAAGGAATTAACGAAAAACAAATCAAAGCAGAGTCTTGCTTTGATCTATCGTCAGACCATTCACCAGTTATAATTACACTCTACTCATACATTTTAGAACGGCAAAAGCAATCAACACTATACAACAAGAAAACAAATTGGGAAATATACAGAACAACAGTAGACCAACTAATTAATTTGAATGTAACGTTGAAGGCTCCAGAAGACGTTGATACAGCAGTAGCCGATTTAACCAAAACAATTCAGAATGCAGCACGGACAGTAACGCCCGACTACAACTGTAACACCATTAAGGAAATATGTCCTATTATAATCAAACAAAAAATTTCCGAGAAAAGAAAACTTAGGAAAAAATGATAAACCACAAGAAGTGAAGATGACAAAAAGAAATTTAACAAAGCAACAAAGGAGTTAAAACAACTTTTAAAACAAATCAAAAATCAATCAATCCAGGACTACCTCAGTGAACTATCACCACTTGAAGCAACAGATTTCTCACTGTGGAAAGCTACAAGAAAATTGAAGAGACCTCGGGTACATGTTCCACCAATCAAAGATAAACATGATCAATAGACTCGGAGTAACAAAGAAAAGACGCAGCATTTGCAAATCATCTAGCCACCGTATTTCAACCAAACAGCATAAATAAACCTGAATAAGAGCAAATGATACGAGAATATCTTAATGCACCATATCAAATGGATCTTCCAATTAAAAACTTCAGTTTCCTAGAAATTAAAGATACAATACAACAAAATATCAACCCGCATAAAGCTCCAGGTTTTGATTTAATAACCGGTAAAGTGTTACAAGAACTTACAACCAAAGGTTACAAAGCTATACAGCAAATCTTCAATGCAATACTGAGGATAGGGCGTTTTCCCAGCCAATGGAAAGTAGCACAAATAGTTATGTTGTTAAAGCCTGGTAAGAATCTAAATGAAGTGGCGTCTTATCGACCTATTAGTTTATTACCAGTTCTTTCGACAGTCTTCGAAAAGATATTTTTGAAACGAATGAAACCAATTCTAGACGATAACAAACTAATCCCAAATCACCAATTCGGTTTTAGAAACCAATATAACACTATCGAACAGGTACACCGACTAGTTAATATGATCAATTTGGCATTTGAAGAACAAAACAATTGTACGACTGCATTTCTGGACATCAGCCAAGGCTTTGATAAAGTTTGCACGAAGGACTTCTGTTCAAACTAAAACAAAACCTTCCACATGCTTTTGTCATTCTCCTTACTTCCTACCTAATGCATAGGTTTTTCTTAGTTAAATATCAAAACAAATACACTAACCTGGCATCAATCGGATCTGGAATACCACAAGGCAGCATTTTAGGACCTATCTTATATCTCTTATATACCGCAGACCTTCCGATAACTAACAAAACCACAACAGCCACGTAAGCAGACGATACTGCAGTACTAGCAGTGCATGCCGATTCAATTACTGCATTACAACACTTTCAAGAGAATTTAAATAAGCTGCAAACTTGGTTAACTACATGGAAAATAAAGGCAAATGAATCTAAATCGGTACATGTAACGTTTACATTAAACAGAGACACCTGTCCTCCAGTTACATTAAATGGTAACCAGCTGATTCAAGCAGATGAGACAAAGAATCTTGAAATGCACATGGATAGATGCTTGACCTGCAGAAAACACATATTTTCAAAAAGAAAGCAACTCGGAATAAAACTCCGGCAAATGTATTGATTTTTTTTTTGTTAGCCTTTTTGCGCTCAGTATTGAGCATAGGCCTCCCTTTTTGGGGGGGATTTGCCAATTAAACGCCACGCTTGCCGGGCGGGTTGGCGAGTGGATAGGGCAGAATGTACTTTTACGACCGTCAAAGGTGTTTGTATGACGGCCGGAGAGCATTAGATGTTTGTTATTGCCGTGGTTCGAACCCGGGGTCGCTGAGCGCCAGTTTGGCAGATCGAGGCCTTTACCTCGCGGCTGTCGTGCTCATGTATTGAATGATTGGCAGAAAATCACAGTTATCACTTGAAAATAAACTGGTCTTGTACAAAACTATTTTAAAGTCTGTATGGATATATGGGATTCAATTATGGGGCACAGTTCAAATCTTGAAATCCTTCAGCGCTTTCAGAACAAAGTTTTCAGAACATTCGTTAATGCCCCTTGGTATGTTCCAAATCACGTAATCGCGAAAGACCTACAAATTCCAACTGTTAAAGAAGAAATCAAGAGATTTAGTGAGAATTATAGTGTTAAAACTGTAGTGCATCCAAATGTGCTCGCTAGAAATTTATTTAAAAACACTGATGAAGTCCAAAACGTCTAAAACGTTTCAAGCCAAATGATCTAATAGACAGATTCAATATATATATATATATATATATATATATATATATATATATATATATATATATATATAGAATAAAACATAGTTTGTTACTTTATAAAGCCATTACATATTCTGTAAGGTAAAGAAAAGTCTTCACTGGAAGCAAATACTGCATGTTACTGTAGTATATTTAATATTATTCTAGTTATATAAATTACTTATTGTGTAAAAATTGGACAGATTGTAAGCAAATAGGACTAATAAAAAAATGATTAAATACCTAGACTGGTTTCCAGATGTTTGAAAATCCATTAGTATTTGTGTTTGTATCGTGTACGACAATTGTCTTTAGGTACAACACTGTGTTAGGCAAACGTGTGCGTGCTATGTGGTAATGATAAGAATAATTAAATGTCTGGAATATTTGAGATTTTTAATTATAAATTATAACTACACATTTTTAAGAAAATAATTAATTTTTTTAAAACTCTCTTTTAAGTATATTAGCTTATCATTTCTCTAACATTTTATAAACTTTTTGATGTTATAAATAAACAATAAATCTATTATAATGTGCTGTCAAAATGTCAGAGAATTTCCTTACTAAAATTAGAGATTTATTTTAGTATATAAGTTTGTATGGAGAAGTGAAATAAAATTTAGATGGCAATATGAAAAAAGTTTTGGTGCTGTAAAATTAAACGTTTTGAATTAAATTACATTACAGGAAATTTCGAAAGTACCAAACTGGAGGTAAAAATAAATAATTAAATAAATTAATATACCTGATACAAAATGAGAAACTATTTATTACATCCGAGATTTACATTGTAATTTTAATGGATCAAAAAACAAACAAAAACACGAGTTAAGTTTATGAAAATCCGTTAACGTAGTTATTTAATTTAATAGTATAGTTATATAAGTGTACATATATAGATATAGCTTGTGGCCAGCGGAAGTTTAATGGTTTTATTCGGAATTTTGTTGAGTGGCTATTTGTCAGAAATGGTCCCGTAAATCTCTCATTTTTTAAGGAATTGCGGATTGATTAATTCCTAAAAAACATTTCTAATTATCCCTAAAATTTAAAGCAAAAGTTATGTATTTTTTAAGTTTTATAATCCCGTTATTTTCATTTACAAACTTTAAAATGTTATTGCGAACTGCATCCAACGGCGACACCGTGGCAATTTTTGCAAGACACTTTACTTCGATTATGCTGTCTTCTCCTACTAGGCCATCAGAAAAAGCAGCAAGCCAATTTATTTTTATGTGATTTATTTATTTATAAATAAATTTTTTACCTTAAAATTAGAACAATTTTCAAAATTGCGGATAGTTATTATTTTGTGATTAGTTCTCCATTTAGTGGCAGCTGTTCTTTTAAAATTAAAATGTAATAAATGTTTTACCAAATTAGGACAATGTGTATTTTTCTTCTGCTTACACACGCTGCCAAAATTAGAAGTAGTAAGTTCAATGAAACGTTCCTTTTTCATAAAATACTATTTCATTGACATATCGCGGCTTTCTAAGTTTTTTCAATATCTTCATTAGATTTTTGGAGGCTTCTTAAAAAAACCATCCTTTTTGAATCGAAACTGTGCTAGAGTGATTTCTTCTCCCATAATCAGAATCACTCGAAACAAATTCGTTGTTTTGTTTTAATTTGTACAAATTATGAATACTGTCAATAATATAGCTTTGATTATACTTTTCGGGTAGCATACCAACTGCCTTTCGAACATATACCAATAATTGCCCTGCTTTAACATTGAAGAAAATTGCCGTTGGCTTGCTTCGTGTTTGATGGAATCGTCTTCCTCCTATTAATTTTGTAACGATGAAGTTGTAACATTTAACATTATTTGTATCCATATTTAATAGTAAGCTTTCACTATTTCCAACAATTTTATTCATGGCTACCATAGTATCATCAAAAAGCCCTGAATTCTTTATTTCATCCACCCAACATTTTTCATCACTTAATTGTGGACCTTGACAAAAATATGTATCTTTTTTAATTTAGATATTTTAAAATTGTAAGACAAATTACTATCTTTATAATGGTTCGCTGCACTTATCATACCATAACGAAGTCTTTTGATGTTATTATTTAATTTTTGTTTTTGAACGGAAACGCTTAATTTTCTGGAGCTGATCCTTCTGTTTGTAGTTTTCTTTAAGATATTGCTTCAATTATTGGGACATTGTATTTTATAGGCCAAATTATTTTTTTTTGTGGTGTTGCTGTTGCCGTCTCCTACTAACAAGGCATATCTCAGTCTATAAATAATATCGGACCCGTCATCTTAAAGCCGGTATATTAAAGAACCTCTAAATTTTTACTTTTAATACAAGTACACACGCAATAGTATTTACTTTTTGTCTCTAACATTGATATATTTTTTGCGTTATATGACCAATTATAACTCCAACACCAGAGAATGCATTGTAATTAACACTATAAGATTTTTTATTCCAAGTACCGTTTGCTACTGTTATATTGTAGGAAATGCTAAGAGTTCTAACCCTATTTTGCTTTTTAGTAGCTTTATATTTTCTTTCCCGACAGCCTTAATAACTTCATTGGTCATATCTTTGAAATGAGAAACAACAATTTATTGATTTTTGAAAAACAAATACGGTCCCTTACATGAAATATTGCCAATGAAATTTAATTTTCTTACTTGAGTGTTTTTTTGTCAGTCCCATTTGCCCCAAGGACGAATATTTTGTTAAGCTCTATGACATCAGGATCATCGTCAGAATTGATTGTTTTAGTTTCACGCAACATGATATATTTAAAAAAAAAATGATTTGAAATCCATATCTTTGTTCACCAACTTTTTGAATGTTTATTGATGCAATTATAAACATCTGCATGTTTAAAATTTACTATTTTGCTAAAGAAACAGCTAATATCTTAAATACGCCTTCTACTCAAATTAAATTCAGTTTCTTTATTAGTGACATCACTTATTCCTTCAGAAAGTGTTTTTTCTTTTTCAAACTGAAAATGTCATGTTAGAGAACATCGTGGTGAAAATGTAAAATTTTCTAAAGAATTTCGGAATTCTTGAAATATTTGAGTTACTTCAGCAATATTTCGATTACCATCAGTAATTGCTAAGTTCCAGAACGCTAGTGTCCCAGAACGAAGTGTGTATAAATCTTGAGGCATATTTTTCATTTTTTGTTGCATACTTTTAAGTTTTGCATTGATAGTAAGCCCAAGCAACATAAATTATTATGGGGACAAGAATTTCAAGCGCTTTCTGGAAAAAATAAATTAAACTTAGTAAAACTGTTTCAGATAATTATTTAATTTTAACTTACTTTTGCTAAAAATTCAAAATATGTTTGATTTAAAAAGAAAATAAACAAAAAATAAAACAAAATGATAACACAATGTTACAAATCGATTTTAGGTGGTAATGAAATAAAATGAGAATATTTTTTAAAATAGCGAATTATCTACCATCCGAATTCTTTTATGTTTTTAACTCTTACCAACTAGAATTTATTTCTGAAAATTACTCAAGAATTTAAAATAATTTTTAATTTTATCAAATAGAGCGGCAAAAATAAAATCCTTATTATTATAAATACTTAACAGTAATGCAAAAGCAATGTATATTTATGAAAGTATCTAAAGAGTAAAAACGTTGAGAAACAATAAATAAGTATTACCATGTATTTACATTTTCCTGTAATCCTGACAGAGGATAGGTCTACTTCAGGAAAGCAACCCTGCCCACACAAGCCTTGAATTGATCTCACCCCCCAAATACTGAGAGCGATTCATGTCTTAATCTCCATTACATCCAATACAAATATATCCTTCCTTGATCTGACTCAACTTCACCAACCCGTCTGGCCAGCGTAGTGAGTAATAGCTAACATACCTTTTAAAATGGGAGACTTACATCCGACGATGGATGATACAGCTGTTGATGTATTTACTATGTGTTAATTTGCATTAATTGTCACTTTTAAACGGAAATTAGGCTTAATTTTAACTATTAAATGACAGTAGGACATTATTTAAGAAAATTATTTTCTTCATGCTAGAGACTATAGAATCCGTTTTATCACAAATGCTTACTTAATAATAATGAGAAAGAATATGTTTTTTTAAATGTATTTATACCCTATATAATGGTAATGGTAAGGCTTTAGGCCCCACGTCAGAGCATAGCCTGCAAACTGAGAGGTTAAAGCTCTCATATGTTTGCTTTCTTTTGCCCGATTGTCGTGTACCATCTCTGATGTATGACGATGTCACAAACACCGCGCCTTAGGCGACCGCCATTATTACCTGTTGTTCGAGTGAACGTAGGTACTCGATTATTTTTAATAACTGAGTAGGCCACCCGCCAGTATCAGAGAGCTCCGAGAGTGAAACCCAGTTCTCAGTTCGCGCCTCAACTGCTTGGACCACTCTGGTGTTTTTAACTGTTTATTAGAGGTAATATATACAATTGAGTATAGTGATCAATTGTACAATTAGGTCGAAACTTCTGACCACCTTTTTTGAACTCCTCGTTAAAAAGTAGAATAGGAATGTCTCATAAACCCGACCCATTGAAACACCCCTAAGGGGGGTTTTCCCGCTTTATTTATTTTGAAGTGACATATCTCATGAAGGATAATATATAGAGTGCTGAGACCCTAAGTTTGAGTTTTTCCAAGGTGTTTATGAGTTTCAACATTTGTATATATTACCGTTTCGCCCCCTGATCTTGTTAATATTAGATTCAAAAACTGATGCTAAGGTACAACTACTTCAATTTGAAAGGTGACGTAATCTTACATAATATCTGTGTGCAATAATTTTTTTTATTTTTGAGAAATGGTAAACAATTATTAATATTGATTAATATTAACAAGTAACACTACACATGTAACTACTGTACGTACTTATTGACATTGTAAAGTAATTGTACATTATCGGTTAAATAAAAACATTCAAATAATATCTACTAATGTAAACTAATAAATAAAACACTAGAAAATCCAGCCAGCTACGCTTGGCTGCTATAGAGAATGCAAGTGTTACGAACTTGCTGTAGCAATCGTAAACTATTTATATTGCTGCCCTTCAATGATTGTGCCAGACACGAATTCCGTCTCACTCTGGTGCATCGCCGTAATGGGCGTTGACGTTATGTTGACATTACGAAATGTATAGCAACGATCGTTGGTGTATTTCCGCGTGGCCCCGAACGCGTTACTCTGGCAATCAATGCTTTTCATATAGATAGATATAGATTAGATAGATTAGATTAGATTACTGTTTACTTTACATCTAGCACTTAGAGTACTTAATGCTTTAAAAATTCTAAAACAGTTTTATACACAAAGTAGTAAAAAAATTAAAACAAAGAAATAACGACGAAAGTCAAAATACAATACCATGAGTACATACAAATGTACATATAGCTTTTTATCTGTTCATTATCTGTGTATTATAATATAAAATGATAAAAACAAAGCCATATAATAATTTAGATAAGTTTGTTTTAAAAGAAAATTGGGACATACCGAGCATTCTCATAAATACATGTAAATTAAAATTAATTGATTTGAGAAGACTTAAAAACAGTTTGTGGATAACACTATTAAGAATTCTCAAATGCTTTAGTAAAACAAACAATTTTTGAGACGACAAGAAGCAGTTAAAAATGAAGATCATTAACATCTCCAAGGACCTGAACCAGACCACTGGTCCCTCATTGACCATTAAGACCATTCCGTAGATTGAGTATCGGTCTTTGGTTTTCGGTTTTCACCCAGTCGGCATCCGAATGATTGGTTATTACCACTCTATTTGATACAATTGACAGCATTGCAATCAATGTAGGGGCGACGGTTGCTTCAAAAACTGCAGCAATTTGCTAACTGAATATAAGCCAAATCTGAAGTCGCGTGCTGACCAAATACATAAACGAGCCGACGGCCGGATGGTAAGGTAGGGTTGGCTACTTTTTCGTGCTCGCTATTCTCATTAATATTCGCTTGCAGCGAAAATACTATGTTTAAACTTTGGGTTACAAAACCCGACAATGTTCACTGGACAACAAAAAATTACGTATAACATTACAACATATAGAAGCTACGCCCACATTTAACCACAATTAAAATTGATCCAAACATGTCAGACGAACAAAATCGTTATTAATAGCCATGATTATAGTAAACGGTGGTCAATACTTGAAAAAAACTAACAAAGTTGTTTGAAACTTTATCGGGACCCAACAGCAATTTAAACGACGTATAACAAACTTAAAGTAACTCATGTAATAATATAAATAAATGCTTGGCTAGTGCAAAAAGATGCCTTTGCATGTCCATCAAATAAAAATGCCGCAGACTCACGTCACTAAAGATAATTGCAAATTCGTTGACAATGTCATCCTGTACGGACTGCGAGATTCAGTTGCCCAGTTGCTCAAAGCGAATATTAACACATATTTAACAAAAATAATTTCCGTTTATATTTGATTAACCCGCAAATTGATTAAAAAGCTAACATAAAACGAATGGATATTGTTGCATAATATTTTTAGCATTTATTGTAGGATGATTGATAATTATAAGTACAAAGAATTTACTTAAAATAGCCACCTTTAACTTTTACATAACCCTTGAGACTTTTAGGTCAATCTTCTATAGTGATACGGGCTACATTCATAGAAAAGTTAAAAGAAACAATGCCATCTAAAAAAAAACTGCCTATATATCTACCAGAAGGCCAATAGCCTACCAGCAAAGTATGATTTGACATTACCTTGTGGATAGTCTCGATTCATGCTAGAAGGTCCACGGTCCAGTATTCAGAGGTATCATCATATCTTCCAAAATCAAAACATGGGGCCGGCGAAGAGATTGCTCTGTAAGCAATCCCAGAACGAACTTAAAAAGACCTTTCGATTTCGATTTCGAATTTTGGGAAAATTCGAATTCGAATATCTCGAAAATTATTCAACATAAAATTTTTTCGACTTCATTTTCGAATTCAGCGTAAAATTTCCTATAAGAATCACATTTAAAATCGTAATGTCGAAAATTTTCCCGAACTTTGAAGTCGAATATCTCGAAAATTATTCGAGATAGAAATTTTTTAATTTCGAATTCGTAATCAGCGTAAAATTTCCTATAAGAATCCATTTTCAAATTTTAAAAAATCTCAAATTTTGTGACGGACCGACAGACCGACAGACAGACCGACCGACAGACAGACATATAGAATTCAGTAACGAACTTTTTAAGTTCGTTGAATATTATTTTTATACATAGTAGTTGTAGCTTCGGCCCTCTTTTTACAAAAGTTAACCATTGCAGAAGCTAGATGCTTCTCTTAACCCTTGACATTAATTTGGATGTTTATTTAGCAGACACCCTGTTATTTTGTTTGTTAAAGAAGTCCTCTACTGTAAATATTAATGTTCTGGAATATAAGGGTAGATTTAATTTTGTAACAGTATTTATGGAAACACTGGGTATGTTTATCTTTTATTTAATTGCTTATAAAGCATTTTGTTATCAGTAACCGTATATTATCAACACACAATTGTAGGTGTAGCGTATCTTCAAAGATATATATTTTGGTTAGTTCTACATAAATTTTTAGTTGAGTATGATAATTTTAATTGTTTTTAATTTCATGTTAGCATATTTTACAATAAAGATAGGTTCTTATGGATATCGAAACCGCATCAGAAAACAGTAAGATATTTATTTTTAATGTTTCATTTAAAATAACAAATTTAAAGATAATAACTGTAGTAAATACGTATACTTACAGTCCGCTAATTTGTAATGTGGTTTACAGCGGTGGTCGTCAAGTATGATTATGAAACAGCAATTAAAGCTACACATTTTGGTAGATTTAATATAGCCCTTATGCTGCTGTTGATACCGATAAATCTTACGAGTATACTTGGCACATCTACTATTTCGTATATTATTCTAATAGCTACTTGTGACTTGGACTTAACCTTAGAAAATAAGGGCATGCTCAATGCCGCCATGTACATAGGTAGTTTACGTACACATTTACGAGGTTTGTTCCGAAATTAGTGAGTCAATGTTAATATGATAAAAAATTGAGTTGCCGTGATGTAACCTGGCAGCTGATGAGGTTATAGTATATTACGCATACCTGAATGAAAGCGACTTTACTGACTAGGTGTATTAGAGTTTAGCCGCTGGTGTAATGTATCATCGTAGCATTTTCAATGGCTGAACTAGTAAAACAGCAAATTTGCATGGAATTTTGTACCAAGCTAGAATATTCGTTCGCAGTAACTGTTTATAGGATTTAGAACAAAATAAGTGCGATACAAATAAAAACAGCTTAATCATGACGACCTGCCTGCCATGCATTACATCTTGGGCAGAATTTATGTCGAAATTGTGGCTGTTTCTAAATAACAAAAAAAAACAAAAAAAATTTAAAATCTAAAAAATTCAAACTGTAACGAGATTCAGGTATTATATAATATATTATTATTATTACACACACGTAGGTCTTTGGCCCTGATGTTTGGGGGGATATCAGGTAAGCGGATTGACCCATCGATTTGAGCGTTGCGATATGAGTGCGTGTTGATCAGCGATATACGATAAAATTTTGCCTCAAACTCAAAAAATTCGCAATCAAGTCACTTGTAAAAAAGAAATGGAAAAGGATGTATTATCAAAAGCACGAAACGTTCAGAGAAGGAAAAGAGGTCATCGAGGATGAAAAATTTGCAGGATCTCCCTTCAACGTCTCACACTGCGAACATTGTGGTTAAGATGAACGGCTTTGGACTCTAACCGACGTCAGAGTGTTAGATGGATAGGAGATAAAGTGATACTCCCAAAATATATTGTGCATGAAAATATTATTACAAAATTGAAAAAGCAAAAAGTTTGTACTAAACTGTAGTTTAGTGTTAATTTCTTATGAGCTCAAATTAAACTTGAAAAGACATCATTCGGGACTGTCAAAATGTGCAAGCTACTGTGACGAGTGCTCTGAAAGAGATCCTACTTAAGACCTCCAGGCGAGCTACGACGCATAGAAGAACCGCTGATAGCGTTGTATTGATGCTCAAAGATGCTATTTTAAAGAATATTGAGTGTATATTTTTAATTACATGAATTTTTTGTAATCAGTTTCATTACTTTCAGAACATATAGTGCATTATTTTTAATAAATATATAACTTTCCTTATTGTAATTGACTTTATTGTTATATACCTCGATTTTTTCGGAACAGACCGCATATTTAGAGTTTACTAAAAATATATTTTAAGGAATGGCGTTTGGTGTATTTTTTTGGGCATATTTGGCAGATGCGATTGGAAGAAAGATGCTATTGGAAATTTGTTTCTTTTTGAACGCATTTGTGTTATGCATAAGCAGTTTTTCTCAACACTACATTATGTTGGTCGTTTGCAAATTTATTGAAGGCTTTGTGTAAGAAATAAACATTATTAAAAAAATATATTAATGTTTTTAAATACTCATTAGAGGAAGTGGACCACCTCCAATTGTATATTCATATATAAGTGAATTTCATAGTTCACAATATAGAATGATTATACCAATTATATTCGGTTTGACTCAAAGTAGTTCTAGTGTACTATTGCCATTGATCAGTTGGGTAACGCTGACGGATAAAATATTTATATCAATTTTTAATGATGTTATAGGTATTAAATACCGGCAAAAAATCTTCAGAAAATTTATAAATCGTTGTTACAGTTCTGCGGTCGTGGAATATTTATTTGTTAGTATGCTCTATTCCAAGTTTGTTAGTTGCTTGTGCATTTGCTATATTGCCAGAGAGTCCTAAGTTTTTAATGAGCGTTGGTAAAAACAAAGAAGCACTCGAAGTCTTTCGACAAGTCTATTCCTATAATACTAAACAAGATGCTAGTACATACCCAGTAAGCATAATAAAACAATTTAGCAAGCTTATATCTAATCATTTTGTTTTAGATTACCGAATTATTAGAAGAGACTAAACAGAACAAAGAAAGCAACGAAGAACAAAACATCCAGGCTATCAAAAATGGCTGGCTGCAGCTATTATCATTATTTCGTCGAGATTACGTTGTCAATTTTATGATGGTAGCTTTCATTCAGTTAGGTTCATTGTCAGGGTGAGTCACAAAATTATTACCAAATCAAGCGTTTCCACGATAACTTTCTAGGATGATTACGCTCAGGTTATGGCTGCCGCAATTTTTTCAAGCTATAAATGATTTTAACCAAGAAAGTTCAAGTGAAAATAAAGACATTTGTGAAGTTATCAAAACAATTATTATAACGCCATCAGAAGACGACAATGCAACGTGTTCTTTTGTAAGTACTTATGATCTTTATAAAGTTTTTCGCATGAACCCATAGTTACTGTACAATAATTTATTGCCTCAAGAGTCAACAATATTGCTATTAAAGTAAACACAGTTGGTTGCAGAAGAAGAGTAGGTTTGAAGATAACCATCAAATCCAGGATAAGTTAAAGACAATTAAAAATTTTATCACAGTTCTCTAATTAGATTTCCGTATTACAAATTTGAATTACAGAAATATATAAACTTGTCTACTTTCTTGATGATATGATGATGATATGGTAATTAAAGATTAATAAAATTTTTGGATAAATATTTTACTATAATATCAACATAACACTTTCTATACTGGCTAAAATTGTGTTAAAAAATATATATCAATATTTCTACAGCCAAAACAATTAATGTTTTAATCAGACATATTGAACTTTGAGCCATTGATGTCATAAAATGATTTGTTTTTGTTAGTTGGTGGGACATAAATTATTTTGCTTACTCGATGTACAATAATAACTCTGGTTTAGTTGTTTGTGTTTTAAAATGGATCTATCCTGATAGTTTAATATGCAACAAAATCACTGGAATGCAGTCTTTATTAATAAAACAATTACATTCCATTTAATGTATATACATATACATATATATATATATATATATATATATATATATATATATATATATATATATATATATAGAGAGAGAGAGAGAGAGAGAGAAGAGGGTGGGGGAGGAGCGAGTCAAAAACTAAAAGCAATTTTAAAATTGTCCGGTAAAAACAAGAGAGTGGAGCAAACACTTAACACCATATATGCGCAAGGGTAAAATTCCATTTTAAGTCATACGGCAGACAGGAATGAGGAATAAGGAAAGAGGTATAGCCGAACAGCTTAGTGATTGCACTATCAAGAAACCTGTTCTAACACGATTTCTGTGAGCAGGAGTTAAATTTGTGAAAATTCATCATCTTAATGCCTTAATCTAATCATCTGATTACTACATGTTCGGCCCTTTAAAAGATTTATTGCGCGGGTACATGGTCGGCTCGAATGCTGAGGTGCAGATGTGGCTTTATGAGTAACTAAAAAGCTTCTTTTTCGAATATATATAGAAGCTCGTTAAACAACACCGGAAGTGCATCATGTTAAAAAGCAACATATGCATTTGTTGACCATCAGTAAAATGCCTTTACTTTCTGATTCATTTACATATATAGTTTAACAAAAAGTGGAACATACGAATTCACTTTATTATATGTAAGTCCTAACATAATTATATGGTTTGTGGTAAAAATTTCTTCCATTTAAAAAATAAATTCTAGTACATCTAATATAATGTCACAAATGTTTTTAGAATTACGACAACGATTCTGTCTACATAAACGGTCTTCTAGGTTCAGCAATAGCATTTATTATTTTTTTCGGTACACTACTTATAATAAAAATTACTGGTAAAAAACTTCTCATGGGTAAGTCCTAATTAGTATATATTTAACTATTTTTAACTACAGGGTGAAAAATAATTAGGCAATAAAAATTAGTAATAAAGTTTATATTTGTATTATAAATTTATTAAAGCAAATTGTACATATACTTTATTACATAAGAAAATAAAAGTAAAGCTTCAAATTCTAACGTAGGTACCGATGGCGTCAGTTTTCTCAAACGGATGGAAATGGAATGAACGGTATTTCTGAAAGATGTCTTTGTCATATTGCTGAGAACCTCCTGATTTCGCGCCTGTAAGACCTTCAGTATTCGATATTTTGTTCTGTACACCTCCTCTTTTAAGTCACATGGAGTGAGATCTGTTTTTTTGCAGACCATTCATAAGGCCCGCGTCATTCCAGCCAACATTCCAGAAAATGCGAATCTAAACATGCACGCACAGTAAGAGCAAAATGTTGTCGTGTAGTATCATGCACGAAAATAAGGTCGTCAATATTATCCTAGTCACACATGGGTCAGACGTAATATTAAAAATATCTGAATAAAGCGGTTTGCATTCATAGTGTAGCGCACAAGATATGGCCCATTGAGTCTTGTTGCCGTCATTTTGCATCAGACGGTAGCTTTTGATTGAGTTTGCATTCTTTCAATCTTTATTTTGGGATTATTGCTGCCTGAAGACCAGTAATGGCAATTATAACGATTGACGAAACCACCGACATAGAATACGACCTTATTACTTCAGAGAATGTTTCAAAACAATTTAGACCTTCGTACTAAACCACTGAATTTCCCATATCAAATTCTGCAATCATAGTCTTCAGGTATTAGCTCTTGCACGTAATGGGGTTTTCACGGCCGTATGTGTTGCCTAAACTTAGTCCATTTTCACAAGCTAGGTAACGTGTCGATCTTTGCGGGTAAACATTTATTGCATTGTCCCCAAGTTCCCCGTGGTCCGGAAGAGAGGCCATTTCTTCTTCCATCATTCACCGAGTCTATGGTCATTAGCTTTGTATGACATTTTTTTAGTGTTTTCCAACTTGTGTTGTATTCCCTCCTTTTACTGTACCCCACTATCTCCTCACAAGAACAACGGAATTCAACACTTCTTAACATGTTATGATCCTAGCTCGTTTCTGAACAGTCAAGCGGTTTTTCTTTATTTATATTGGATACAATGTTCCTAACGGCTGATGACTGTATCAACGAGGGAGTTATAAAATTCTATTGATTATCTTTTATTAAGATACTCTTTTTATAATGATTTCAGTGCAACTACAAATTCTATAGCTAATTTTTAATGACTGGTTAATTTTCACCTACACTGTATAATAGTAATTTATTACTATAAAAGTTTTTTTTCAACAGTTTTGTGCATACACCAGTTGGTATAATAATTCTTATACAGAGTTGACACGAAAAACTGCCACTATTTAAAGCTATTTTTCTTCCGCCACTTATTTATCTCTTCTTGGTTGGTACTCTTTAAAACAGTTATAATAACTGACAAAACGTGGTTTCATCTAAAACATGCCGAAAAGATTGTGACTAGCGTGTTATATGCGAAGCATTACAAAAAGATGGGTAAATAGTTCTATATTTCAACGGTAATAATGACCAAGTACGCGCGCAGGTACATGGTTATTTAGGGATATTTCGATAAGCGCCATTTAGCGCGGAGAACACGTGACTTTCAAGGTAAACCTTTTGCGGGTAATCAAACTTAGTCAGCGTGGGAGCTAGGATTACAGTGCAATGGAGTCATGAGCGAACAAGTTTCGTTACAAATTAATAGAAAAACATTAGTGCAGCTGTATGAAAGTCGTAAACAAAAAATTTATTTACAACAGGTTCAAACATAAACACAAATTTGCGTCTACGAGTTTTTAATAGAGTTTCTGGCAGTTCAGCACAAGCTGTAATACAGCATTATTAAATTATGTTGTTGTCTGGAATATTACTAACACAGTTTACACACCACTCTCACAACTATTAGCTGCGAAACAATTGCACTTACAGCTTAATATTTGTTACTCAACAGTTAATTACAACGTGTAATGTTAATAGGAAGTTTTTTAGTCCGGTGACGATTTAACTTCTTAGGTCATAATGAATGGTTCCGTTGCATGGATGCGTGGATGTTCATTTAGTTACATGTTTTTTGTTATATTTGTAAATTTCTTACAAACCACCAAACACTAGTTATAATACGTAATATCTTGTTTTGAAGTACTTGAAGTTTGTTAGAATAGCTTTGGATGTTGCAGCCCACATTGCTTGATTGATGATAACCCCATTATTATTTTCTATTGAGTTGGATGAGCTTTCCGCGGTATTTAATGGTGAGCGTTGACTAACAGTCCTTCCTCTATTTTTGATTTCATCTACTTGATGATGACTTATCTTTTTCGTTTTTTTCCTGAAATTCTTTATAGGATGATCAGTGCTGTTGGCGCATAGTTTATTATATTTTAGAAACGCTTTATATTCTTTCTGATCTGTCTCTTTTATGTAAATAATTTATGCTTTTTTTTGTTCTTTGAGGAATACTTGCAAATCCAGATAACCGGGTTTTTCAAATTTTTAAATGACTTTAGAATATCCTTTTTTTTAAATTTAAGTGTGTAGTTTTTACAAGTATTGCCCTAGTCTTGTTGTCTTTTTGTATCTCTAATTTCCTCTTCTGGATTTATTTGAACTTTTAGTTTTTGTAATACTTTTTCGTCTCGACACGTCTAATTTTTTCCACCCGTTTAATTTTTTTCTTATTTGTTATTCTAATTGCATTATACGTTGACTTATGTTTTTATTTTTATGGTATTTATATCCTCATTTAAAAGTCTCACTTTGCGTATGTTTGTTTTTATTTTCTAATCGAGTCCGTTGATTTGATTGTTTAGTTATTTAGAGATTCATCTCACTTGCTCTAGGGCTTCTTCAATGTCTATATTTTGTAGTTATTCAAAAATGATATTATTTGTAGAAACTTAGTTGGTCTCCGTTCCCAGTAAAACTGAATAATTATGTATTTATTTTTAGTAGTTATTTTCACTCACTCAAAAAAGTTTTATCTGATTTAATAACCATTTATCTCAAAATAAAACATGGGACCGGCGAAGAGATTGCTCTGTAAGCAATCCCAGAACGAATTTTAAAAAAACCTTTCGATTTCGATTTCGAATTTCGGGAAAATTCGAAATCGAATATCTGGAAAATTATTTGACATAGAATTTTTTCTTCATTTTCGAATTCAGCGTAAAATTTCCTATAAGAATCACATTTAAAATCGTAATGTCGAAAATTTTCCCGAAATTCGAAGTCAAATATCTCGAAAACTATTCGACATAGAATTTTTTCGATTTCATTATTGAAATCAGCGTAAAATTTTCTCTAAGAATTACTCATAAAATCGCAATGTCGAAATTTTCCCGAAATTCGAAGTCGAATATCTCAAAAACTATTCGAGATAGAAACTTTTTGATTTCGATTTTGAAATCAGCGTAAAATTTCCTATAAGAATCCATTTTAAAATTTTAAAAAATCCATAGTTTTGTGACAGCGACAGACAGACATAGAATTCAGTAACGAACTTTTTAAGTTCGTTGAAAATATCAATATTTACCCCATATGTGTGTTCAGTTCATCACTGAGAACCAAACCCACTATATTTTACTTCTCATATTATTGTTTTTTGTGCCAGAAGTCAATTCACAGATTAACCCTTCGGATGATTGGTCTAATAATTATTATTCATGTAAAAAATATATATAAAAACAATAGAATATTCACTAATCCTGCCTTCTGTTGTCCCGCCTTTTTGTGTACATTTATTTCTTTTTATTTCTTATCAATTATATTACGTTGAACTTTAGGCTTTACTTTTCTCATAATTTTTAAAGATCGCTACATCTTATGCTTTTTTTTTTGTTTTTTGATAACATCCACCGATCTTTTTAGCATACGATATAAGCTCTTGACTCCATAGTCAACAGAAATGTCTATCTAGCCTTACTGGTAAAGTTTTATCTCCAACTAACAGAAGATAATCACGATTATTACTATTGTCAGTAGAAGAAGAGCTCATTTGTTCGGGTTCGTAAAATGTTTACCGTTTACCCTGCTTACCTAACTTGCGAACATATAACAAAAAAGAGCATCCTTAAAAAAATCTCCTTACTCTAGAGGAAATCAAATTTAACTTCAAAAATTGCAACTATAGTATCATCATGTTTGACTACTAATAGTTGGAATTCTAATGGTTTATTCTAAAGCTTATAATACGCATGTCTTTACAATGATTATTCATTTTATCGAATTAACTTACAAAAATTTTAAGATAAATTTAATTCAAACGAAAAGCGACGAGGTAGGTCGGTTATTTGTACCCAACTTTGTATAATAGAAGTTTGGTTGCACAGAATTGTCTACATTGTTTTTACTTTTTCTTTAAATACAAACACTTTTTATAAAAATTTATTTTACAGCTGGGTCAGCTTTTGTTGCAGCTGTAAGTGTATGCAGCATCCCTCTAGTACAAAATAATGCAATGCTTATTGTTATATTTTCAATATATCCTGCCTTGCTTGGAATTTGTTACAACATCAGTAACGCAGTAATCGTTGAGATATTTCCAACAACTGTCAGGTAAGAAAATTAAAATATTACATGCTCGAGTAGATTTGTTTAGTTATAAGGACTAAAAAAGCTCATTTGCGGTATACAATAGTTGTTTTATTATTAAGATAAAAATCTGTGGAATAGCGTCACATTTTGTTTGGTGACGTTACAGCATATATATATATATATATATACTAACTTACTCTTCACATACAAATCAATTCTGACCTATGATTACTATTTTTGTTTTTATGATATTTATATGTAATCTGAACCTCGATTTCCTTATAAATTCTGATGTTTCCTTAAATTTGGCTATCAGAACAGTGTCGTCAGTGAATCTAAAATTATTTATTTTTCTTCATAGCTTATTTCCGTTTTATTTTTGTATTTCTCATTATAAAAACAAAATTGGTGACGGAATACATCTTTGCCTAGTTTCTCTTGCAATTTTATAAGAGCAACTTTAATACCAAACAAAACATGTTAACTCTGACCAAGAGGAGGGAGCTACTAAAAACAATAAATAATAGCGACTTGAAGCAACAATTCACTGGTAAAATAAAATGTTGGTCGTCAGATCTATCTAAACTAATATGCATGACTTCTGTGAAGTTAAAGGAATTAATCTAAGTTTTTTTTTAAGAAGTATCTTGTCTTGTCTTATTGGCCGGTCACTCGCTTATTGTAAGTACTTCAAGGTCACATAATAACTGAAAAAAATTATATAAGCAATAAAATCGCCAACTGGCATAATACATTTATTATGATTATATATCTCTTTAAAATAAGAAATAAGTTAATTATAGTTGTAGAGCACATTTCAATACCGTTGTTGAGCAAGTCGCTTGTAGTTACCAAAAGTAAGTAAACCAAAAGTCACTAAAAACGTTAACTAAATCAAACTACTGCTGATCTTAAAGAAATGCTTTTTATCAGAAATAAATTAGTATAAAATTATTTGAAACAAATGTCAGGAGGCAATTAAATACTTCATTTAAAAAATAACTAAAAAGCTGAAAATCCGAAATAACATATATTGCCATTTCAAACTAATAATGGTATTTTAGTTTGAAGTGATTCAAATAAGGCTCCCATTTTTGTTTAACAAGATCAGGGGTCGAAACGGTAAATATATACAAATGTTGAAACTCATAAACACCTTGGAAACTCAAACTTAGACCAACCAATCAACTATGAAGGTTTCAGCACTCTATATATTATCATTCATGAGATATGTCACTTTTAAATAAATAAAGCGGGAAAACTCTCCTTAGGGGTGTTTCAATGGGTTGGGTTTATGAGACATTCCTATTCTACTTTTTAATGAGGAGTTCAAAAAAGGTGGTCAGAAGTTTCGACCTAATTGTACAATTGATCACTATACTCAATTGTATATATTACTTCTAATAATTAACTGGAGTATTTACAGTAACTGAAATTTCAAACGAAGAAGAGTACGAATCTCAACAATACTGTGGATATCCTTATCATAAGTACCTTTTAATATAGAAGTATATTACTGGTGCCTTTTTAAAGAAACTAATGGATAAAAGTTTTAGTTTTGCAAACGCCATGCTAATATTGCGATTTTTTCCACTACAACGAAAAGTTTATAGTTATCTTAATTTTCAAATCAAAAGAAAATGTCTCATCTTATCGATCAATCAATTTATTACCTATACATTTTGAGTTATTCGAGGAAATGCTGCATAAGATAATAACGCCGTTACCTTTATATGATAAAACAATACCTGAGCAACAATTTAGTTTTTGCCACCAAATTGTCACTGTCAAACAAATTCCCAGAACTGTTAATAAAATCCTGATAGAGGCATCTATATTTTTATTTAATTCAATAATCAACACATTTTTACGACAGATCAAACAGTATCAAACTCTTTGGTATCTACTTACGCTTAGTAGTACTAATGTTGCTTTCCAATTATTATTAGCGATGAAAAAAGTGATTTTTCATTGACTTATTTGAAGGATTGAAGAAATATGAGAGTAAATTTAATAATGTTAGAAGTTAGGCTGGGAGATGATTTTCTCCTATAATAGGAGATAGAAAAAAATCAAGATTTGAGTGGGCAGGGTCGCTTTCCTGTAGTATATATACCTTCCAACGCGTTGTCGGGTACTTCCTAATTTTAGTCCCCGTCGGACATTTTATTTATCCGATACCTGAGCATTCTCTAATCCGTCACCTAGAGAAGCACCCAACAGTCAATCTAGCAACCACACAAGAGATAAATGTAATTTTTTATTTATAAATAATTTTGTGAATAGTACTTGGGTATTTTTTTTCAAAACTTTTTAGCGACGAAACTACATTTAAGTTAAAAGGCTCAGTTAATAGACACAATTGTACTTACTGGGCTACTCAAAACTCGCATGTTACTGTGGAACACCATTTAAACATTACTATGAGTTATAGTGTAGCGTAAGATATTATTGGGTATTTTATAGCCATTTCTTTTTGACTAAACTATAACAGATTGCGTGATGGAGAAGAGATTTACTTTCAGTAAAATAGAAGCTTTCCATTCCTATTATTATGATGGAAAGGCTGATCTCAATGTGACAAAGTGGTGTTAAATTCTCTTTGAGTTTTCTAAACCTCACTTCAAAGGCCTTCTTTTAATGGAGATATCTCGAACAAGAGGTGTATTACATAAAATCAGCAACAATAGATGAGCTAAAAAAAGGAAATTGAAAACCAATCTCCCAGAGTCCTAAATTAAATTCTTCGTAGCATTGTCAAGAGTTATTGTTTCTAAACTAATAAACGCTTCATTTATTGTTATTATATAGTGGTTGGTCTTTTGGGACACCTTGTAAAAATATAATAAAAGCAACTGTATTTTTTTCCATGCAACACTCTAAACTCATCTACAGTAATTTTTAGGACCATGGTTACAGCGCTGTCGATGATAATATCAAAAAGTGTGACTTTTGGAGCCAATTTGTTATTTCCGACACTCCTAAAGTTGGGATGCTGGCCTCCCTTTTTAACAATAGGTTGCTTAGGAATTGGTAAAATATTTAACAATAATTTTAATTCTGTAATCAACAATTTACATTGCAGGAATATTTTTCTTGTCCATTTTGTTACCTAAAACTGATGGAAAATCGTTAAAATAGCCTTAAATTAAGTAAGTAATGGTAAACAACTGTAAAAAAATTTTATGAATAAACGTTGTGTGAGTATAATTTTTAAAATTACAAATATATAATTTTTAGTCATCTCTTATATTGCTATCCAGAATAAAGCATCTAATGCTTCAACCAATGAGGTCGGATTCTTCATAAGTAATATAGCAGTTCCTTTAGTTTCCAAAGAAGGGTTTCTGAGCGTTGTCATATCCTTAAGGACCACGAATAATTGTATAAATAAAGTTTAAAAACGTTTTGTTTATGTGCTCAACAAGTTTCCATATCAACAGTACATACATCGGCAAGTTAGCATTTTTGGACTACTTTTACCTTTAACGGTTAATAAAATTTGCAAAATGCAGTGGTGTAACGAACGAATGCCACTTGGTTTAATAGTGGCATCAAGTACTGTTCTCTATTGGGCTTGTTACTGTATGCAGTATTAATAAATTAATTCAAAAGTTACATTGTCTGTCCTGAAAGTAGCGAGACACAATAAAACAAGCGAAAATTTGCTTTACAGATAAAGCAGAGCGGACCCTATGCACGAAACTAAACTATATAGGGTTTGACGAAATTTTATTGAAACTAATGACAGTGAATTATATTCAAATGAAAGTGAATAGGGGCAAAAATTTAGCGGCTGGAACCGAAAAATTTGCGGCCACTTCCGGTCAAACCGGTCTCGAGATTTTCCGATCAGGCTGATTTTTAGCGTCTGGACTTGACTTATGCTCCTTAGTTGAATACTGAAAACGTTATGTCTCTATCTATCACAGATCAAAAATTATATGGCGTGACAAATGTCAGAAATGACAGAAATAGAAGCTGGTCTCTAGCTTGGAAGCTACCTCGATCAAAAATTATAAGGCGTTACAGACGACGGACATAACAAAAATAAAGCCGATCTCCAGCTTGGAAGCTGGGTTCGCTAAAAAGATACAATTACAATAACCTAAAATCAATATATTTAGTGAAAATTGTACAATTTACAAAAAATATTGTACGTAGTCTCGGCTCTCTTCAAAGTAAGCACCTTGGGATTTCAGATCCTCCTCCTAGTATCGCTTTATATGTTCAAAATGTTCTGTGTGGGAATCAAGTCTAACTGCTTCGTGATATTAGCTCACATTTTATCACTGGTCTGAAATCTTTACTTTTCAAAGATTATTGAAGTTTTGGGTATAGCTAAAAATCGCGTTTGGTATATCGGCAGGAAAGTTATCGTGAATAAGCTGCCAATCATCTCCTTTGTAGTTTTATGGCCTAAAGGCGCGTAATTATAATAAATAATACCTTCCTAACAACAAAAAAAAACACGAATTACACAATTTAGACCTTACTATAACTTTTTAAATTACTTGAATAGTTTTACAGACGAATTTTTGTGGTTTGCATAAAATGTGATGTAGATTTCCTGCTCTGTCATTGCAAGTAAGACGAGTACACATTGCATTTGCTCGCTCACCGGCGTCTAATTCCCAACTGACCTGGCTAATAATCATTCTTATTTACGCATATGCATTATAGTCCATTCTTATTCCCTTTTATGTTACATCAACTTTCATTGGTTTTATATTTTTGGGGTAGACCTTGTATATTGTTATTTTAATTTTAGAACATTAACCATTTATTAATTAAACAGTTATATAATACAAAAAGCTTAGTGCGAATCGCATGTGTTTATTTTTAAAAATAATGGAGGACGACAGAAAAAATTAAAAATTGTATACAAATCGAGAAAGTATTCTGGCATGTCTCATTTCAGGATTGCAAAAATATGTTATGGTAGAATTTTAAAAGTTTTCGCCTGTTATTTGCAAAAGTAACTGGAAGTTAGAAAAAGAAATGCCTCCAAAGTGTTTCTGACCCGTTTATAATTGTGTGACTGAGTGTTGTTCTGTTGAATGATTACTTTATTCTACCTTTTGGCGTATTTTGGACATTTGGTTTTTAATATTCGTTTCAAATTAATTGACTGCTGTTGGTAAATCTGGCTAATGATCATATGACTCGATTATAACATCTCAAAATACAGGATTTCTTCCTGCCCCGTTAAATACGGAGCATTACCTGCTTTCCATAAATATTCTATTTTAGTTAGACTGGGCCGCAAATTGATTTATTTGCATTTGAGATTATCGAAATATACCTACTTTATACGTTGTAAAAACTCCTTTTTTGTCTATCAAGTAGTTTTTCGGCTTTTGATGTGTCTGTTCTTCAATTTGTATGACATCCATTTCGGCTTTTTCTAAACTTTTTAGGTGGTTATCAAACGTTTGAAAACCTCAACTTGAATAATATATAATGCTTTTGCAAGTTGATTTAGCATTTAACGTGAATCTTTACTAAACAATTCTTGAAATCCTTTCTCTTTGTTTGGGTGCCCTGAAAGTTCTTTGTATTCCACATCAAAATTACTATAATTGAAGCGTCTTACACACACATACACACACGCGCACGAGCGTGCACAAACACACACACATTGTTGATGTTATGAGGCCTCTCATTGACTTTCGTCTCGACTGCCTTCTCTATCCAGGGCTTAACAACTGTCACCGGCACTTTAGTACCTGTCAGTGGCCGATTTCAGGTCTTTCTTAACGAAGCATGATCACAGAGACGGGAAACTTTGTATGTATGACGATAGGACTTTCAGAAACATCTTGGCAGATCCAATTGTCATTTTGGCGATGCACCTTGTTGTCTTGAATACAGTTTTTTTTATCCGATGGGAACCTTAGGACGCCAACGCTATCGTGCTTGATATCGTGTAGTCGCTCTTGGAGGTTGAACTTTCTGTTCATCTTGTGTTTCTCAGTAAACAGTTGGCGGTTCTTAGGAGCAAAAGACTTAGTCCAGGTCCTGGTACACTATCAGACTGTCCGTCAATCTCGCATCGATTATTATTTTGCCAGATATTTAAGTAACCAAACCACTAAATAATTTCTGTCGCCAATTTTTCGGCTCAAATGGAGTCGAGTATAGCAGTTCTATGGTCGTATTTTCGGTTCATTTTGTCGACTATCATAGGTTGTTAATTATGTAAAGTTAATTTCTCGTCTTATCTAATAGAGGATTGCGCATAAGACGGTTCTTTCAGCTTTCCCGTAATACAAACTAAAAAATTTATCTCGATGACCCTGTATTAAAATGGATTTGATGGCACTGCCAGGTATTTAGTTTGTGTTCCTATTTTCAACTTTTTTAACACATCAATTTTTAACGAAAAATTTAAGAAAAAGGTTTACACAAAAAAACATAAATATACAGGGTGATTCTAAATGTATGCGACAAACTTTAAAAGCTGATTCCTGGAGTTATTTTGAACATAAAAGTTAGTTTGAATAAATGTTCAAACGGCTAAGTTTTCAAGTTATAGGATGTTTAATAATTAATTAAGAGTTTATACAATAAATGGTAGGTAATAAACAAAATGAACTTGAAATTGTTAAAAATGATCGCCGCCAACTGCAATACGGGCTTTTGTTCACCGTCGTACTGAATGGCGAACACATTCAAAAATATCGAATTGTAACAAATAGTGCAACAATGCGATATCTGAGTTCCTCGGCATTTTCAATGGGAGTCGTATAAACTAGTGATTTAAGATGGCCCCAAAAAAAATCTAAAGAATGTAAGTCTAGAGACCAAGGACGACACGGTCATAGACCTCCTCTCCTTATCCACCGATTTGGATATGCAACTAAATTGAAATGTGCCGGAGCACTATCGTGCATAAAATACATTTGTAATCTTAGTTGATATGGGACTTCCTCTAATAGCAGTGGCAGTTCATCTTCAAGAAAATAACGGTATACTACTCCATTCAACTTCATCGACAAAAAATGTAGACCTATCAAGTGATTTCCAACAATTACGGTCCACACATTAACTGAGAATTGGTCTTGATGACGGACAACCAATGTTTCCCGCGGGTTTTCTTCGACTCACATGTGATTATTATGGAAATTAATAATAGCGCTTTTAGAGAAAGTAGCTTCGTCGGTGTAGAATACTTGCGCCAAAAATTGAGGATCTTATGCATTCATTGACAGAAAGCCACTCTTTGCGGGAAATCGGTTGGCAAAAGTGTCTGTACTCGTAGAATGTGATAGGGATACAACTGTTGACTTTTTAATATCTTCCAAAATGTGATCTGGCTTATTCTTAAGGTAGACGCTAGTGCTTGCAGAAGAATGTTTCTCGATTTCATTTAGCACCATTTTTTCAACTTGTGGAGTTCTAACTATGCGAAAGTGTCCGTGTTTTAAAAACTTCCTGTTTCACTCAGACGTTGGTGAGGATTAGATTACACGGTTCGGGTATCATTTTTCATAAATACGTGTAGCTGTATGTGAATTGCCATTGGCAAAGCCGTAAACAAAATCCATGTCGCACATCTCAGCATTTGTGTAATTCATTTTAAAGAACAGAAGCTGGCAACAAACTTTAATGAACCAGTACTTTGACACAATATTATTGAAATAACAAATAAATATTTGCACTTCAAGATAAACGTTTTTTGTTGGCTCAACTATGATACTGGATGGTGTAAGTTATAATATACAAACTCTTAACTTTAAAACTAAGCCGTTTTGTACATTTATTCATATGAACTTCTATGATCAAAATAACCCCAGGAATCAGCCCTTAAAGTTTGTCGCATATATTTAAAATCACCCTGTATATTTTTATTAAAATTAAAAATTTGCATGATGATGAATAATGTGAGCAACTATTTTTAGTAACTGACGATTTGATACATTTTTGCTATTGCCCCACCAGCTTTCGTAAAACTGTTGTAAACCACTATTAAGTGTAGCATAGCATCATTTGTAGACAGCTGATAGAACCTCATCGTTAGAGGAAAATTTCTTACCCACTTCACTGCTTTAATAAGTGCGTAATTTTTTGGTTCAAGATTTGGCAAATATGGAGTGTGAAACACCACAGTATACTAAAGAGATTATAAGGGTGCTATTGTATGAACACGCATTATCATGTTGAAGCAATGTCTTCCATTTTCATTTCTACTGACGGCATTGCTAAATACGCTGGCGGAGTCGCGTCGTTGACTCGCATTGTTCATATTACTGAGAAGCGTATCATTGGGATTTCGGGCTATACGATTAACACAGAATAAAAAACATGGGGCCGGCGAAGAGATTGCTCTGTAAGCAATCCCAGAACGAACTTAAAAAAACCTTTCGATTTCGATTTCGAATTTCGGGAAAATTCGAAATCGAATATCTGGAAAATTATTCGACATAGAATTTTTTCTTCATTTTCGAATTCAGCGTAAAATTTCCTATAAGAATCACATTTAAAATCGCAATGTCGAAATTTTCCCGAAATTCGAAGTCGAATATCTCGAAAACTATTCGAGATAGAAACTTTTTGATTTCGATTTTGAAATCAGCGTAAAATTTCCTATAAGAATCCATTTTAAAATTTTAAAAAATCCATAATTTTGTGACAGCGACAGACAGACAGACCGACAGACCGACAGACCGACAGACATATAGAATTCAGTAACGAACTTTTTAAGTTCGTTGAAAAAACATAAACGGCATCTACGCCTCAATTACCCCTAAAAATCATTAGTTGCTGAACTTGCCTTGAAAAATTTAGGTTATGAAATGGTGTCCGAAAAAAACAAAACTTTGTCTAATTGTAGAAACTATTATCCGAAGTTTATTCAAAAAGAACCGCTTTACAGTGGAAAGATGACTGATATCAGCAAATGTTGAAATATTACCTGCAGCGATCTGACATACATCAGCAGCTAGCCCGGTTACGTCAACAACTAGCCAGGTGACGTCAACAATGGCCCTCTACCACACGAACACTAGTATAAAAGCGAAAGTGGACGGAACAGTATTTTAATTTTTAGATTTCCTACTGGAGCTATCTATCACAATAGTGGATTCAAGAGTTTCTAAACTCCGACTTCGGCTTAAGAACTAGAGAACTAACAACACGATGAACCAAATATGTATACGGTTGTAAAAATCTCCTATTTATTGGTAGCTGTCTTGGAGGATAATATGGTATTTTTTTTACGAACTACCTGAAAATCCTAAAAAACTGTGGACATCGATTTCTTAGCCTAAAGAGTCTTTATATTTTTTCTTCTCTTTGTTCACTGTTTTGACTGCCGATTTGTCTCTGGCATGTGGCCATAAATCAATACTTCCTCTACGATAACATATTGTTGTAAAAAGTTTTTTAGAATGTGGTTAAATATTGGCAAACACCATGACTTTGGTCAGTAGACAGGGGTTTCGGCACCCACTTTGTATACCGATTTTTCATGTATAATTTTGCATGCAGCATCAGCCATCTCATAGGTTTTCCATAACAATAGGGTGGATTATATCCATTGTAATGGCAACAATGAGTGTCCAGAGAAAGTTTCACTTAATGATAGTGTCGAGTACCTATGCACTTTTTCCAATTCCATCTTTAAGTAAACAGCTTTTTAAATAAAAATATTTTATGACTACAAAAAAATCGTTTATTTTGTTTTTTGACAATATTTGCTATTTCTACTTTAAGAGTTTTAAAACAAAAAAAAATAATTCTTTTACAATTTGGTCTACTTTTTTTAAACAGTGATACTTGATATGATGTCAACAAACAAATAATGGTTACGAATTTTCAAATTGTGTATTTTAACAGATTTATTATCTTTTGAGTTTAGCCTCTATAAAATTTATTCATTGGAAGAACGTGGTATTTAGTTGTTACATTTATCGCTAATTTAATTTTTTCAGATAATTTTCATTGCCAGATTATTTTTTATATAAAATGTTTCTTTTTTTGATAATAATTTTTATCTCGGTGAAAGAATGCGTGCGCCATTGTTTTATGAAGTTAATCAAAAGTATAAGCTCTTACTTATCGTAAGAATTAGAGATAATTAATATTTTTTTTGAGTTTTTGTTAAAGTACTTTGTTATCACTTATATAATTATACCATTTATCCAGACTTGCAGCAAATGCTTCCAAATACTTCTATAATAAAAGAAATAAATAAATTAGGCAATAAATATCTTATAACGTTTTTAATTATTGCATAATTAAATATTAGGTAGCTATTTATCATAGCATTAATTTCTCCAACTCAGAATAACATAATAATGTTATATTTGTTTTTTCTGGAGGGAATGTTTGTTTGATATCATACTTTGTCAAATGCTTGACTAATATCCAGAAAGACGGCTGGGCAGTATTATTTATTTTTTTAATGCTTTGTTTTTGGGGGTTGAAGATCAATTATATGGAGTAATAGTTTTTCTAACAGTTTGGAAATTACTGGTAGCAAGCTTATAGGACGATAAAAAGCTACATCTATTGGTCTTTTTCCTGACTTACCAATCTTTATGATTTGTGTAACTTTGAGACATTTTGGCCAATATTCAAACCTCATTATCGCATTATAAATGTAAGTTAACAATACAATGCCCTTTCTTGGAAGATGGCTGTTATTAGATCAATACCGGGAACCTTTTTGGGATTAAGCAATTTTATCTCAGCAGTTATTTCCTTTGGGGTAAATAGTTTAATATTTTGAACTCTAGGGAAATAGATAGATTTTGTTCGATTTTTTAATCTGGTTCACTGTCTAGTGGTTGAAAAGCTGTGGTCAGATGCTCTGCGAATATTTTCTTTATTACTCTTTCACCGTTATTTTTTCTCCTTAATGGTACATTTAGTTCAAGCTTTCTTAAGTTTTTGATTGGTTTACATATAAAATTATCAGTTCTAGTTAGTGTGAAGAAATTCTTCATTTCTTATTTCCCTAAGTTTTGTTTTCAATTTATTACTCAGGTAGTTATAAGAATTTTTATTGGCGGGTGTATGTATGACTTTGTTGCCAAATTTCTCTAGCAGGTCTTATTATTTAATTTTTTTGAGAAATTTTTGATGTTGCTTGCTGTATGGTTTGTTTTAATTTTGTTCTTTAGTAATTTTTTTCAAGTCTATATTTTCACTTACTATATTACGATAAGCATTCCAGTTTATTCTAATATTGTGTAACTTTGGTGTGGGGTTTTTGGGTATAACAGTTATGTCCCCTGTTTGTAAAGATAGGAGAATGGTCAGATAATAAGTTAAAGCTAGGTACTACTTTCGTATATGCCGTGTTTGCAACAAAATGTTTGGATTGGTAGGCTAGTAGGTTGAAATGTTGAAATGATTGAGTATCTGTTGTCTTCTACTATTTTATGAAGTTCTCTTCCTTGAGTTGTTATTAAACGTGAGCCTCATCTAGTATGCCTGCTATTGTAGTCTAGTAATTTCCTGTTGAAAAAAGATTGTAAGTGTTTTGGTACCACAAAGGAGTTCTTAATAATAGGAAATACAAGAGTTGTAAACCTGTCGCACAATAAGATACGACGTTTATTCAAAAATGTATTATTTTGAAAAAAAAATGCTGCAATTCCAGGCAAATGTACCATTGTTTTTACAGCAACGACCCTCAAAGACAAGTAGAAAAGTTAGTACTCAAATGGTTTCAGGACCAACTTATCATCCTATTGAGAGGAGTAATAAAAAGTGATATACTTAGATATCAAAACTATATTTTAGTATATCCTAGTTCATGTTGTTTGACAGCTGTTAATATATACTTGTATGATAAAGTTATAACTCACTGAATAATAACTGACGTAGTATTAAGACATATAATTTTTTCAACCTTTTTTGTATATTTGTAGCATACATCTTGTTAGTTGATTTGTATCATTTGTTTGTATAATATTTTAATGGCGCTATTCAACTCTAAAATGATAAAGCAATCTTATCCTATTAGCAACCTATCAGCCATATTGAATATAATTAATATGTTTGGTCGACAGACTATTTACTAATTATTTCTACTCAAAGTTTTTCCAGTCTTTGTTATCAATCTTTATTAAAATGAGGCAGCAACGTATTGAGCCCGTTAAGGAAAAATTATCGTTTGGTTAACTTAGCCTGCTGCTTTTGTGCCAAGAAGCATTAAAAAAACATGGGGCCGGCGAAGAGATTGCTCTGTAAGCAATCCCAGAACGAACTTAAAAAACCTTTCGATTTCGATTTCGAATTTCGGGAAAATTCGAAATCGAATATCTGGAAAATTATTCGACAGAATTTTTTCTTCATTTTCGAATTCAGCGTAAAATTTCCTATAAGAATCACATTTAAAATCGTAATGTCGAAAATTTTCCCGAAATTCGAAGTCGAATATCTCGAAAACTATTCGACATAGAATTTTTTCGATTTCATTATTGAAATCAGCGTAAAATTTTCTTTAAGAATTACTCATAAAATCGCAATGTCGAAATTTTCCCGAAATTCGAAGTCGAATATCTCGAAAACTATTCGAGATAGAAACTTTTTGATTTCGATTTTGAAATCAGCGTAAAATTTCCTATAAGAATCCATTTTAAAATTTTAAAAAAATCCATAATTTTGTGACAGCGACAGACAGACCGACAGACATATAGAATTCAGTAACGAACTTTTTAAGTTCGTTGATAAAGGCATGCAGCCACAAATACTCAGCCCTCTTTGAAGGGAGTCGTTGTTTGCTGATTTTATTTCCATTGAGACTAAGAAATTGTAAATAAATCTCAGTGTATAAATAAAGTTTGCAGCAGTACAATGTATCTCATTTTGCATTAATGTAACAATCACACCAATCGTTACACTGTCAATAGATTGGTAGATAATATAATACATGTTTCTTAGATATTTTAAATTTCTAATAAATCTTAAAAACCCCGTCTGCTAACTTTTGTAATAGCTCTTTTATAGTATAAAAAATAAATTGTTTTTTCTATATAATTTCCACCTTTCACAAGAGAAGCTATTGACCTCAATCGTTAGCTAATTATAAAATATCTGATAAATAT
The DNA here is from genome assembly GCA_036346155.1 of Sinelater perroti. NCBI lineage: Eukaryota > Metazoa > Arthropoda > Insecta > Coleoptera > Elateridae > Sinelater > Sinelater perroti. The sequence continues at coordinate 648,835 of JARFIY010000110.1, forward strand.
AATCATACTTCACATATAATGGCAGTATTCGGGCTAGAATATTTTAGAATAACTTTGATGGTCTGTATAGTTTTTTTATAATAATTTTAAACCTAGTAGGTAATCTTTGATACAGTCAAGTGATAATAATTTGAGAAATAATGTAGGTAGGGTACAGCATATTTATCTACTCTATAAAAGTGCAAAAATGTAACTAACATTACAAGTTTTCCTATAGTTATGAATCGATGTCAAATCATTCGAACCGGTTTATTGCAAAACCTCGCATAAAGATTTTAGATTTTCGGTTTAGGTCCGGTTGACCTGTTATAGGTTAAAGCATAAATGATCATGAAGTAATTAGACAGTTTTTGCCGTTAGTAGACGCATGCGGCACAACTTTGATTTATGTGAAATCAAATATAGCTGAACAAATGTCATCATTTTTAGATATGGCTAATAAAACAATTATTATATTTTTACTAGTTATCTAATGAAAATATTTAATGTTAATACAACCCGTTAAGGCAGATCTGAAAAAATAATTTTTTTCAGCCATTCTAGGAAATAATATAACGTATTATCTTTCGTTTTCACCTTCAGCTACTTGATGTAGGGTGTTCTTTGCTAATAAGAATAACCGCAGTAAAGCTCGGATCTTCAAATTTTGCCTCACATCTAAAGAATTTGGAATCCAATTTGAACATACATTTTCTCTTGAGAAACCTTATAAACAAATTCTATTCAATCTAAAAATTGATCTGAACATTCAATTTAAAGTCGATTGATCCCTATCAATTTACTATTAGATATACCCTAGATGGGAAGGTAGGCAAGTTATAGTGAGGGAGCTGAAAAAGATAGAAAAAATTTGTCATTCATCTTGAGGGAAGCCGAGTTTTTGATAACTTAGTCACACGCAGAACTTTAAAAACGCAAATGGAATAAAACTTGAGTGTTTATAGCTTCAAAGCAAAAATTCATTATGAAAACAACTAAGCTAAAAAGACCAACCAAGAAAAGCATAGGGTCCAGATGTTTAATAATTCGAACTAGAATATATAAGGTCAGTCCCAATGTTAAGATTTTAAAAACAATTTTAATGACTGCTGGACTGAAATGCGTATGCGTGAATGAGGACAATATAATATACTGTAATACAATATAATGTTTCGGGTCTTTGGGAGTTAAATGCCGGTGGGTGAGCACATGTAGTGTGTGATTATCTTATTTTTACAATGATGAAAAAGAACAGTAGCAAATCTGCATCAAACTTTATGAGAAGCTAAATAATTGATCTGCAAAACAACGGATGATTTAAAGTGCTTTTGAGAACGATGTAATGAGTGTAGTATCGTCATGGTACAAACGACTCAGAGATAAATATATATATATATATATATATATATATATATATATATAATAATAATGGTAAACTGTCTAATTGGTAATAATAATGGTAAGGCTCTACGCCCCGCATGGGAGCACGGCCTGCGAACTGAGAGGTTAAGGCTCTCATACGTTCGCTCTCTCTGCCCGGTCGTCGCGCACCATCTCTGATGCGGGGCGATGTGGCAAACACCGCGCCTAAGACTGAATAGGCCACCCGCCAGGCATCAGAGAGCACCGGGAATTGAACCCGGGTCCGTCAGCATCGCAGCCCGTCCCTCAACCACAGGACCACGCTGGCTCATATATATATATATATATATATATATATATATATATATATATATATATATAAACGTGATCTACATTTTTAAATACCAGTAACGAGCAAACACTGAATTTTTAATGTGTATGGGCTATAATGAACAAAGATTACCAATTAATAATCCAAAAACTAAAAAAAAATTAGTTGAAATGCAGTAGTGTGTGAAATTTTTTTATCAGAAGATTTTGGTATGAGACGTGTTATTCTAAAATTTGTTCCGTGGCTAGTAACAATCGAGTAGAAGAAACTTTGTGCTGAAGTTGCTAATGACTTACTTCAAATGATTACCACTGAATAAGATTTTGAAGGACAAAAGATTCCAAGTTATTGACAAGATTTTGGCCAATATGACAAGATTTTTTTTTAAATAATTGGAACAACTTTGGGAGAACTGTGTAAGATCCCAAGATGCTTACTTTGAAAGGGACGGAACAGGGTACAATTTTTCTTTTATTTTGCACCACTTTCATTAAAAATATATGCATTTGTTCTTTTTTTTTCTCTCAGAAAATGTCGATGGTCCTTAATTTTTTTAAAATTTATTAATAATACCATTATTGGTCCTAATATGTATGGTATTCTTAAAATCAATTTTTAGCTTATTTTAAAAGCATAATAACTTTTAAATTGAAATTTTAGTTGATCTTGTATTTAATTTGACGAAAAATCTTGTACAGAGCAAATTCCAAAAACAGTATTAGTTACAAAAAAGCAGGATGGGGGCTCTATCAAACTCAACGGGAACAAAAAGAAGTATGCAGAAATGCATGTATGTCTATGTATGCATTTGTTAGTCTCAATCAAACTATAATTCAGTTCGAATTGCACAAATATGTTTACAATATAATACGGAAACATTTATAATATTATCACTGTCTTCGTGGCTATTGTCTTCAAATATCCGTATTTTCCATTATTAGAGGTTTTACATAACAAATATTGAATTTTTCCTATATATAAAATCTTTCTTCCTGTGGTTATTTGATGTACAAGTGTTAAATAAAATGAGCAAAATATCCTTAAAACCCTCTAAATAGTGCATGTTGAAATATATTTAAAAACACGGCCACTTCTTTTCAAAAACAATCAATAATAATGACCCCAAAAAAGTAATAGCGCTACAAAATATTTTTTTATAACTGAGAGATACTGTCTTTCAATTTCCTCTTTAATCTTATCAATTATTATAATTTGGAAACCCCCTATAAAAGAAAGTCAATTGGAGCAAAGTCTAGGAAATTAAAGACCACTTTGCTTACATTATGATGGTAGTAGGATGGTGCTTTATCTTGCTGAATGTAAACTTCGACATCAAACAATTCTTTGGTGCAAGAACAGCACGTTTCCATTAGCATCCTCAGTAACAATTTGGTAAAATTAAAATAATTTTAAAATACACAATGCTAATATGCCATACCACACTATAACTCCTGGAAAGTTTAAAAGGCGTTCCACAGTAACATATAAATTTTGAGAAGCTTAATAAATATAATTGTGTCAATTCATTAAACCATTTAGTTTAAATGCCTTATCGTTTCAGACAATTTTAGATGGAAGTGTTGCATGATCCACAAAATTGCTTAACTCGATACTTCAGGACTGGGATATTCATGTAGGCCATTTCAATATGGCAATAGATGTAAATATCATTCCTTTGTCTGTTTGTTTAATTATTTTGTAATTTTTTTCCTACTTGACATGATAAATACTGCGTTCTTCTTCATTAGAATTTACAGGTTTGTTCAATTGTGCATTCATCTCCTCCTTTGGGCTGTTCTCATCTTTTATATCTTCTAAGACATTTAATAGTAATGCTAAAATTGTAAATCGTTACTCTTGGCTCTTAATCAAGGTTCAATATTTAGGTCTTTAATAACAGAGTTGACAGATTTTTTATTATTATCACAATATAACATACAACTGACTCTAGAGGTCAAAATTTTTTAAAATATTTTAACATTATAATAAATATTTTAGTTCAGTGAGTTGAATAGTTTAAATGCATAGCAAAATGTAAATATTTTATAAATGACATTAAAAAAATTAAAAAATAATAAAAGAAATTAACAAAATATTAAGTAAATCAAATTATAAAAACACTAAAAAAATACATAATAAATTGGCAAAAATATAAAAAGTGAAAAGGGTAAATTAAAAAATATAATAGAAGAATAATGAGACTCGGTAGATTATAAAGAAGAAAATGAATTACTGGGATAGAAATAAGACAAAATTGCAGTCCAAAGTACTACACATGCAAGAAAGAGAAAATAAGGAGATTAGAATATTTTTGGAAGATATTAGAATAAAGATGGTCGTGGAAAAAAATAACAAAAAGGTAAGCTAATTTTAATAAAATAGCAGTATGAACAAAAAACTTAAGTAAATAAAATCTGAAAAAATTCCGACTTGGCAAAATATATGTATAAATAAATATTTTCCAACAAAATACAAGAATAAAGGAAAAATCTTATAGGTCACATAAAGAAAGCAAGGTGGTGTGGCGGCCTTTCGCCCTTGAACCGCTTTATATCGCGGCGGCATGCGGGCCTTTGATATCTGCTACGTTTTGCCGTCGCACACAAACGGCATCTGAGCTTTTGCTCAGCCGACAAGTCTGCATACGCCGTCGGCGGCACCTTTGATATGAAAGGTGCTGGCGAATGAGAATTGCCCGAAAAGACCTGCCGCCAAGCCAGGCGCGAAGCCCGGCAACTCTCGCCATCCACAGCGCGACCAGTCCGGTCGTGTCTTCACCCCGCAAGAAACATTCGCAACCCGCAGCGCGGCCAATTCGGTCGCGTCTTATCATCCCGCAGATACCAGATCCTCAGCGCAGAGGTGGCCACCTTGGAATCGCCGACGAAGCCGAAGCCGATTCAGGTGAGCGATTTGGCAATACTCGTTGGTTGATATCGGTAGCCGCCCCCATCCGCTTACGCGACGGCCGTTTAAGGGACGATTTGTTGGGCCTTCTCGGTTGACGTTCCAAACGGGCCGTACTACGTTTCCACACCGCACCACGAGAGCGGCTATTTACACGCCTGCCTCTCCACAACGAAAAAAGAATAGAGAGTAAATGTAGCATAAAATTTGTTCTTCGTAAATGGGTAAAGTGATGCAGTGAAGCTAATGAATAAAGAGCAATATTTAATATTTACGAGAAAGGCAAAAAAAACGCAATAAAACAGAATAAAAATGAAAAACAAACCATAATAAGAGGAGCTGAACAAGAACAATAGATAGAAAGTCTCCAATTAATAAGAAAGATGAGTAAATGGTAAAACAAATACAAAAAATAAACTACAAACGACACACAGAAAAAAACAACTAAAGATATAAGCAAGAGGGAAGCTACCTAATTATAGCAACTTTCAAAAGAGAAAACAAGTACGGACGTGGAACTCTTTTTCCACCAATATCCGGGGCTTCTATACATAAACAAAAATTTGCGGCCACTTCCTGCGGTCAAACCGGTCTTGAGATTTTCCAATCAGGCTGATTTTTGGCGTCTGGACTTGACTTATAGTCCTTAGTTGAATCCTTAGTTGAACGTTATGTCTCTATCTATCATAGATCAAAAATTATAAGGCGTGACAGATGTCAGAAATGACAGAAATAGAAGCTGGTCTCCAGCTTGGAAGCTGCCTTGATCAAAATTATAAGGAATGACATATTGGAAGCTGGGTCTGCTAAAAACCCTTATTGCATTGTTGTAGGACTTCCCACCTATGCCAGCTCGCGGATATGAACCCGGTAGAACATAGGCTTTCGAATAATACCCCCCTTATGTCTTATGTCTTATGTCTTATGTCTTAGGTAGTCAGTAGCTCTCGAGTTGAAAGTCGCGACGGACAGATGTCCGTACCGATTTAATTAGGCTTCTCTTTGAGGCATAGAAGCTTAAAAGTAATCTAATAAAAATAGCACAACAAATATCACTATATAATAAAGAACAAAATAAACAAAACACTAACATAACAAACAGTACATGAAAGTAGCAGAAATTGGAATTGAAATAAAAGAAACTTTTTAGATTCAAACGAGGAAAGAGATGTAGAGAAGTACAAAATAGTCAAAAATGATGCAACAAAAATGTATAAAAGAAAAAGATTTAAATAAGGAAGAAATAATGACAGTAAAAAAAAGTAATGAGAAAAAAGATTAAAAATAATGTTAAAACACAGGAAATAATAAATCAAAACGTAGTATTAGAAAGTGAAGAAATATATGAGATAAATGCAAAGGCCTTCACGGTCAATGTTATGATGCATCATGTTGTTGGTTCTCGAGTTGTTAGACCATGGTCAGAGTTCAAAAATTCTTCTAAACATTTTTAGAAAATTGTCTTCTGAAGATGCCCACTGTAGTTGTAGACAAAACGTCAAGAGTCTCCGAACTCCGACCACCAATCATACTATAAGGCTATGATAATTTGAAAAGAACATCTAGAGGCTTTTCTAAATGGGGAACAATAAAATGACAAGGATAAACAAGATATGGGGAAAAAATAAAATACAGAAAAAAGTCCAACAGAAGTATCAAGCGTGGAGAAAGTAAAAGAAACCATTCATATTGCAAGGATTAACAAGGCATTAGGTATTAATAATATAATAATTAAATTAATAAAATATAAAGGAGAAAATAAACACAACAATGTATATTCCTTAATATGTAAAATATTGGAATACAAGATATGAAATATAGGCATGTACAAAGAAATTAGAAGAAAAAATAAAGAAGTCCATTAAAATGTGAAAAAATGATCCAGAAAGACATTATCAGATTTATAAAAGTGCGGAGTAAAATAATTCGGACATTCAAAGCAAAACAATCGTAGCAGAGCAATTAGCAAATAACAAAATAAGAAACTTTTAGAGAGAGAACAAGAGGGAAACTAAGAACAAGACTGGAGGACAATATAATGGTGAATCTTCATGGAGGAATAAATGAGTTGATAGAAAAGTTCCAAGTCACACAGAAACTAACGAGAAAGGAGAACAGAAATGCAATTCAATCAAATGCAAGAAATAAAATAGATACAAGAAATTATAACATGCATACGACCATAAATCAATGAATTACGTGTCAGGAACAAGAAAGTAATGGCTTTGAATAACACCAAATTTGATATTTTCCTTATTGTAAAAAATATTTAGAAACAAAATCAATCTCCTGCTGTTTACAAAGAAAATTAAGCTGAAAAAGTATTGACAAAAAAGTATAAGCATTTGTTTAATTCTTGAGATAGTCGCCATTGTCCATTTCACGTACATAAAAATTTCGCCAAAATTCCTCTTGATATTCCTTTAATTGTAATGTAGCGGTTGGTAAAAACAGTTTCATTAGCCCTTGTTGGTTGCACTTGAAGGTAGCCCAACTTGTAGTTTGTCTTTTACGTTTGCTCCCCCCTCTTCTAATATCTGGCACCACTTCACAATTACGGAGCGTGATATCACATTCGCATTATACATTTTGATAATTTGAAGAAGAATTTGGCTCTCAAAAATAGGACGACGGGGTGCACTTCAAAATTGGACACCTTTTTACGACGCGTCACACTCACATAATGATCACTCACATAATAAGATAAAATCAGCGCTAGTACTTGAAAAGTGAGGAGTAAACATTCCTCGCCGTGCTAATAGCAAAAGAAATAATTTTATTTCTTTTAATACAGGAACGTAGCTCTGGTGCAGCCTGCTTTTGATCCGTCCACGTGTAAAGAGAAATAAAATTGATTTATCTTGTTTACCTACTTAATATTAGCCAGTAGTCATAATCAGTCTATTATCACTATCATAATTGACTTGATATGCTCATAAATAACTTTGAACTGAATTTTCTTTGGTAATTAATTGCTACCATAAAGCTTATAAAATGTTACAGTTCTTTTTTTGTTTATTTCACCATTATCAGCGTTAAAACTTCACTGATAGCAAAAATAAACACGTGCTCGTTGTCAAATGTATCTTTGTGTTCAACACTTTTTTACAGTTAACACTAATGGCGATAAACTTTCATACTTCATATCTCTAAAGTTTTGAGTCACACAGCAAAAAGCAATAACATGTATTCATCCCTCAGTCATATCATACTGTATACCAAATTTGATAACGATCGGAGCAGAACAACTCCATGACATTCCTTGTTAGCATGACCATGAATCAGAATAAACTGCATAGTGCAACTATGAATGATAATAAAGAGTTTGAGAATTATGGTAAGTCATTTTATTAATTTATTTGTAAAACTAAATAACACAAAAAACATAAATAACACCTTAGTGCAGGTAAGAACATCGGTATAGCTGTTCGTGTCCAGATACATTCATAATTACTATTAAATCGTATATTATTTTATAGATTTGCAACTTAATTCTCAGCCTCTAAATTCATGTATTGTACCTGTCTTACAGTCGTAGTAAATCACCATCTGTTAGCTTTACACAGCATTGCAAGAGGCGCATGTTCTAGTGATATAATTTAAAAATCAATTAAGAAAGTAATGCTGCTTTCTTTTTATGTGTCAACTTAAAAAAGTGCCGGTAAAGCTTGTGGAGTTATTTGTACGGCTGTTATCTATAATACCTGCAAGAAATGGTTCAAACGGTTTAAGTATACAAAATATGAGTTAAATGTCTTGGACTGCCTAAGAAAGTCAAAGATGAGGAATTGAAATAACATTTAGGAGAGAATTGCTGTCAGAGCTCTTAAAGAAAGCCATTTCCAAGCATCTACATAAGCTGGAGAGGATTTACAAGAAACGTCGTTGAATGATGAGACACTATGACAGTTCTCTTGAGATTTAAGAAAAAATATTTTTGCATCAGATTGTAATTTGCGACAAAAAGTAGATTTTCTATGTAATCCAAAGAGGTGAAAATCGTGAGTTTATTTATGTGAAACTGAGACTAGTACTACCCGACCAAATATTTACGCTAGAAAGATAATTTAAGTATATGCTGAGACTATCGAAGCATCGTGTACCATAAGTGGCATCCATTTCGTGAAACAGATCTTTCGGTGTGTGATAATGAGAGCTAGACCCACGAAAAAAAGTCATTTTTTTTTAAATAACGCACAGTTGTACACCGATCACCAACTTGAGCTTGGAGAATTTATCGCAGCTTGATTGCTTACCGTTAAAATACCACTTCTACATGTTGTAACATTTCTTGGTTGACACCTGTTTTATTTCTGTAGAAGATATCGAAAAAAGTTTTGTCGAGTTTATCAATTTAAATCACCATTTTTTTTTCGAAAAATGGCGAAAATGCATAGAAAGAGAATGGAATTATTTTGAAGATTAGGTAAGTAGTCGATTTTTTAATCAATAAATGTTACAGTTCAGTGAACAAGGCCGAGAATTAAGTTGTAATATTTATATCTAATAATGAAAGTTCCATTACTATTTGGTGTTTTCTAATGTATAGCCACCATATTGCTACCGCTAGTAAGTTGGTTAATTCTGACGAAAGATATTAAAATAGAGATTCTTGACGACGCTTTTGGTAAATATAAATAAAACATGATGAAACATAACCCGTAACAAAAATGTTTCAGTTTTAAAATAGTGGAATAATTATTTATTTGTATGCAGTACCGAGTCTAGTAGCTGGATGCGGTATTATTTTGATACCAGAAAGTCCTAAGTTTTTAATGAGTACTTGAAGAAACAAAGAAGCCCTAAAGTATTTCAAAAAATGCATTATTGGAACACAAGGGAGGATGTGGATACGTATCCCGTAAGTGCAGTAGTATTTAGAAGTTTCCACCATCTAGCAACAAATAGCTGTAGTTCAAACAGGTGTACATTCTAATTCTGTACAATAAGTTTCGCGTTTATATCAGTAACACAATTTTTGCTACATATGTTGAATATATTGATTTCCAGTCAAACAAGCGTCATTTACGGGCAGTCTTACTTAATTACTTCGACATATAAGAAATACTGCTATCATATTCTTGCAGAATTTTATGGTAAACGTATTCCATTAGAAACAAGATGCAAAGAACAATTTAGAAGCTTTAATTGTGATGATTTAGAAGAACGTACAGAACGCCAGAAAAAATTCAAAAAATTGCCTAAATTGAAGAAACATTAAAAGTTACTAAATCTAATATTTTCAAATATTCGAAAGTCATGCGAAGAGTTTACAAGGAAGGTGGTGCCATACAAATTGAAGAAAGAAGACATCAAAAGGTGAAACGGCAAAATCTGGAAAAAGAAGAATTTTCCATCATATTATTACTGGGATTGAGAAGTGGATATATTTCGATAATTCCAAATGCAAATAATGAATTGCAACCCAGGCCAACCATCAACATCGATGTCAAAATAGATCGCCTCAAAAGACGAGACATTCTTTCAAAATAAAATCCGTACAAGTCAATAGCTATCGGTGACCAATATTTTTATTTTCATTGTGCATTCGATAAAGGCTTATTTTTAGAAAAAAAGCGGAAACTTTTAAATACTACCATTATATGCGTATTCCACAAAATACTACACAATAAAATACTTTCAGATTACCCAACTGTTAGAAGAAACTGCGCAACATGCAGACACCAGTAAAGATCAAAAACTTACAGTATTTAAGGATGAATTGTTGCGAATGATTTCTTTAGTTCGCCTTCTATACATTCTAAACCTTCTAATGGTTGTCTTTCTGCAGTTTGCTGCTTTAACTGGGTAAGTTAGTTAAACATTATGGCGAAATTTAGTCGATAAGGTCACATTTTCAGTATCAACACGATCACATTATGGATGCCACAACTATTTCAAGCTGTCAATGACTATGATTGTATTTATCCAGGAAGTGATGTCCAATTGTGTGAAGCGATTGTATTAATTACTCCAGATGAGAACGAAAGTAATGGAACTTATTCTGTGGTAAGCCACATATTAAAAAACGGCTTCACGATGCATATGGTACAATACGCTCTTTCCATACAAAATTATTTAAATATCTAAATACAAATTTTCTTTTTCTTCTTCTTCTTCTTCTTCCTCTTTTATTTAAATACACACTTGATCTTCTTCATGCTTTAGTTTATAATGTTTAAGTTTCTGTAGATATGTATCAGCCTAAACCTCTTTTTCCTTTCGCTTATCCTATTCGTTTCGTCCTATTATGACGAACTTCATATCTGTTACGCCGCACTCATAATAATAATAATAATAGTTTCCCGTAACAGCTCTCAAAGGCTTTTTGGGTTCGTAACAGAATAGGTCTGCTACAATCTAGAGCTTACGGTACATAAGGGTAGTAACGTGGCTAGCGCTACGTACCGACCGCCTATTATTACCTCAGAGTTTGAACTCTATTATTATTATTATTTCTTGTTCTATTTCTACTTAATTTTTCTCGTATCATTCTTAATGTTTTTATTTATGTAGTTCTAAACAGCAGTTTCACCTTGCTGGTTTCCGCACTTGTTTCCGCAAAATAGGTCATCCGCAGTTTTACCATGTTTATAGGTATCTATTTTCCAGATAACGTTTTTTAGATATCCTAACACTCGTGCCAGTTTTATGGCTTGCTGTATGACTTTGTGGTAGTTATTTCAGTCATTTGATATATCTACTCCTAGATACTTGCTCTATTATTTTCTATATAATTTTCAATTTATCTCATGTAAGATGTTTTGAGATTACCAGTGTTTTGCCTCTTTGGTAGACTCATACGGTGCCTTTTAGCCATGTAATAAAACTTCAAAAAGTTTCTGTAAATTATTCTCAGAGACTGCTATCAGTAGTGCATCGTACGTTTAACATAGAATAGCTATGTTTTTGATATCTATTTTATATCCAGTCGTATTTTTTTACGCCATTAATTTTGTTGTCCATTATTGTATATAAAGTATTGGGTTTAATGAGTCGCCTTAGTAAATTCCATTTGCGCATTTAATTGAATCAGTTTGAGCTACTGTCGTGTTCATGTTGACATCTTCTCTGCCTAAGGTTAGTCGTTAGGTGAAATGAGTAGCTCAGCGACGACCACTGTCAGTTCCAATCCCGGATAAAATAAGAGAGTTGACTGATCAAACCAGCACCTTATCCATCATAATATAACCTAAATGCTCAAGCACCACCCATTGACTTGGAAAAAGCCTTCATCTGTCTGAACGAAATAGTAAAAAAATTAAAATTCTATTTAACATTTAATATACGTTTAGAAAACAAAATCCAAAGATAGGTTGATACTTACATTTATACATTATGTTTCAATATAACCTCCATCAAAAGCTACGCACTTAGTTGAACAAGTTTCCAACTTTTTGAAGCTAAAGGCAAAGGCTTGTAAAACATATTAACGGCGACGATCGCCAAGGCAAGTATTCAAATTTGGAAAAAGGACGAAGTTTCTCGGAGCCGAATATGAAGAATATAGGGAATTATAAATTAATTTATTTACGTTTTATTTTACCGTTGCGACGGTAAGCTTGTATGGTGACGTATTGCCTTGGCAAAAGAGCCAATCTTCTCCTTCAATTTCTTTTTGAAATGATGTTTGACAAATAGTTGATCGGTGTGACCTCTTGAAAATCCTAAAAAATTAAATAATTTTACTTTCTTTGGCGCAATTCCACTTCTTATTGTTTACTCTTTTGACTACCGTTTCGTCTCCGCATACATAGTTCTTTCAAATTTTGCTGAACATTACCAACTGAGATATCCTTTTGCGTACATTTTTCGTTAATAGTCACTCTTAAAAGTAACATTTGTTTGGTGTAACCACCAAACAACTCGTGCCATCTCGTAGAAATTTACCCCAATTTTCAAATAATATGTACAAAGTCAAAAAATAAAATAAGGAAATACGTTGCGGAAATGATGTGTTACATACCATTTGGTACTTAGTTAAATAAAGATATTAATTTGGTTTACTTCTAGAACTACGACAACGACTCGGTTTACATAAACAATCTCATAGCGGCAGCTGTTGTATTACCATTTTTCATAATTACATCGTTTGTTGTAAAATTTTCTGGTAAAAAGTTACTTCTGTATAAGTTCATATGCTTTATTAGTAGTAATTCAGACATTCAACTTTTTTTTGTAGTAGGCTCGGCGTTAGTTTCCGGAGCGTGCATTCTATGCACACCTCTTACTACGAATAAGATGGAACTGGTAACTTTAATGGCGATGTACCCTACTTTCCTCGGAGTGTGTTATAATATTACTGTAAGAATTATTGTTGAAATTTTTCCAACTAATCTAAGGTACGAAAACATGTTAATTCTAATGTAATTTTGAAAGTAACTGTTTTATTAAAAAAATATTTTTGAATAGTACAGTCCGTGAGTTTTATAACTGCATTGTGGGTAAAATGTTAGCGACATTCATTGACAAAACTCTGTAGGTCCATCTATAGTAATTTCAACGGTCGAATGTTAATCATCAGTTGATTTTATTCGCTGCTCTACTCGCTCACTCACTGCAATTGCGATAATTACACATTAGATGTGCTCACAGTGTAGTCGTCCTCGTTTAAGCATGGGTATTACAATCCACTCTCATCAGCTGTAAGGTTACATTGCGGCGCACAAATTATTTTCATCACGTTAACATTGGTTCCGTATTTTAAGAACAGATTATGTATAGATAGTTTATAATAAAGGCATAGATAGGTATAGATAGTTTATAATAAACTGACCAGCTGTCGGTTTCAATATTTCTGTGCTCGGACCGTAGATGCATTCAGGACTATTTATGCCCAATAGCATTATACTCAAATTCCAATCGATGATCGTGACATCTATGATGTTTTTTGCATTTCAAAATCATCTGAACCAAAATTGCGCATTTAAAGTGTAGGTGGCGCAAAAGTCGCGCTTATTCATTGGCGTATATTCACTGCACCGATACTTATAGAAAATATCGAATTTTTCTTATTCGTATTTATTTCTTTAATTCCAGCATAAATATCTTGCATAATACGTCACGTACAGGTCAACCTATAGTATAAGCTACATATGTTTAGTCATATGGCAATTACATTTTTGTATTTTAAAAAAAGTATTAACGAATTGTGTAATTTTCAAATTTTTTGAAATGGTTTTTCTAATAAATAGCCCTTAGTAAGAAGTATATTCATATCAAATCCCATTCGGTTCATGAGATATTTGCATGCGTGGAAGCGACTTGGCGGCCGCTTGGCGGCCGCTTAGCGGCTGCCGTGTGCATTATTTTGAAACAAACTCTTCGGATTTATTTTTTATTTGTAATGGACTATTAGTCTATATAAGTCAGATTAGTTTATTCCAATGTTGCTTTAACTCCGCAATATTTTTAAGAATTATTAAAAGTAAAAATAAAATGTAAATGCAGTTTCCAATTGCACATGTTAATTTAAAATTTCTTAGCCGTATCTGAATAGCGTCATAGACTTCACTGACAGGGTATTCAAGTGTTTATATATCAGGAACACTTAGGAATGCTTAGTCTACACGGTTTTTTCAAGTGTCTCTAAAAGTAAAAATTGAGCAGTGGCATATATTCGCAACTTTTAACATTGAAATGAACTGGAGTTCCATCATGCATTAACCACATGACTTGTTGTACTGCTAGAAGCACATATTCAAGTAAGAAACATAGTGATTCTTATAAATGGGGTATACCTTGGGTGAATAAAAAGATGTGAAAGAACTAATGGTCTAATTGGCTAGTCAGCCAAATAATATGCCAAACTGTTGTTAATTATAAACTGAGGGTTTTATCTAGTTCAAAGGTGACTGTAGTTGATGATGCCTTTCCTACCAAAGGTTGCTTTATCGGTAAAAAGAATGAACAATAGAAATTCTGTTGAAAAAAATCAGTTTTTGTACATATTGCAAATAATAGGGAAAATAAAGGTTCTTATGTAGGGTACTACAAAGAATTGTAGTACCATACATTGTTCTATCAGGCTACTTATCTGGAGTTAATTTGGGGGTTATCTTTAATGTATTATAAAACACATTCTTCCAACTCAGGTATATGTATATAACGTACCTGCCCTACGTGTTTATTTCGTCTCAAACAAAGTACAGCAATAATTTAGTAGATGTCTATGAGACTAGGTTTCTGAATAAATTTGTGGTGTCTTTTGATCATATCAATTTCATTGTCTATGCGTGTAAATCACCTCTATTTGCTTTTCATATGAATAACAGACCATTTTAACATTTTACTACATTGGTCCATTCAGAAAGGGAAACGTGTAAGCACGCAGTAATTAAATTGAGGTGTTTTATGAAGGACTGGCATTACAAAAATATAATAATATTGTCATATATCATGCAACACATGCAATTCCGGACATATATTTGTATGAACTTTTTTATTTTTCTATCAGAAATCACCTTCTCAAAGTTCCTCTAGTTAATGTTCACCTTGTATATGGGTGACTTTAAGGTAATTGTTTAGTATCTTAACACACTTGAAGCAATTATTTTAGAGCACGAAAATGCATTATACATCTCGTAACTTATCTGCAGCAAACAATTATCGATTTGAACAATATATATTAATTTTTGTGCAGACATTTCCATAACGCGTTGTTTTGACATTATAATGGCCGATAAAAATAAAATTCAAATAACCAGATCATTTTATTATGGTAACTATCAAAAGACGAAATTTCTAACGACAAAAGGACAATGCATGTATATATGTATTTTATTCTATAATTGGTAGATCGGACCGCATATTATGCTATTTATGTATGCACATTACATCTGGTTGATTTGCATTTTAATATTATTTATAATAATATAAAAAATGCGTAATAGTGTCAGAACAAAGGTTTTAATAAATTTGAGCGTGTTTTTACAGAACCATTGTTACAGCTTTAGTAATGATAGTGGCGAGAGGGGGAAGCATAGTTGGCAATTTGGTATTTCCGGAGTTGATGATACTGGGCTGTTGGCCTCCATTTATAGCGGCGGCTTGTTTGTCATTTGGTAAGCGTCCCAAAAACTTATTTGACGTAAATGTTTTATGTAATTTTAATTTCAGGAATTTTATTACTGTCATTATTAGTTCACAACACTGATGGAACGGCACTAAAGTAAAATGCCTATAATTCAGCATCGGACTTCAATAAAACTAGTCAATGCATAATATATGTTAATATATAGAGTGTGATCGTAAATAAAGGGAAATTACAAAGAAAGTTTCAAAGATTAGTTGTTTAATTAAGATTCATAGATGGTATTTTATTCTTTAATTTATCATCATATGTAAACCACCTAGTCGTATATACATATACACATATATTAATCAGTAAAATATCTGTGTTCTTTTAAATCAGGAAGCTCAAGACTATCAGCCTCGTAGCATGCGTATATTCCCTAATTATCAGATTTCTCAGACATTCTAACAGTGAGAACCGATAATCTGAAATCTAGATAATTACTAAAACTTTAATACAAAATGGATATTCTCAAAAATCTCTAATCCACATCATTAACAATATTAGCAAAAATATCACTTCCAAAAAGGCATTACTCACAAAATAGGCCGTATACTGAATAAACAAGATATATCAACTGTTTTCATTACCCACAATAAAATAGCTGACTTCATTCGCTCAGCTAAGGACCTTTACCCCCACGAATCCCAAGGTGTTTACAAAATATCTTTTAGTGACTGTGACAGAACTTACATAGACCAAACGAATAGACAAATATCTAGTCGTATACACATTTTTTAGCTGTACAAAAAAGTAATATTTCTTCTGATTTTGCCAAACATAACAAGAAAACCGAACATATAATTAATTTTTCCAATTCCGAAACACTCGCTCCCATCTCCTATCCTACCAGTAGAATTATTCGCGAATCAATTGAAATGGAAAGATCATCTTCAATGCCTCAATACCCGAGACGATGCTAAACGCTTACCCGCCATTTGGAAACCGTTAATTTCTGCACGTCATGACTTGTGTGACTCGTTAGAACACACAAACTTTCCCCAACCCAGTACGTTTCCGGCACAAACATGTTCCCGTAAAATTTTTACTTCTGTTTCAATAAATAATGAAGTAGAACCCACGAAAAACTAGTCTTTTTCTTTGACTTATAGTTTTCCTTTATAAGTTGACAAATTGAGACCCCAAGTAATGAACTAAAACTCCCTGAAAATGGCATCAAAGTGTATGCCAAAACGTCGGAAATTTTCCAATAACCGGTTCAATCGGTGAACCTAATCGTTCATGGATATTAATCTGAATATATATGTTCGGGTAGATTTCCTATTTTCCTGCATCGAATAGGAGAGCAAAGAAGCATAATAACTAAAGTACATAAGTACTAAATAGAAGGAGACACAGATGGGTTAAACATCTGTACAGAAACAATAAATTTATAGCAAACATTATAGAAGGATTGATAACGAATAAAAAGCTAGAAGTAGACCTCGTCTCGACTTTATGAAGCAGATGATGAAGAATGCTGGTGCGGAGAATTACGTGAAATTCAAAAAATCTACCTGCGACAAAGTAAAATGGAAAGCTGCCGACCAATCCAAGGATTGAAGAGTAGAACAAACTTTCCTGAGTTAACTATTTTTAAACAACTTAGTTCATGGGTTGAACCGCGTCATATTTGAAAAAATTCTCGACGTTTCGGCATCGGCTTTGATGCCATTTTCAATTGGTTAGCTCTTCACTCGGGGTCTCAATCTGCCTGTTCCCCAAGGAGAGCACGAGTCTTTGAGTAAGACAGTCTTACTCAAAGACTGATATTGATTTTTTTGAATTTACGAGCACATTAATTGGAAAACTTAACACAATAATAAATAACTATTGAAACAATTTAAAATCATCTACTCCAATAAATAAATATAAAATAAAAGAATCTCAATCACCTTAGTTTTAACTAAATTGCAAATATAGATATTTATAATAAGTAATCTTTAATGACTCTTTGGATTGCTATTATCTTCAAAGTTAATGATTAATTAAACAACATTTATTGAAATAATCTTTTGTGCATTCTCATAATTTTAGCATGGCAACCTCTATTAACGTATTGATATGTGCTAACTGTGCGAGTATTTTCAGTTTTCCTTTGAATTCCAGTACATAATTTTAACCCTGTGGTAATAAACTAATGAGTTATGATCATTATTTGTTATTTTTCCACACACCTCATTACTATTGCCCACATGTTTCCCTCGACATTCTTAAATATTACAATTCAGAAGAGATGCTTGGGGTTTTTTAACTTTTGAGAGTTTCATTGTCAGAAAAGTATCCCATAGTTCTTCTATCGAGTCATTTCATAGGTAAAAGTTTCAAGTCATATAATTTTTACTATACGTTGTTTTACAGTTATCTAGAATTTACGAATAATTTTTTTTTCACTTAACTTTAATTTAATCGTACTGGAGTTCATATTCCTGAAATCTGAAATGAAGTAACCCGAAGGATAATTTACCTAGTTTTATTTGCTGAACTACGCAGTAGTGACAACACGTCTTGTAGTTTGCAATGATGCGGTTCAACAAATTAACTAATTAATTAGTCGATAAATATTTTGTTACCAGATAATTCCTGTAGAATGAATGAAGAGTGTTCTAAATATGTAATTAGAAAAGCTGCAGGTGTAAACACGTAATATAGTTACGTTATGTATCTAATTAAATATATATATATTTAGGTCGTTCAAAAAAATTCCAAGATGTTAGGTAAGGAGATTGCCAGCAGCGTAGGATCCTCTAATACAATCGTGCGTTCTATTTTGAAAAAAAAACATAAATTGAGACCGTAAATAGATCAAATAACCCATCACTTGCTGGAAGACGATAATCTGCAGAAAATGCAATTTTTATTTAATAACGTATGAAAATATACATTTTTTTATTCCAAAATTCTATGGCCGGCGGATTGCACCATTGCACCATTGCATTCACCAATTACGTCGTTTTAAACATAAACAACCATAGATATTGGAGCGACGAAAATCCTAAATTTGTTGTTGAAAATAATATTCAAAAAAGATTTAGTTTAAATGTTTGGTATGGTATTTTAGACAGCAAAGTAATTGGATCATATTTTAATGACCGTAACTTAACTCAGAAAAAATACCATGCGCTGTTTGAAAAAATAGTTGAGAATTTAGAAGAATTATCTATTAATCAATATGCACAACTATACTTCCAGCAAGATGGAGCTGTTCCACATAATGCTATAATAAACACATATTTCTTAAGGAAACAGTATGATGAAAGGTGAATAGGCACTTATGGATCTATTCCCAAGACTTTTTCACATTAGACTTCTTTTTATGAAACCAAATTAGAAAAATTGTTTATGTAACACCACCTGAAAATGTAGATGATTTATGAAATAGTATAATTAATGGTGACCAGTTCAAATAATATTTATAGTGTTTCTATTTCCTTATTTCCTTTTTTAATTAAACTACAACAAATGTTTATTTTATTATTTTTATTTTTATTATAATTTTTTATGGCACAACCTTGGGATACAGCATACATAAACAAAACGTTGGCAGGAAATTCTAATTTTTTTGTTTTTTTTTCTAATTTACCTTTTTTTTATTATTGACAGTTACAATAAATATGTAATTAATAATAAATTTGACGTTGCGAAACAATCTTATTTACGCTGAAACCATTATGATACATTTGATTACGTGGTTTTGGCTTTATTCATAGCAGAATAACTAACGTGAGTAGACGTTTGAAGATTTGTTGTCCTTTAGTGCGTTGTTAAAATATACAACTCGTGCTTTGATCCTTCATATTTATGTAGTATAGTTACAAAACTACTTAAAGCAGGTATGTATTTGTCTAATTAAAAAAGATGGAATTTGTTTTAGCAATATAAGATTTTTAATTAATTAGGATTTTAATTTTCAATTTTACACAAAAAAATAACGTTCCATAAATATTTAATAAAATGGGCCATACAGTAGCGTTACAATTAATAACATTTTTTGGTGAATATTATTTATTATGGGTGAGATAAAATAACGAGTGGAGTAAGATAAATATCGTCTCATTAAATGTTTATGAAAAAATGTATAAATATACATAGTGGCACTAAAAGAACGCAATTAATTTAAAATAAGTAGAGCTTTGTTGATTTTCAATTAAAAAAATGTTAACACCAAAATAATCCGCAGTGATTATTTAATTATGGACAATTATACCGGAAACGTGACGTTCTTCTTGCTATACACACAGCTGAATTTTTTTCTCAAAGTTCTACATCGCACTTACCAACAATGTTTCTGATTAGTTGCAATTTTTTCGAGAATGGGCACTTTCAGCCATTCTACTATAAGAGAACTTCGAATATTACGTGTTGGGAAAACATTTGTCAAACAACTGCATCGAAGTTCTTACCGTGTAGGCTGTGGCTCCATTTTGACCTGTAAACGTCAAAGTTGTGGATGCAAAAAATTGCATAGCATGTCGACATAGTGCTTTAAAGTCACTATCAACACTCGCCAGATTTGTACGCCTAAAATTTCTTTTTTTAAGGGTTATCTCAAATCGAAAAAGTTAAACAACGTTTCGATGTTATGTATGACAAATCTGTGTCCTTATGTTCCATTGTAAAGAAAGCTTTTTTTATGGAAAAAAGCATCGAAGACGAATCACGTACAGATCAGCCATTTGAAATGTTTTCGAAAGAAAAGGTACTAAAAGATAGACGTTTAAAAATATAAGAATTGTCAGCAAGGTTATGATTTTCCGATCTAGGCATGGGGCGCATTCTCCATAATTACCGTCATATGAATAAGGTTAAAATTAGATAGAAACTCCTACTTTTGTAAGCGGTTTAAAAACAGCAATGTCTGACTTGTGAAAAATATTTAAACCTCTGACCTAACAACAAAGGCAAAGTTTTTAAATTTATAGTTATATGGGATAAAATTATGATTATCTACAATGATCTCCTAGCAAAAAGAGAGTCAATGGAATAGCACAGGCGAGACGAAAAAGACTAAGGAAGACAAACATAGCTTAATCAAGGGAAAAGATCATGGCAACGATCTTTTGGAATTCGACATGAATGTTGCAAATTTTAAAAAAAGAAACACCGCTAAAAGGGTAATATTATATCAAGTACTGCATAAATTGCGCGACGTTATCAAGGAAAAGAGTGGCATGCTGAATCGAACTATTTGCTTTCTGCACGATAGCACCCTTGTCTATAAGGCTGCAATTTTCCAGGTTGCTGTGAAGGAAATTCCCTATCTATTCTAAAGCCCAGGTCTATATCTCGTAGATGATGAAGGCTAGCCATAAGACTACGGAACGGAACGAGGCATCGCCGGTTTTGTCGGAGATTTTCAGGGCGAGGAGAATTGGTTTGTGGTCGTTGTCCAGGTCGCTGACGCAATTCGATTCTTACGCGAGGAGGTTCTTGAAGATGGCGATATAAAAGACGTTCCACGACCACAAGTCGCGAGATTAAATAAACCCATGCAGCGTCCTGCCGTTAACCACTCGGCTATTCCATAAGCAATATTTAGCATTTAAGTTTCCTGAAGATGGCACTTAAAAAGAAGAAAATGTTCCTGCAACGATAGGTTACAGGCACATTCTAACCTAATAACTCCATAACCCCCATTTCAAGGGAGATGGCGGTAGCCTTTAAGTGGCCGATAACGGTGAGTGGTACTAGATAATCCCCCAGGTCGGGCTTGATAAAGACGACTTTTCCACTATTTCTTACTAGATAATACAACCTGCAATAGCAGTCTGGATGCATCTCTATCTTTGAAATGGGCCTCTTAGACCAGGATGACGTTCTGCAGGTAAACTTCAGAAGCGGCTCCTTCTTATCTTTAGGTCGTCCGTGTTCTGGAAGGCAAGTCAGATATGGATAGGCCTAACGAGCTGCTTGACAATGGAAGGGCTCGAGCAGTTCGGGAAATTTTGTGCGTGGCATATAAGAGTGACAATAATTTCGACCTCTGTAGTGGCATCGCTCAGAGATTTTTGAGATAAGCTTCTTCCTCCATCACTTTTTCCATATCCAGCATAGTAGCTACGATAGCTGCTAAGCCTTGCAGAAGGTTCTCGATTTGAACGAGGGCAGGCCCCAGTGTTACGTGGATGGCAATTACAAGCTCCATCTGGGATGTTAGCTTTTTGGCTACTGGCTGATTGACCGGTATCAAGCTAATTGTGGTGGTTTGAGGCTTACACCATTTGAGCATAGGTGCGCCCAATTGCTAGAGTAGAGTGACAAACTAGTTTTGTTTAAAAAAAGGACTGCAAATTGCGCTCTTGGTGATACTAAAGGATTTCAAGGCATCCCCTGTAGCTGCCAGAGTGTGTGGTCGAACAATTAGAGCATACAGCGGGATACTGCGTCCTTAATGCAGTCCTCCGTATGATAACGTCCGGCATATTTTACGCACTTGAAAGCGTGATCATGTTTTCCTTGATAACTTTATTAGTAAAAAATGTGAAGACCTCCTAAAGCACAGCATCTAGAGGCTTTTTGGTGGGTAATATTTAGGTAATAACTCACCTGATTACCTACCGTCTAGAAAACATAACGAATGAACGCGTACTTGGACAAAGCATACGGCTAAATAAATACGTCTGACCGCATTCGTCAGTTACTTTCCACCCTTAAAATTATAACACTAGTGTAATAACGGTACAGCAATAACAAGCAAAGTTTTTGAAAAAGAGAAGCAGCCAAAAATACCTTAACTGTCAAATTGATTAGCATCGATGTACAACTAAAGTAATAAAATTTGTCTGTCTGGAAAGAAATTTAGACAATATTTACAATTGCAAAAGAAAAAGCAAGTCTGTCTACCGTGACAAAATAATTTTTTCAACTACTACGGGATGGCAAAACTTGTTCAGCGTTGGAGTATATGTGTGAACAGCAATCGTGATTTCCTTTGATAGAAAACATTCAAAATTTATAGAAAATATGTTTTTTATTTATTGCATATTTACAACTAGTCCAAAAGACTATCAAGAAAATGGGCTGTACTCAATTATTTTTAGTGATTGAGTAGGCCATCCACCAGGCTTCAGAAAGCTCCGGGAATGAACCCGAGTCCATCCGCACCGCAGCCCGCCCGTCAACCATAAACTACGCTGGCAATTTGTTTATTCATTATCACCACATTAATTTACAATTTATTGTTCTGCTATCTTCGTTTTGCGAAATAGTTCTTTGCAAAACGGATATGGTTAGCACGCTCCCCAAAAAAAATTTAAACAAGTTATGGTTTTACTATGTTACATCCTCCATACACCTTTCAAGTACTACATGTAACGGTTATAGAATTTGAGATTATGTTTGTGTAATCAAATTAATATTAAGGAATACACTTGAGGACAGTCGGCTGAAGTTCGTCGCTAAAGGAAAACTTACTGTGCATTGCCTTTTTTATTGCGTCAAACGGCGCATGATTCGACGAATATGAGCCGTGAAACGCACAGGGTTTTCAAGTACCTGCAAGATAACCGCGACTTCTCGGGACAAGGCCTTTCAATGTATTGTTATTCCATAGACTGGCATTTTTTGCAGGCGTTTTAGAATCATAATTCGTCTACTGTAACTAAACACTTAAAGAACGTCTACAAATCGGTGCTATACTGCTGCAGTAACTGTTAGTAGTATGCTTATAAACGGTTCTGTTTCTTCTGAGCGGTGAGCATATAAAAAATTCATTGTGGACAGCTCCTTGACATGTTTGCATTTTCTCTATGTAAAGTTCCACTAGATAGAGTTATTGTACCCGCTAATATATCGAATGTGATTTGCCTATTAAGTCGAATATATACTATAATTTGCGACTTGTGCGCATTTGTCAGACGTTCACTCAACTTATGAACAAGATTTTGCGACTTGGTGTTGTGTACCCACATACAGCTACTAACCTTGTATTCACATGTCCTAAGTAATCACTCCTTTTCTTCAAAGAAACTACGTCTTCCATTATTGGCTATGATTCTCCGCAACTGTACTCGCAGTACTATCCGAATAGTTCACTAATTTTCCTTTTATTGGATCTCACCAACATCATCTAATAGCATTAAGTGGTATTATAGATTATTTTTACACAATTGGAATTTTTGAGAGAAAGAGTCAATTATTTTTCAACGCCTTAGATAATTTTATTTATACTACTCATTGTCAGTATATACATATAAAAATATAACATGCACTAAATCTAACGGATTTTATATAACTATTGTAGGCTCGGTGGCTTTGCTCAATGGATTCCACAAATTTTTTCATTCATGAATAATTATAACGCTCTTCATGGTAATCCAACTGATAGTATATGTGAAATCATTAAATCTATAAATCCTACTGGTAAAGAAGAAAATGGAACTTGTTACCTGGTAAGCATTTAATCTATTTATTTAAATAGTAATTAAATCCCCTATGTCAGCTTTATAGTTTCACCGCATTGTAAAGTAGTTATTTACTAAAATAATATTTAAGTTGGAAAATAAATAACACATTTATGTTAACACGCAAGCTAAATTTTAGTCAACAAAGTAATAACTCTTTTTATTGTTAATTTGTTGACACTTTTTATTAAATGTCTAGACCGTGTTTGTAAAAAGAAAGATTCGAGTGCCTTTTGGCGGCCTGCTCGTTACTGAATGTTTTCCATTCAAAGAATTCTGCAACGAACGGAATAGATAGTAATCGAAAAGAGGCAGTTCTAGCAAATAAGGAAGCTGAAACATCTCAAGCAAGAATAGGCAATTGATTTCTAGTGGTAAAAAACGTATGAGGCTAGATGATCTCGTGGTGGAAGACAATATCCTTCTGATTGGTCAATTCGGAATGTTTTGTGCGAATTTCTTATCTCATTCTTGTTAATTTTGAACAGTACATAGTTGAATTAATTGTTATAAAAAATAATAACAACTCGTATTTACAACATTCATGAAATCCCATCATACTGGGATTACGCCCTTTAAGATTATTTCCGGCTAGCTGAAGTGCCTCCGTAATCATCACAAAAAATAAAAAAATTTATACAACTCACATGGGTAAAATACATTTAGCCATAAATCCTTCTTGCTTAATTCTTTTCTTCGTACAATGTCAATAGCTTTTTGGTTAATTTTTCTTATATTTTCTTTTGTCTATTTGTGCTTCTTTCTTTATAATATTTTGATTATCCTGTTTTATTTATTCTTTTCCACCCTGTCACTATTAAATGTTTTACGTTATTTTGTGGTTTTTTAGTAACACAATCGACATATATATTCTTTTACTTGAAATTTCAAATTTCATCTTCGTTTGTTCAGCGCTTAATTTCGTTAAGCTGCATTTTTACTTCCAAACATCTAAATATAGTCATTTGTTGAATCTTTTATCACCACTGCTTTTGTCTTTTCTAAGGTGTATTATAAAATCTATAAAATTTGTGTTAACGACTAAACTATCTTTATTTTCTCTAGGCTTTCATAAGTTTTCTCTTATTCCATTTTACTTGCTTTATTCTGACATTAGTAAGTTAAAAATTAAACGAAGAACTGCATCATGTCCTATATTCTCTTTGATTGTAAACTCTTTCAATAATAAACATTCCTTTTTCGCATATTAAGTACATGTATCTTTACTGTTTACACTGTTATTATTATTAATACCTTAGAGACACTATTAAATTAATTTTTGCGACATAATAAACTTACACCTGAAAAGTACAGCTATAAAACTCTATTTCTGTAGGTGTAAGATTCGCATTCCCAAAAATAAAATCTATTTTATTTTAGCTGAATTAAATTGCAGTATAATTGAGCGCTTCATGCCTTTAACTGCGATGCGAACGTACCTGGGTTCAATCACAGGCTCAGATGACTGACGGGTGGCCTTACTTAGTTACTAAAAATAACGGAATATTACCTGTACTCACTTGAACAAGAGGTAACAATGCAGTCTAAGGTATGGTGCTTGCCACATTATCTTGTATCAGAAATAGACCACGACGATCGTACAATTAAGGCAAACATATGACAGCCTTAATTTCTCAGTTCTCAGGTCGTACTTTCTTGTGGTGACGTTAGAGCTTTATTATTATTATTATTAGAAATAATCGGTTTCCTCAAAATATTTGAATTTAATAAGATCACAAACCGTACCATCGTTTGTACAAGGTTTTTAAAAATCTTTTTTATATATTTTTATTAGATAAATTTTGCACTACATACTTTTTAGCTCTACTGTAAAGTTTAAAAAAGTGAAGGCTGTAAATTTTGTAGCGTATCGCTTATTACTTATCAGTTGTTTTAATACAAACATGTAATTTTCCCCATGTAAAGGTCTTCTACTTGTAGCTCACTATTCATTGTTGATGTTCTTGTTGTTATCCTATTACAAAGTTTAACTATTATCGTCGGCGTGGTCGTACGGTTCAGGCTCGAGCTGCGGTGCGGACGTGCCCAGGTTCATTTCTGGAGTTCTTTGATGCTTGGCGGGTAGCCTATTCAGTCAGCGTTCACTTAGAACAAGGAGTAATAGTGGACATTGTCGGTGTTTGCTACATCGCCCTGCATCAGAAATGGTGCAGGATGACCGGGCACAGTGAACGAACGTATGTAAGCCTTAACCTCTCAGTTAGTAGGCCGTGCTCCCATGCGGGGCGCTAGACTCTTATCATTATCAAAGCTTAACTATGATACTTGAGGCAATTTCTCTACAAATTGAATAGTCCTTTTGCCTTTTCTTGTAGATTTTTAACAGTATTTTATTTTCCGATCTTCTAGTGGTTAATTTTCTCTTTATGATTTATTTAATAATTGTTATTAATTTATTCTTAAAAAGTTATCTTATTATTATACAATGTCCTGCAGTTTCTATATTTTAAAAATTTTGCTATTACAGTTTAATATTATTGCCTATTTTTTTCTTAAAATGCTTTATAAGAATTTTTTTTATTTTACTACCAACTTAATTTTATTTTATGTTCTTTGTATTCGGAAGTCTTACTATCAAGGCGAAAATGATCGATAGATAATTAAAATAAAAATTAGAAAAATAAGGTGTCGCTATTTATCGAACAGGCCTCGTTTATCTTTCCCATGACTAAGTAATGGGCAAAATGTAATTCTGGGTATTGTTTCACTGTTATCATTTCGTTTACTTATTTGTTCAGAATATTTGGGTATACACCAGTTTTTTTTTTATTTTTTCGATCAATTGATCTGTATGTGTGAATAATCAATTTTTTAAATTGTGTGGTAGTGAAAGGAGAAGGTTTAAGCGTTTTTGGCAAAGATTTTTGTCGAAATTTTCTCCTGTAGAGTATCTCGCATTATCACATTTTAGTCAGCATCATGTTATAGCAAGAGGTACACTCATTCGTTGCCCAATGAATCACTACCAAGTTTGTAATAACAAGGAGAGTAAAATCCTTCGAAATGTTAGAAGGACTTAAGTCACTGTTTAGGGACTAAAAAGAATCAAAGTGCACGCTTGATATAAACAATTTTAAGAAGACGGAAATCAATTTAAAATAAAAGTCACTGTCATCTCCCAACAATCATTGTAATTTAAAAGAATATTCGTATTATTGGTCGCCTGCTCTAGTATGACCACCAACCGTTAAAACTGCTTCTGTAAAATTTTTTGTAAAACAGAACTTATATCCTCAAACATGTGCAAAATTCCAATACGAGACGTTCATCTGCTTCATGACAACGGTTAACCCTATACAGCTGCCCAAAATATATAAAAATAATTAGAGATTTGTTCTGGAATATACTATCTATAGCCCGGACTTATCGGCTTGCGATTATCATTTGTTTCTACCACTAAATGAGCCACTTGGAACACAAAACATGACAATAATGTTGCTGGTGAAACGTTTTTGCGCGACTAGGTAGTATGACAACCACCTTTATTTTATAATAGCAGGACGAACAAACCATCCATCCATTGAAAAAAAACTTTTTTAAGTCAGGAGATCTCATCGGAAAATAAATTTGTATATTTTTATTTTTATGATGCGTGAAGAAATTAAAAAAAAGTAATTCTGATTTTTATTTGATTTACGCACGTATATTACTCCATTATTTTATTTATCTTCTTGTTATATATTACTTGCTTTAATCTTAACGGAAAGGACGTGGTTCGCCTCCTTGTTACATGTGTCGAACTTGTCAGTGTACGCCGCCCTCGTTGTGAAAACTGGACAGCTTCTGCGATTTGCCGGCGTGTTGATGGGACCCCGCGATATGGCCTGGACCGAAAGGTCCAAATTTGTGAAAGTGTTTATAAATTAAAACGAACATTTAAAATAAATAAAACACAAGTAAATAGAGCGCCCTGTTTGGCGTGCCAAATTTTGGGTTAAAAAACCCACCCGCTCAACAAATGAATGTTGCCTAGGGCTTTTGGTCAAAGTTTTCTCATTTGTTATTCATTATACAAAATGGGGTACCCATGGCCTTTGGTAAGTCTTGGACTTTCACTCGTCTGTTAGCTAAAACTGTTTTATGGACTGTGTCGATGATTGGTATGAAAATTGTTTTTAGAATTCCCGTATAAGTGCGATTCTTTCTTTTATAGGCTTCCTTTATTGTTTTCCGTCTGATTTAATTTTATCCCTTTTACAGTGTCATTTAAAATACTCATATATAATTACACTTATATTATTTATTTTTAAACAGCTTTAAAAGCAATATTTTATAAGATAATCATCCTTTATGAATTGCTTTACGCTATTACCCGTGTCTGTTAACTTAAGCGGGGCATAGAGGGTATATTTTATTTTCGTATTTTTATTGACATCGGTGCACTCAAAGAATAATATTGCGTTTTTTATGATGCTATTAACATTTTCTTTGTTTTCGCACTTTCTTTTTAGGCTTCATACATGAAAGGAAAGCCTAATGAAATCGGTGCGGACGTCTGTCTGTCAGCCGCGACTTTCAACTCGAGAACTATTGAACCTAAAGACAAAGGGGTTATCATTCAAAAGCCAATCGCCTACTGGGTACACATCCGCGAGCTGGCATAGGTGGGATGTCCTACAACAATGCAATGCAGGTTTTAGCGGAACCAACTTCCAATATGTCATTCCTTATAACTTTTGATCAAGGCAGCTTCCAAGCTGGCGACCAACTTCTATTTCTACCATGTCTTATAATTTTTGATCTGTGATAGATACATAACGTTTTCAGTATTCAACTAAGGGCCATAAGTCAAGTCTAGGCGCCAAAAATCAGCCTGATCGGAAAATCCCGAGACCGGTTTGACCGGAAGAATATATAGAAGCCCCGGACATTGGTGGAAAAGGAGTTCCATGTCCGTACTTGTTTATATTATAAAGTAATGAAATGAAAAAATTAGAATATCAGTTTTACTCTATTCTTAATATTAAGTTTTCTTAATTTCATTTTTTAAAGTTTACATGGTACTGATAAACTAGCTTAGAACTTGTTTTTTTTTTCTTAACGACGACAGGAGTCCTATCGACACAAATACACTTATAATCGAAGTGGTTCTACTAATTGCTACTGTAATTACAATTGAGATAGTTGGAAAAATTGGACAAAAGTTACTATTAAGTAAGTACAACTTCTCAATACTAAAGATAGGACATATTTTCATACTGAATTCGTATTATGACTAGATTCAAATATATTACTATGATTTTTACTAACCGCACAACAAATATTTCAAATTTTGACTAGCCATTCATAATATCAAATATTTGTTGCAGTTATAACGATGTTCTTTTCTGGGATTTTTGGAATATGTATACTATTTGCTCCAAATGAAATTGTAATAATTGCTATAATCTCGTTATTTTCTGGCTTATTAAGTACTGCTGTCAGTGCAATAATGGACGTGGCCATTGATATATTTTCCACTACAATAAGGTAATAAAACAGATAGATACTATTAAAAAAGTTTGTATAGGAGGTATCGTTTTCTGTAAACACTGTTAGAAAACAAAACATATTCTTACTTTACATGGCATCAAGATATTTATGATCTTGATATATGTTTGCAATTGTTATAGGTTAAAATTGAAGGTCACGTTTTCTTTCTTTTTTCAAAATATCTTGTTATGTGAATATACGCGAAAGGTGAAAAAAACCGCATTACTGTCGTAACGTTATTATGCATAAAATAAGAATGCGTCATTGTTAAAAACAAATAATCTAAGAATTAGTTATATGTTTGTGTGTTAAACTATACAATCATATAATAAGACTGAAGATATCAAATATTCTAAGATTGAAAGATATTTAGTTCAAACTGCCCAATCAATCAAATCTGTAAATGCTCGAATTAAATGAAATTCTCTTCAGTGCCTCGCATTATTAATAAAGAGCCACAACTAACTATTTATAAAAAATATACGGAATATTTGTTGACAGATGGCATTAAGAAAGTTCGATCGGAAAAACATAAGAATTATCGATTGAGTATGCGTATGATGGCCACAGAAAGAATCTGTTTATAAATGAAGAAATTGTTACAGTAAAGAAATTCGCCGATAAACATAATGAGAGGGAGTATGCGTCTTTCAAATAACCTTTTTATTATTAATATAAAGCGTTTAGCATCTAAATGATTTGGTGGGGAATGTATGTATTACGTTAGAATGACCAATATTCATCCTTGTAAAGAAAATCAAAATTTTAGTAACGTTATACTCATATAATGCTATAAAAAATGTGGTAAAAACCTCAGGATCATAATAAAAAAATTATTCAGAGTTGGCTAAGTTATAACTTATCTTATTTTTTAAAGGCACGCGGTTGATTTTCTGGTACCCCAGACCTTAATTCTTTTGAGTATAAATTATAATCATGGTTTACTTAGAAAGATATCTTAATACTGATTTTTTGAAGCGGCCCCTAACGGTTGCAGTCAACAACTTCCAATGAATGTAGATCATGCGGCTGTAGGCAATTAGCTTACATTAGAAACACATCATTTGATGAGAAACATAACCAAATGTAATATTTATGTTTAGTAATTATTAGGTTGGTTGCAGCAAGGGTAAGAGGATAAAAACATCTTGAAGTATAAAATTGGAAGTATTGTTAGATAAGAAATGGAACAATATATTTGTTTCCGTTGTTCAAACTTCCCGTACTCGATTACATCCCTAAAAAGAATAAAGTGGAAATGAGGTATTCCAATTTAGGTAAACTATTTTATAAGAAACAAAATATATGCGACGTATCATTGAATTAAAAATCTAATGATTGTTTCGTTTAAACTTTCACTCTTTCAAAGCTAAATATATTTCTGAAAAAGAAAAGATATTAGAATGCGGATATATAACGGATACGACACAATTTTAAAGAAAATTTAACAAATTTTGAGATGGATTAGGTGCCATTTATAAAGTTACTTTTTCCGTCTAATGATGGGATGAAAGAAAACTGAGATTTCGGACAGCAAAGAAAAAGGACCAAATGTTGCAAAAAAATGCAGCATAGCAGTGTGAGAGAAAAATGAAAAATGGAATATTTGTGTGCGTAGTATATAAAATTAAATGCCAGCTAATCATAAACAATGCAATTAAACAAGTTCAACATTTGAAATAGCTGGACCTTACAATAAATATAAATAATACATTCAAAGACAAAATTCTGTCCAGAATTGAACAAGAGAGATTTTTTTTTATAAAATTGAGTTAGCACCTAAAACAATTTCGATAAAACAATCTACAAGTCTGCTAAGAACATTTAAAGAACGTCAAACTTGAAAAGATTAAACAAGGGGTTGCAGAAGATTACATTTCACGTTTTAATTTTAAGTGTAGTTACATAATGTAATTTAATGAGTTATATCTCTAAAAGGCTTTTAATATAATGATGCTCAAGCGGATAAAGTGACCCAGCTTCTGGCTCCCTGTCTTCTCTAGTACTTCTTCATAGAAAATATTGTCACATAATGACACAAATTCTGTGTTATTTCAATAAAATAATATTATTAATAATCTAAATTATATTTCTATATTTATTGTTTGAATTTTGAAAATATGAGATTATGGTACTAAATCCATGTGTAGTTACAGAAGATTTTTATTGCCACTTAAGACTACAATTAAACTTCTTGGTTTACTAATCTAAAATTAAAAATCTGTATATACCTAAAGAAAAGGGGGGGGGTTGTCTGCAATAGTTAGATCTTTGTTGAATTACAGAGAATTCACAAGTTTCAGAAATTTAATTCCAAAGCCAAACGTGGCCTTCCAGATCTTTGACAATTCCTAACATTTCCAGTCTCGTGCCAAGACGTTATAGTATCTTAAAGATAATATTTTTTTGTATTTCACACTTATGTAATTCTATGACAGCAATATGGTTCTCTTTATCGCCCTGCTTCTTTGAAGCAACAAAAACATTTTGACGAAAACAAAAACGAGTCTTTCAACTTTAACAAATAAAAATCGCAATCATATAGAAAAGTTGTAAATATCTCGTTTTTGCATAAAGCAAAGGTGAGTTTAATTTTATAACGGTATAAGAATATCAGATAGAATGATGACGCAAACTTACTTATTGTTAGAAAAAGATGTACGTACAGTCACTTATTTATTATTGCAATAAAACAGAACAGATAATAGAAATTTACTGAGGTATAGCGATTTTTAGACTTACCAATTTTTTATTTTAACTTGTGCACTTTTCTATTGGTATTGTAGAACAACAGTAACTTCTCTTACAATGATGTTAGCAAGAACTGGTTCGATAGCAGGCAGTTTAGTATTTCCATCTTTAATCGCTTTTGGTTGTCAACCACTCTTTATATCTTTAGGATGTATATCTTTTGGTTAGTACCTTCTACAAAATAAGTTAAAAAATAGTAAGTTAATATTTCAATTTTAGGAATTATGTTGTTGTCCTTGCTGTTACCAAGCACACACAAGAAAGCACTGAAGTAGTAATACATCACTACATTTATAGAAACATTCTAGGCGATGTTAAGTTTACAAGCATTATATGATAAATGGATATTTTATAAAAACCATGTAAAAATATATACCAACAATTAAGAATTTAATAAAGAAATGAAATAACCATTTGCACGCTGTATGTATTTCTCCGAAGAACTATTTAATATTTATATGTGTAATTAAAATTAATACTTTTAGCACTTTTTTGTCAAAAGTAACTTAAAAGTCAATGCAAATATAACCTAGAAAAGTACTATTATGTAAACTATTGTAATAAACAAGTACATAATATTGGCCGGGAGAATTAACTAAAACTGCTAAAATAATGAGCCGTGCGAGTTTGAACCCTACTAAATTCACACACATTGTCATTTTTTAAAAATAGTGTTTACGGACAAAATACGCCAGAATGTAAATTATCTTAGAGTAATAAACTAAACACATTGAAATACAGATACGTATATTCAATTCAAAAATGTTCTTAATTCAAAAACAATCCGTAACACACGATCGCATTTGTATCCACTACTTAGAACTATTTTCGTAGCTAGCATCCCATAGAAATGCATAATTCAAGTATATTACTAAAATATTATTAAGTGAAACTAATAAATCAAATCCATAAACCGAGTTTGTTACAACTAGTATCAGAAACAAATTTATCGCAAGAAAGAACTATTTCAATAAATTACTGTGTCGAAGAAAAGCAAACTGCGTAAACTAAGAGTTGCGGAGCTAAAAAGTAAAATAGAAAAGTAAGACACCGTACTGTAGAAGAAATTGTAACGGGTGCCGATCCACTAAAATAAGTACACATATATGTAAAAAAAACAGATGCAAATTTGTTAATACAGAACTTGAGAGAAAAATAGATCAACAACAATCCAGAAACTTTGAGAGAAGTATTAGAGAAGCATTTTAGAATAGAAAGTATACTCAAAAAGACAGACCGGAACATTAGTAGAAAAATAGAGAAGAATTTTGAACAAAGAATTAAAGACAAACGCAGAATGCTCTGAAAATTTGAAAAGAGAATTTAAAAAAGAATTACGAGAAATAAAAATCCAGAAGAAGCAAATATGAATGTAGAAAAATAATCTAGAATTTTGTGCAAAAAATTGAAAGGGGAATTTTCAAAAATAAAGGTAAGAAATTCAAAAGAGCACTTTGGGAGTTTAAGAAAGGAAGTATATAAGCGCGAAGGGATATTATTTCCGGAAATGTTAAATATAATTCGAATCGAATACTGAAAAACATTATAGAAATCTGAGGCAAGAACTAATGATAACTAAAAAAAAATAAGTTAAAGATAGATATGGAAGAATATTTCAAAAGTCTGAAAAGAAATTAGACAAATTAGAAATTACAGCGAACATTTTGTAGAGAAAATTATATACAGATAATTTACTTTAAAAAAGGCTGAGTTGCGGAGAACTACCGAATTTGAAGATTGATGATTGCCACGGAAGAATAGAAATGGCAAAGCGCGAAATCAAAATGTTAAGAAATCAGCACACCGAACCTAGTTATTCCATTAATTAGTTCTATTAGGTAAGCTTAAAAGAAACTGAAGAAATAATATCGGAAAATTCAAGTGGTACGCATTAACTCCTTTAAACAAAAAACGAATGCGCCAATGAATCGGCATAAAGCAAAAAGCTTGGGAAAAAGGGGTAATCAATATTTAAGATTTATCTTGACAACAAAAATGGATCTGAAGTAAAGGCAATATCAAATCAAAAGTTATCCACCGATTATTACTACTTTTGCCTTTAGCACACATGCAACTTCGAGGTAGAATGGCAAATTCTGCTGTAGCATAACTAGCGCAGTTCTGATACAGACGGACTTTAAGAAGGAAACAATATAACAGTTAACTCCTGGGAGTTGGGTCTCTCTGGTAGGGCTACGGACAACTGAGGTGAATGCTATAGAAAATTCGAGGCGGTTCTGGAGTGTCCGACGCAAAATATTTCAGTAGAACACGCCCATATGGAGTCTAAAGCTTTCTGTAAATAAATGGGCAGGTATGTAGACGTACGAGGAACTGGCAAAATATCAGTTTAAGAGTTGTGGTAAAGTATAGTTATGGTAGTGTTAAATTTTCTAACTAAAAATATCTCACTATCTCTTTACAACTCTAATTATTTGTAGCACCTCTTTCTTACCTAATTCATTTTTGGTCACTTTCAGAATTTAGCCAAATTAAAATCAACTCAATAAAACATTCTTTTTCCTTCCTTTATTGCAGAATAACATATTTTTACACTTTCTATCAGTGGCAACATTACGAAAACTTCGCATTTAATTTTATATAACCACATTAACTTCCCTAAATCTTAGTTTATTATTTATTAGCATACTGATGAATAGATAATCACTTTCAGACTGTATCCTCCGTCTTCTGACCGACTTTTCTATTATCTATATCTCAGTTGCTTCTTTCCTCCGAAACTATTCCTACTTCCACTTCTCTTCCAGGTTTGCTTGGTTTTTCTTTCAACCACTCCCCGTTAACAATATTTCTTTTAAGAAGAGCCGTTGTAGCTTATGCTCTTCGTTACTATTTACCAATACCACAAATTCTTTATAGTCTAATGTAAACAGGTTGCCCCTTTACTGTTTCTTGTTGTAATGTGCACATTAATTTCTCACTAAACTGTTTCTATTTCCTAATACTTTTGTAATATTATCACGCCCACATATAACATTGCACATATCAACAGCGGCAAAATTCTATCTGCACAATCGCTTGACTCATCGTCGTATTAATTAAAATCTTAACAACCCTGCAGACATGGACATGTATAAATAAAACACAAACAATACCAGCTAACCATCAAAATTTTTGCCTGTTCAATTACCACTTTTCTTTCATCTTTCCACCGCTATTTATAAAAACAATAATTTTAATTAATCTATGTTAATCTTAAAATTAATGCTATTCCTATCACCAAATAAATCGTGTATGTCGTTCAGAAAAATGGAAACAACAATGAGATTGGCAGACTCTACATCGCCCCTCTCCAATAGTCGAACTATGTTAAAACTGTTTATCGCCTTCAAATCTCTAATCGAGCCCTTCTATATAACCCTCTGAGAGTGGAATTTTTGATGACATTTTTAAGAAACTTAACTTGTAGAAAAATGCAAGATGTTCCACAAAGTTACACCATTTAAAGATCCATAATTATTTTTTAATTCTCTGTCATGCAAAATCAAACTAGCAAAATGCAATTTAAATAAATTATCAATGGTGGGGGCCACCAAATCTAAAGTTTATTACTGATCCTTCTGTAGCTTCACAGTCTCATTTATTGAACCCTTGTCGTATAATAAAAGATCAAGGTTTCTGCTGTCTCATACCATACATCTCTCACTCGTGCAAAAATATTTTTAAAGAACTCTGATAAAATTCTGTTAATTTTGAGTTTCTTGTTAGTTTTAAGAGATCCCATCCCATAAACCTATTTTTAACAAATAACCCAATGTAATTACCAGGTTTCGCAATTATCTCTTAAACTCAACAGACCTATCAGATATTCTAAAAAACTTCTTAGTTCAACATCCCTCTCAAATTTATTTGTTCTCAATTTAACCACTCCTTTCTTTATTTAGCTTTTCCCTGTATTATTTTTCAAGAGAGCTGAAACATCGTCTATTCTTAAAATATTCAAAATCACAACAGGTTTTTTCCATTTTCATATGTTTCTTATAAATATTTTAAACGGTTTTCTTTTATATACTCTATAAAACAGCGAAAATGTAATTATGTGTGTTTGTAACTAACACTGCAACTCCTCCTACAGTTATGAACCGATTTCAAGGGTCAATACCTCATTCGCATAAAGATTTTAGATTTTATATTTGTCACGGTTGATCTGCTATAGGTCAAAACATAAATTATCATGAAGTAATTAGACAGTTTGTGCCAGCGTGGTCCCGTGGTTGAGGGACTGGCTGCGATGCTGACGGACCCGGGTTCAATTCCCGGTGCTCTCTGATGCCTGGCGGGTGGCCTACTCAGTCATTAAAAATAATTAAGTACCTGCGTTCATTCGAACAAGGGGTAATAATCGCGGTCGTCTTAGGCGCGGTGCTTGCCATATCGCCCCGCATCAGAGGTGGTGCGCGACGACCGGGCAGAGAGAGCGAACGTATGAGAGCCTTAACCTCTCAGTTCGCAGGCCGGGCTCCCATGCGGGGCGTAGAGCCTTACCATTATTATTACCAATTAGACAGTTTGCGCCACCTATCGGTGTTTCATGCATTACGTGGCCAATTCTTGCCGTTAGTAGGCGCATACGCCACTTTGATTTATGTGAAACCGAATATAACCGAACAAATGTCATCATGTTTAGATATGGCTGATAAAACGATTATTAGTTCACGATGAATCTCTGAACCAAATATTTAGCTTGGGCCTTTTTACTAATGCTAGTTATAAACGAGCCGCACTTTTGCAGTAACATTCCTCTTCTTTAACTTTCACATCATTGCAAGTAAACTTCTTCTTTTCTCTTGTATTTTCCTGGTACATTCCCTATCCACATATATTGATGTACTCTTCAAGCGTATTGTTTTCAAGATCCTCGTAATATCACCATTCCAAAAAACACCCAGGTGTACTCTACTGATTTCAAAATGTTTTGGCCTATACATAGTTTTACAAGCCCATTTCTTCAATTTTTAAACCACAGAATATAAGAATAGTTCTTCTAATATCATCTCCACGATACTCTAAATCTCGATTTTTTTTAACTTCTTTACTTTTTGCCTTACTAATTCAAAGTTAAACGTTTTGTACGGGACTGCCTACCCATTGTTTGAATTCTAAGAACGGAAGAATTAGTAAAAAGTCACCAGAGTTCTCCAGGTTACAGGTGGTAAACAGCACCCGAAGAGCATCTTGGAGTATTGCTTGATTAAAAAGATATCCGGAGTGGTGCATAACTTCAATAAATAAGAGATCCGGAAGCAGAAGAGACATTTTTGCATGCGCACTGCAGTTTATTCTTATTGGCTTCCAGATACATTGTAGTCTAAATTATTTTCATTATATTTAGTTTTGGTTCTGTATTTTGGGAACAAACAACGTATACTCTAATATACATCTCCGATAATTTCCCTAATTTAAAGAATAGACATACCAAACACCTTGTATATACAAGGTATGTATGTTTGTAGTACTTTAACCTGCCAGTGATTTTCTAAGAAAATTAGGTATAAAGGTTTTTTTTTTAAATAAACATTAATTTAATGTACTCCAGCCAAACGAAATAAATGGTTTTTAATATACAAACGACAAACTTTCCAGTCACCCGTTTAACTTTGGCAGTAAATTTAACGGTGCCGTTAAGGCTTGTAGGCCACCTCAGATAAGCTTTTATTGTTCTGGCAGGCAAGACGCAATTGTTAATATATATATTTTACTAGTGCTGATCAAAGGCTGTAGTCTCTACAACCAAATAAAATTAAATATAGATTAAGTACAGATAATTAATAAAATACGTACTAAATACGTTATCAATCAATGAGTAACAGATAATTTAATAATAGCAGAAATTACAAGTTCTTAAAAGCGGACAAGCAAGTAAGATTGTTACATCATCAGTATCGTTAAAAGCAAGCTTTCATATCCACAGTATGTGCACAATTCGATACTCATCACTGGATTCATTCCATCTGACATCATCGAAATTGATTACTTGCTGATTTGCTCCCTTCTATAAACACGGCAATTCCAGATATAAATTTTCGCGAAAAGGAGTATTCAGAACTTAAGATATCAAAAAATTAGAGCAGTTTCACAGAGTACGAACAAAAATTTGTACCATTAAGTTGAGTCAGGCTTTTATTGATAGGTATTAATTATGTATTGCTATCTTATCATCCTCTATTCATAAATCAGCGGTTATTTATAGAACCAGGTTTAAAAATAATATAAAGTGCCACCAATTTAAACAAATTAATGTAATAATCTTATCAGAAAGTGCCAATTCAGATTTTTTCCAGTGTCCATGAAACGCGCAAAGCGTTAGTATTGCATTATTGTAATATTTCTTTTTATTTGACAATAAACAAATGTTATGGAAAACTACACGCATAAACAGGCCAAAATCCGTATGTATCATTTTAGGGGAGTAAACGTTTTGTCAGTTTTATAGATTTTTAAATTTTACAAGTTAAAAATATCCGATTAATAATCTAATTTAATTTGATTAGTAAGTTTAAGTACAAGTGTGCACTGTAGACACAATGAATAATATCATTAACTTGAAAAATTACTTTAAATACGTTTATTTCACTTTATTTTTTTAATTTGTTACTAATTTATAATTTGCTTCATATCAACAATTAGTAATATTATAACAATATATACTGGTAGCTTGAGTAAAATCAACCCAGCTATGTTATTCAATAAATATGTTACGAACTTAGCCCTGCTCGTAGTACAAACTTAAGTTCTGATGCCACTTCCGTTTAAGTCTATGCGTTTGCTAGCTGCGTCTTTAACCAGGCTGTGTTCATAGTACACAAGTTTGCAGAAATAAATTGTTTTTAGCTGACGAATTTTATGGGCTACATAGGGTATACAATTTTGCAGTGTTTCGTTATTGATGTACGATGGTGCATCTACCTTTGAACAAATGGTCTTAGATTGTATTTGATGGCTTAGACTATCCCCAGAACTGGCTCCTATAGGTCCAAATAGATGTAAGTAAATTCATTTGTTTTACTTTCAAGTCAATGTGTTTGCGTTATGTTTTTAAGAAAGATGTCCATAAAAGCTTTTGATTAAGATGTATTCTTAAATATTTGACTTTTATTTCAACAGGGATTGCCATGTTGTTTATTGCTATATACTACGCTTTGTTTGGAATGTAACTTCATAATCTAATTTTAAAGAAAACTAAAATGGTTATAAAAATTTTCAGATACCACTTTCATAGCAATTTCAGTGTTGTCTGCAGTTAAAATATTAGTATATAACAAGTACAGCAAGGGCTCTAGTATACTGCCTTGTGATACCCCAAACATAATTTGATAATATTCAGAAACTGTTATTCATCTTGACCTTTTAAACTTCTCTCTCACATATATAATTTTAAAAGCAAGTAAATTGAGTTATAATATATAATAATTATGTTGCCCTACTGTTTCGTTTAACAGCACTTGTAAAATTCAAATTGATGTAGTGTGATTATATGATTTAGACTGTGTCTTCATTTCTATGTAGTAAAACCCTTTCAAATAGTTTTGAAAATATTAGATCTTGTGTTTTTTGGAAGTTTGCTAGGTTTGGCTAGTATTATATATCCACAGCAATGCGTTATAACATGCTGTTAATAGGTGAATAAATAAGTTCTCAGCTTTTTTCTCAGCAAAATTAAAGTTTTATTTAAAAACAAACAAAAAAAGCTTAAGTATCAAAGTGTTCTCCGTTGGCATCGATGACCTTTTGCCATCTTACGGGTAGTTTGCAAATTCCCTGGTGATAGAAGCTCACCGGCTTTGAGACGATAAAGTTATCGATGCATTTTCGGACTTCTTCTTCTGTTTTGCAGTGCGTATCAGCCAAGTGATGTTGTAACGACCGGAATAAATGATAATCGAAAGGGACCATGTCTGGGCTACACGCGGCATGTGGGAGAAGTTCCCAGCCTAACGCGTCTGCAGCTCATCCGTGTCAAATGTTTGAGGGCATCCAGCGCGTGGTTGATCTTCAAGACGCTCTTCCGCGAAATCTTTGGTACCACTTTTTGCACGTTGCATGACTTACAGCATTCTCACCATATGCAGCACAAATCATTTCGGTGGCTTCAGCAGCGTTTTTCTTAGGATGAAACGCGAAGTGGATAGAAAATCGAATATGCTCTTTTGTGATTGCCATCGTGAACACAGCTAATTATTGAAGTTATGTGCATCAAACGCCAAATCGCATGATGTTTCGAAAGACCAAATGTCAAAGCTTTAAAATCGCTAGAGGGCGGACTAATACGTTACATGTAAACGGTGATTTGCTTCCTGTGAAATCTAAAGCTGAGAACTTATTTATACACCTATTATATGTTATAGTGAGCAACAGCAAGGTTTTTCTCAGTATAT
Source organism: Sinelater perroti (assembly GCA_036346155.1). NCBI lineage: Eukaryota > Metazoa > Arthropoda > Insecta > Coleoptera > Elateridae > Sinelater > Sinelater perroti. The sequence goes on from JARFIY010000110.1 coordinate 689,530, forward strand.
TACGCAATATTTGCCCGATTATACGATCATAGCTGGAAGCTTTTTGTTGGGTTATATACTGAATTTTCTGTCTCATTTCTACAGATAAGAATGGCAAAGAAAATTGACGCGGTACATTTATGAACTAGATCATCTCTTAGTTATTTGTGTTTAAACTTTTAAAGATCTAGTCCATATACCGCCAACTTTGTTAAATGGCGCTATCGCAATATTTTATCTCTTAAACTTTTTAGTTGTGCATCGTGTGGTTGCTTCTCGAATTATTAGGGCGTAGCTTGAGTTCGGAAACTTCTTCAGAAAAAAAATTTTGAAAATCAAGTAACTTTTTCGCGCGTTTTTGCTTTTATACTCGTACGAGTGTGATAGGGATGGTGTTGGGGTGCCATTGTTGACGTCACTAGAATGTTTGATGACGCAATCGGACTAGCTGCTGTATTTCAGTATTTTCTGATGTCACTCGCTTTTTCGAGGTATAGCGGTTTGTTGTTTGCCCTTTATTATGTATAATTATTTGATAACAAATTGATTAGTCGTGTGTACTTCAGAAATGAGTAATACTTTAATACTTTGTAGGTGTGGAAATGCCGTTCTTTCTAGTATATAATTTATTTGCATGCTGCAATACGCATTGAAACCGAATTTTTAATTATTTTATTGATTACATTAGAGAGCAGGTTTTAAATTCTGCAAAGAAGTTTGAAAGTTGTTCAACAATATTTATTTGTTGTTGTCTGAGGCTATTTGCGGATAAGTTGGTTGGTTTGTTGGGGACATATTTAAGTTTTGATTTATTGCCTAATTTAGTAAAATGGTGAAGGAATTGTTTAAGGTTGATGGGATAAGTTGTGGACGTGCATTAATAAGTGGCGAAGCGAAGCGGAGTCACTTACTAACTTCATGTTGTCTGTCTAGCCGTCCGTCCGTCCGAGCAAAAACTCGAGAACGGCTGGGAATTTCCAAATTATGTTTTCACCAATCGACAGGTGATCAACAAGGCTTATTTGCTAGTGATTTTGAAACTGATTGGTCAAAGGTATTTGGAAGACTGCTTCGCCACTTCGCTATGCATTACAAGCTTTGCAGGTTTATTTATTATTGATCTGGCTGGGATTTGTCACGATTGTTGTAGAATTTTATATACTAAACAGCCCTTGTAGTTAGCTGCATGGTTTTGTTGACATAACCCTCACTTACCTAAAATATTTAGTGTTTTTTGCTAGCTATCTATTGTGTTTTCCATCATGTGTAACATATCCATAGGATTTTGTATCATATGATTGGCAGCGTATTCCTTGAGGGATGATATTTCTCTTTCTAGGTACTTCGACAGCGATTCCAATATCACTTAGATATTCGATATTACAAATTTGCTCATTATTTCTTTAAGGTTCAAGATCCATCTAAAGAAAAAGATATTTTTTTTAGGAGCGGACGCATGTTAGTGATATTCCGGGCATCATGCCCTAAAGCAGCTAGTTCTATTTTTTCGCTAGTTATTATTGAGTAATGCGGATGTATAATAAAAAGTATATATGCCCGGCCTTCCTTTAGTTGATAAATATGATAGATAACTTTATCATCTTTAATTTTAATTGTCAATTTAGGAAACATATCAGGGTTAAAAGCATTTAACTTGATTATGTTATTTATTATTGCCTTGGTATAAAATTATCCTTTCATTTTTATTTTAAATAAATAATTTAGTATTTTATCGTAATCAACTACTTCGTGTGGTTCGATTGTGGTTTGTGTTCTTTAGGTTGCTGCTGGTTATTAGTAGTATAAAGTATTGTAAAGCTATTTTGCACGCTTATTGGGCCCAGAGATATTAGTTCTTTATTATTTATTCTATCTTTAAATATTTTTATTAGTTGTCATTTGGTCAATTGCTTCATTAATGTTTTTAGTATTTTCTTGGTTCATTTCTAATGTATTCGAGTTTCCTTGCGATAATACATGTTAGTTTGAGATAATTTATATATATCGTTTGAACTATATGTTGGATAATTTGGTTGTGTAGAATTTTACTTTTATGCTACGGTTGAGTAGTAGTAATTAATTTGATGTTGTGATTATTTTTGAAACTTTATTGGGTAGTTGTAATTAAAACTCAAGATTTAATTAGTGTTTAAAATAATGCCTTAAAAATTAGATATGAAGTACACTCCCACCAGCAAGGTACACAATAACATTTAAATTTATTTTATACCACTAAAGCAGATCGATCACTAACGTTCTTCTGTATTCTAATTATATAATTTCTTAAATTAACGTAAAATTAATATTTTTAACTTTAAGTGTAATACGTACATTTCATTTCATAAAGTAACGTAATCTCGCATACAAGATCTGTCCCAACAATATGGAGCTAATGTTAGTATAATGAAAACAATTAGTAGACACGATGCGCATGCTTAAACAAGAACTATTCAACTGGCCAAGTCAGTTGGTAGTTAGACGCTGATGACTGAACGCATACACATGTCTAAACATGGCTTTGCAATGACTACGCGAGTAGAGCAGCGAATCTGATTAAAGTTTTGTACAAAGCTAAAACTATTAGAATGATTCAGAAAACTTTTCAAAACGATCCAATGAGTATTGTACAAATAAAAGCCTGGTAAAAAATAATTTAAAGATAGCTAATAATCTGGTGAAAATAATTTACATTCTGGAAGACCAGCAGCGAGCAGAATACCAGAATATGTTAAACGTGCACGAGTTACAATCAACGGGGTTCAGCGACTGAACTGAAAATTAAAAATAAGCTGGTGATTCAAAAAACAAATTATGTGAAATTTTACCGTAAGATCTCGGCAAGTAATGTGCTATGGTAAGGTTGGCTTTACAACTATTGTTGCCAGAGCAGAAGAAACATTGTACTGCAGTTGCTAATGACTTGCTACAGACTATTACCAGATTTTAAATAAAAGAAATTTCAAACTTTCAACTAAATTTAGGCCAATATGACGATGCAGTTATTTAGAGTTCCAGCACAAAACTTTAAAGAATATTTTGAACAGTGAGCTTACTTGGAAGGGGACTGAGGTCACGTTTAATATTTTGTGTAGCTTGTGCTATTTTTACTAAATATATAGATTTTTGTTATTTTACTTCTAATTTTTTATGTCTCAACACTTTCGGGCCAGTCCACGTATATTATTCAATATATTCCTGCCTATATGATTATGGGTTGTATTTCTAATTTTTATAGTTATCTGTTCTATGACAGTACTTTATAATTCAAAATTTCTGCTTGTTATAAGTCTCGTTTTACATTTTTCGACCAGGTTATATTAGATCGCCCTCTCCGGTTTTCTATCCTATATATTAATTATTATTTTTGTTATATATGTATCGTTAATTCTCTTTATGTATATCAACCAAAGAAGGCAGTTTTGTCATACAACCGTTCTTAATTTGAGTTCTTCACAGGATTCCTCTGGTTTTGCATTTGTTGTATTTTACCAAATATTCCCTTTAGGATCTTCCTCTTTCATAGTTCAGATTTAGTTAATACCCAGATTTCACTAATACATTGCTATACACTGTATACTTTAACGTAAAGCCTTCATAATGTATTTTTGTTTTTGGGTACGTGTTAAAAAGCCTACACATCTAGATCCTGGTACCAAATGTTCTATTTATGGTACTAAATCAACTTTATTGTTTATTCTACCCTCATATACACCATTCTTTCAGTATGCTTAAAATTATTCTAAATGTTACTCTTGTATTTTTTATTATAAGATCTTGGTTCGTTTTTTATGTTCTCTTAAATAATACTATACAGTTGGAGTTTTCTTCATCTTTCTCTTTAGCATTACCGAGTTAATATATTATTGTTATTTATGTAACTTTTTTGTATTAGGCTTTCTAAAAATATGTTAAATAATAATGGGAAATTATATTTATCATCGTTATCTTAGCTGTATCTACAATTTCTTGTTTAAATTTCACTCCTTTAAGTGCTTCTAAATTATTCTTTCTTTTGATTGTGCTTATGTTTGTTTAAACTCTATTTGAAGTAAATACAGCGTTATCATTTTTGTTATACAATTTTCTCTTACTTTTTTTATGGATGTTATCAACTTCCTTTCTTAAAATCTGTTTAATATTTAGTATCTTTCGTCTGATTCTTTTACATCTTTATTTTTATAGCATGAGATTATTTACCACATAGACGAGAGAGGTAGGTCATATTAGTAAATTGTCCTCTATTTTATGTATAGGTCTTACGATGGTTTCATACTAATATTTTAGCATTTTCCTTTCTTTTTACGTTTCTGCAACAAGATGGTAAATTCTTGTTGTTATTCCTCTTCCTGTATCTTTAGTATGTTCTAGTTCAATTTATTTCAACCCGGATTATTACCTTTTTCATTTCACTCTTCTATCGGAAGTGTTTTGTTTCGTTTTTATTTTCATGTTCTTTTTAATCGACTAAGCTATATTCCCTTGAAGTGTTGAGCCCATAAATTTAGTTTTTATTTTATATTATTGCATGGTTCTCATTTGTTTCTTATTTTACTGATTATATGTACTTTTGCTTTTGTTGTCTTAAAATTCCCATAAAATTGTTTTTTTTGCGCGCAACTTCTGTTTTATCTATATATTTTTTCTGATGTTCCCGTTTTTTATTTCTACAACATATTTTCTTTAATTTCTCCCTATCTTATAATATCTTGTTTAAATTTTTACTGCTTCTTTACATTCTTCGTCAAACCAATCATTTTTCTATTTGATTGCTTTTGTTTTCATGACTATGTTTCTGCTATGCCTTGAATACACTTCTGATTCTTATTGTCGTTTTTTTACATTGCTGTGTTCCGTTTTTCCTTACATTTTAATAATTTATACTTAAGTTAGATACTTGTTTTCTAATCTTGTCCAAAATTGTCTGAATCTGTGTCTACTCCTTTGTAAGACCTAACATAATTAACTCTTTATGAGAAAATAAAGGATAATTTAATTATATCAGGACTAATAGTAGATTTCGATAATTCAAATGTATTTTAAAAAGCGGCAATCCCGTTTATTAGCAAACATATAAAAATGGAGGTAACTATAGGCGCAGTTCGTAAAATAAGTAGCCAAAATTATTAATTAAATTGAAAAACTTTGAAAAAAGAAATAAAAGTTCTGAACGTGAGGAAAGGAAAGAGATATTTGAAAATCCTAATAATATACATTAACAATGACTTGACTAAAAACAAAAAGAATGTGCAAGAGAAGATAAAAGCAGTTGTCGAAAACATAGGAAAAAATGCTGTTCAAATTAGCCTTAGAAACTGATTGTAAGTGTAAAAGGCTGGATACAGGATAAATAAGAAGTCAAACTTGGAGAAAAAAAATACTAACTCAAAAATTTAGTAAAAAAAAACAGATTTCCGTTAACAAACTTGGCCATGGAAAGTTAATAGAAAAATAAATAAAACAAAAAAGACAAACAAGAAATAATGATTAGTTTTTGGCATGTTTAAGAATTAAATGAAGAAAGTAAATTAAAACAGTTAATAAATAAAACAAAAAAATGTGGGTTAGATATGTTACGATTGCAAAAAAAAATAGAAAAGACCAGTATTAAAGTAAATGAATATTTATGGATTAACAGAGAAGAAAAAAACACTTAGATTTGGAACAGGATTTCTTTTAAAACAAAACTACCAAGTATGGTTGTGAATCACAAAGTAATAAATAAAAAAATGTTATATACGAGTAAGAGATCAAAGAAAATCGGTATTTTAAATGTCTCTACACTCATAGAGAACAAAGGGAAAGAATTAAATAATGAATTCTATAATAAATTAGAAACAAAAACACGAACAATAACATTCTAAATATTCTAAACTTTGATGTAAAATTAATAATAGAAGACAATCGAGAAACAAAAAAGAAATAGAATAAGTGTAGGGAAAGACAGCTTGCATAAAAAACAGACACATAAAATGAATAGCTTTAAAACAAATGATAGTAAAATTACCTTCTTCAACAATAAAACTATGCGGAATAATCATTATAAAAAACATATTATTAACTCTGCAATATACGTGGGTGAGTCAAATATAAACCGGAATTTCTTTTTACACATCATGAAGTAAACAAAGAAGGGCGCATCATTGTAGGAAGATATGCCCGAAAAGAATTCTTCCTGTGGAATACCTCGCACTATAGCTTATTTAGCCACGATATCAGAGCAAGAGGTAATCTCATCCGTTGTGTAATGGACTATTACTAAATTTATCACAACAGGGGATGTAAAACCAACCTTTTGAGAAAACTTAAGAAATAACATCCTAAGAAAACTAAAGTGTACGCATGTCTTAAATAATTTTTGAAATGACAGGGAGGAATTGAAAATAAAGATCGCAGACGTCCTCCCAGAGTCAGCATGGCTGAGAAGAATATCAACACTGTTCTCGACCTTCTTGAAAATAACCACCAATTAACGGTTGTTTAAATTTTTTGATTATAATAAGCTACGACATGGCTCAAACAATGATTGCTAACAATATTGGGCATCAAAAACGGTCAGTCCCATACAGCTGCCTAAACTACTAATATATATGACAACAATGTTTCTTTCGAATCATTTCGTCCTATCATCAATTTATTTTATCTAATTTTGACATTAAAATCTATTTTACTGTTTCCTTAGTTATTTATAATACCTTGAACTGAAAACTTATTAATTGCCCTTCCGACAGTATTAAGTGCATACTCTGTTTAAGGTTTTCCCTTCTGATATTGTCAATCAATATTGGACCATTTTTGATGCATTTACTGTTAGTTTTAATAGATTTTACGCCTAAATAAAAATAATAAATTTTATTTCAGTCGAGGGGGGCAGTTTCGACGCTGCAGTCGAGAAGACTGGATTTGGAAAATTCAATTTTTTGCTAATTTTAGTAGCAATTACCTCTTATCTCGCACTAGCAATAAACTTTGCGACGATAGCTTACGTTGGTCCAGCTGCAGAGTGTCATTTAAACTTGACGCTGCAAAACAAAGGCGTTTTAAATTCTATAACGTTTGCGGGTAATTGAAATAAAGCTTTTCTAAAGATTACGCAAAGTAAAGGTTACATTTTTGCAGGAATAGCCTCTGGCGCATTCATCTGGGGCTACATTGGAGATATATTTGGGAGAAAGATACTACTAGTATGTGGACACCTGTTAGATGCGTTTTTCGTTGCGATAGCTGGTTTTTCACAAAATTACGTTGTGTTGGCAGTATCAAAATTTATGACCGGATTTGTGTAAGTATTTGTTATAGTACTTGACTCAATATATGTGGTCTGTCCAGAAAATATTGAATCATATTATCCAAAAAAATTACAATTACAATAACAAAAAGTTTATATATTTAGTAAAAATCGTACAAAATATAAGACATATTCAGTGTTTCCAGGCGTCAAGAATTTTATTACCCTGGACGTCCCTCGTGTGCATCCTTGCTTCTACGCTAAATGATAACAGTACTGTTCCCGTTTATTAAACATTCTTTCTTTTTAATCTTTGGGATCGGTAACAATTACAAAAAAGAAAGTTTCTAGTTCAGCTTTTAAAAATACATAGCTAAGTAAGTAAATTGTCATAAATAAAACAAGCAAAAAACAGTATTATTTTATTCAATGTATATTTATACTTCAAAATTTACTAGTGACGTAACAGGATCATAGCGTGTATTATTGGTTGCAGCTATTTGCCTAGCTTTTGATTTGTATAATGTATTGTTTTCCTTGTTGCACGTATTGGACTTATAGTTGTTAAGGGTCTGGTTTTCTTGGGTAAAAATTAGCCAATTTTCATATTTTTTTATATAAATCTAATTTATTGAGAGATATAAGATATCATGCATTTGAACAATTATATTGAAAGGTATCAAAAACAATTTTTGTTGAATTATATTATTCATTTCAACTCCACTAGAGGGCGCCGAAGTCGTTTCCTGAAAAACCGTGCGTTGTGCGGTGGACAGGATATCTTTGCACCAGTTTTGCTGAAAGAAAAAACCTCAAACAGCATCTTATCCAAAAAAACGCGACGTTTCTTTCGAAGAAACAAGTCACAACTTGCAGGGCGGAAAAATGGCTTGGCGAACATAGAAATATATATGTACACATACATGTACATCTTTGCGGTAAATTGAGATATAAAAAAAATAAAAAAGCACTATAATCCTAGGATTTTCAACTGTCTGAAAAAGTAAAAATCTCAATATCTATTTTTTGGTCAAAAAAACCAGACGTCCCCCTTAATTCTATCATTTTAGATTTAGGTTTTTAAATTTTTTCTTGTAAATGCTAAAATTTTCAGAAGATCGCTAAAGTGGATGTATCTTTTTTTAGCAACCTATCTAATGCAACAATTTCATTTTGTTTAGTGGTATGGTGATTTGTAACAAATGTTTTACAAAACATATATATTAGAAACAAATGCGAATTTAAAATAGCTTAATAACGTTAATAAAGCTTACATTTATGTTGTATCGTAGCTGCATGTCTGTGTAATGTAGTCAGTGAAACTGTTAGCGTTATTTGGCAGATGATACATTTTGCTCTTAACCGGTCCTCATCTCTTCGCAGCCAGGAACAAAACTTATCATTAGTCAACCACTCGTTACGGAAGGCTTGCTTTCGGTAACGAGGGGCTTTTTTCTGTCGATTGTTAGCTGTGGAATAAATTTATTATTCATGAAAGTTATTTTATTTGTAGTGCAAATATTACAAAAAAGTTTTATAAAAGCATTAAGGAAGATTAATAACAGATATCTCCTAAAAATTTCATTATAAATGAATCTTTTAAAATTCTAAAGATATAATTAGGTATTTCATAAAATAATTATTACACACTTTAAGTTAACTTAATCCACAATCCACTTACCAAAATAATTCGACATGATTAATCGTATAATAATATTATACTAAATTTCGGCTGTACTTCAGTAAAGATGCTATACTACTATTTGAATTCTTAGTTTGGGCGCTTTCACGTTTGCAGTTTTTTATAAACGGGAATAGTACCGTTATCATTTAGCGTAGAAGCAAGCATGCGCACAAGGGACGTCCAGGGTAATAAAATTCTTGACGCCTGGAAACACTGGACATATTATACGTAACCCCAGTTTTCTTTAAATAATCCGATTGAAATGCATGGTCAGTACTTGTAAAACAACAGACTTCAGTACCACGTGATGCCACCAGATAGCATTGCTGGAACACTCAAAAAGAAAAAACTGTCATTCGAGTAGTGTTGCGAGTACAATTGTAAGCAAAGAGAGAGGCATAAAAGCAAGCAGTCAAAGGCACGATAAGGAGATTGATTTTTCTCGAGGGAGGAAGTGACTCCTTTAAACATCCCTTTGAAATTAATAATCATGTGTGAGAGCACAGCACCAAATAGTAAAACTGTGTTTTACTGAATATTGAAATTTAAAGCGGAAAAAGCAGATAAAATCTGGTAAAAATATACAAGACACACATTATCCAGTGTTTTTCTGACTTGATAATAGCGAATAGGCAAATAACACTTGATGCAACATCTCTATTGTGGAATTTTGCACAAACATTTTAAAATAATAAATGTCTATGCACAATGGCTGGCTCACACTATCACAGCTCAAAAAATCAAAATCTTCTGAAGGTATACCAACAGTTACTATAGCTATACAACTTTAATCCTGATACGTTATTTTAATGTCTGCCTGGTCGTAGTTTTAACATAAAGCACTGTAAAAGAAGCATTGAAATGGCATCAAATTGAAAGCTCTCGTCCCAAAGAAACGTCTGAGATTGTTTATACCAAGACAAATAGCAACTGTCTTTTGAACTCAGAAAGAGGTTCTGCTGATAGATTGTTTGCTTTCATAGAAAAAAGAGGAGCGGTTCATTACTCTAACTTGACAAATTGCTACCATATGTCAATCACCACACCGTTGCCACTTATTTTTTTATTCACCAGACCCTACACCGAACGACTACACTCTATCTGATGCAATAAAAGATATTCTAGAATGTCGAGCTTCAGTCGGTGGTCAACAAATGGTGGATAATAGTTTGCAACGACTTTATGAAAAATGCCGTAGCAATGGTAAAAGTAGATGTTTATGGAAAAGGAATAGCTTTAATAAATGTGCATTCCTTTCTTCCTTATAGAAGATTAGTGAGAAGAAAACATTTGTAGTGGCAATTATTAAAAAAAAAAAGAAGTACTATAGAAAGAACTTTGACACGTCCATTTAACTTCCAATAAATAATAAATTTCTATAAATATTTTAATTTTCTACTCCGATACTCGAAAATTATGATTTGCATTATTTGTAAATAAATACCTTTAAACATTTTATTAATTAATTTTGTTAACTACCTCATTGTCAAGAAGTTTTTCAAAAACTGCACGATATTTGCTGTACTGTCCATAACTTTAAGGTCTTTGTCGTTAGAAAACGGGTTTTACTGAGCCCAACATACAAATAAAGTCAAATATGCGTCATATGTCACATTGATAATGACATAGCGAAATGTTCCATTTTAAAACTTATTAAGCATACAAACTGAAATTGTTTCTTTGCTTATGGAATTACTATTTAGTTTTTGATTAAGATCACATTTTTACTGGCACAGTTCAGGAGAAACTAACATTCAGAGGTCGTCTTGTCAGCTGTAGTGCAGGTTTGACCTTACCTCAACATGCAACCATCTTGCGCCATATTGTATACTAGGAAAAATCCCGTATGCATTGTGTAACACTTGATGTATGAAACCTTAAATACGAATTAAAAACCTTTAAAGTAAATGACCTTCGATTGTTGTAAGGTATATATATATATATATATATATATATATATATATATATATATATATATATATATATCCCTAAACAGAAATCAAATCCATTACCACCACCCTACTGCAAAATAGATATTCCAACAAATCCTTAACTAATATAATCAAAAATATAAATAAAAACACTAACTCTCAATACCAAAATCCTCCTGACCAACAAAAGGCATTCCTACATTACATCAGAGGCATCACCTATAGAATAAGCCGCATACTAATGCGGCAAAATATCCGCACGGTCTTTACGACCAATAATCAAATATCTGGGCTTATTCGCTCAGCAAAGGATCACTGCACCAATGAATCCCAAGGAGTGTATGAAATACCTTGTGGAGATTTCCAAAGGACCTACATAGGTCAAACAAATCGGCAAATATCTAGCCGAATATACGAGCATTCTCTGGCCGTACAGAAAGGTGATAATGGTTCGGCACTTTCCAAACACAGCAAAGAAACAGGCCACAAAATGAATTTCTCTGGGGCTAAAACCATTGCCCCCATTTACCATTTTACCAGCAGAATAGTACATGAGGCAATTGAAATAGAAAAACGCCCACAGTGCCTCAACACAAGAGATGATAGCCAGCGTTTGCCTGTCATGTGGAAGTCCCTTATTGCTCCGCACCGCCAATTACGTAACACCCTTAATCCTACAAACTTTCCCCAACCCAACGCATCTCCCGTCAAACAAACTTTCACTTCCAGTCCTATAAAAGATCAAGCAGGTCACACGAAAGCTCAGTCTTATTCAAAGACTCATATCTCTCCTTGGGGAGTAGGCAGATTGAGACTCCAAGTGAAGATCTAACCTGTTGAAAATGGCATCAAAGCCGATGCCGAAACGTCGAGAATTTATCTAAAATAGACGCGGTTCATCCCGTGAACTAAGTTGTTTAAACTTAGTTAATCTCGGAAACCTATCCGAACATTATATATATATATATATATATATATATATATATATATATATATATATATATATATATATATATATATCATCATCACCATCATCACACAGCCATTGCAGTCAACTGCAGGACATAGGCCTCCCTTAAATTCAAGGGGGATTTGGCAATTAAACGCCATGCTTGCCAGGCGGATTAGCGAGTGGATAGGATGTATGGAGGATAAGAGCATCTAGATTGTGGGTGTGATTAAGGTTGGGACACGACTTTTCCCCAGTGTTAGAAGGTGGAGAAAAATAGAGGCTCGCGTGGGCAGGGTTGCTTCCCTGAAGTAGATCTACCCTCTATCGGAATCACAGAGGTGTATCTACCCGCTACCCAAATATATATAATATATATATATATATATATATATATATATATATATATATATATATATATATATATATATATATATATATATATATACATATATATATATATATATCAATATATATATATACAACAAATTAATACAAACATTCGTCTTAAATATATGTAATGATAATGACAATAAGATAATGATAATGATAATTATGTAACAATTTTGTCGCATACAGTTCACTTATCAAGTGATCAAGAAGGCTTCGCTTATTTCCATTAGTTGTCAAATTAACAATTATTTATGCACATTTTTAAACTTATGCATATGTTGAGAAAGCTTGATAATAAAATACCACCGTTTTATTTTTTATCGGTAGACTTGGACTAGTGAATATATAAGATGTTAACTATTGTGTAATAGCTATAACGTAAAAATTGACATGTGATTTTATACTATTTTAGAATAACTGCTGCATTCGTAACATTAGTGCCTTATATGGATGAATTTCATGCCATCGAGTATAGATCGTTTTTCTTATTACTGAACGGAATTGTTCAAGGTTTTGGAGGCCTAATGTTACCAACTATAGCAATGTTTTTGCTTCCAATGACAATTTACATTCCATTTTTTGATAACGCAATTGGTATTTATAAATTATTAATTTACAAATGCATTAACCAAAACGGTAAAAATTCTAGTACTGCATTCCTGGAGTGTTTTTTTATTTCTAAGCGCTCTACCAAGCCTCATAGCCGGTTGTATTCTGCTATTTTTACCAGAGAGCCCAAAATTTTTAATGGCAAAAGGAAAAAATGAAAAAGCCTTAAACATTTTTCGGAAAATATATTGCTATAATACGGGAAAACCCGCCAAAAGTTACCCAGTACGTATTAACAAAAAATTGTAATATATATGACAGCTAGCCTCCCTAGGTAATAAGCCTTGCTGATGAAACAAGGAGACATGATATCGATGGAAATGAAAACAGTGTGCCTACATCTATGACCTTACGTGAAACTATCAAAGAAGGTTTAATGAAAACATCAATTTTATTGCGTCCTCCATTCCGAAGTACAACTCTACTACTATTTGTTATACAATTTGGGCTTATGTCGACGTAAACATATTTTTCAGTGCAAGTTATAACCTTAAATTGATTACAAATTTCTAGCGCAAACGCCTTTGCTCAATGGTTACCACAGTTGTTCTCTACTATTAGTCGTTATCACATCCTTCATACAAATGAAAGTACAGACATTTGCCAAATATTAGACTTAATGAAGTCCAATAAAAAAGAAAACAACGAAATGTGTTCTATGGTGAGTATACAGCGCACTTTATAATAGTTTTACAATAGTTTAATAATAGAGTTTATGTTACTTATTTTCTAATAGGATCACTTATCGTATACAAACTCACTGATAGTTCAATCGGGAACGCTGGTAACTTCTCTACTAGCAGTTTTTGTAGTTGATAGAATTGGAAAGAAATTAATTTTGGGTAAGTGAAACAAAAATATAGTAGAATTGACCTAAAATTTTTAAAATGCAAAAAAAAAATAGGTTTGTGCAAGTAGTAGTAGTTTCAAAGTGGTCAAAGTACAACTAATTCAAATATTTTGTGCAGTAGATTTCTTTGTTTATTTATATAAGTAGATTAAAGTGCGGCTTAATAATTTTTTAAATACGTAGATAAGTCAAATTTCAACGAGACATTTGTCCCATTGCTGATATGGTGACACTTGATCGTTACAATTAAACGAAAGTTGTTAGTGCACGTGTGTGTATGGAAATGTAGGCTAATTTAGTATGGATGATCGCCCTTTCAAATTGTTTCGTCAGTAGCAAACACAGCACGACAAGTTTTAAGTTTGTAATGGGCTAAAGTAAGCAATTTTTTGTCTAGATTAAGTCGACAGTTCGGTAAATACATCATATAAAAAAAGAACTGTTTAAATAGCATAGTTCGCGGTGAAACGAAACGAAGTCGGAAATGTAGCACACGTGTATCGTGCTCGCACCATTAACAGCAAATGAATGCTGTGCGAAATCGCGAGTTTATTAAGGACAACATAAACAAAAAGTAAGTATTATACGTGGCAGAACATAATTACTAATCAAAAACGTGTTAAAATTAAGAAAAGTGTCTACAAGATGGACTTTTAACGTCCCCAATGTTGAACAAGAAGCTACGCAACTTGATATCCCTTAAAGGCTCGGTGGTCATAACGTATAAGAGAGAGGCGGAGTTTTTAATTAGACACTTACATCTGATGAGTCCAAATAATCTCAAATATAGAGTGGCAGACCAAACAGACCTACACTCTGCAAAACCAAAACAAAGTTGTTTTGAAATTATAAAAGCGTAGTTTTCACTGGTTTCTTGACCAAACGAAATATAATCAACAAAATCGTATAAAAATAAGGCGTTCCAAGTAGGAGACAATACACCACACTTATTACAACCTTAAACTTAAATCTTTGCAGCTACCATCTCTTTGGAATCTTTCTGAACACCTTAAAAGGGATAGAGTTATCTCTATAACCCATTTACATATATCTTCTTACTAAATTGGAACTAAAAGTTTGCCCATTAACTAAATTTAATACGTTAAAAGAGAGGGAGGGTACGTTATATTGTCATATCTTATCTTAATAGAGTATCATAATGAAAGTTTCGTTTAAAATTGACTTCACTACGTAAAAATACCACAATATCAGTTATGCACTATAATACTGAAAAACTTATAACAGCATTTGTTTCTAATAAAATATGTAATGACAGCTTAAACAAGTATATTAATATAATATTTTTACGTACAGTTGCAGTAACCATTGTTGCTGGCGTAAGTGGCGTTTCTTTGATCTTTGCCAAGACCGACGTTGTCATCGTAGCTCTAACAGCAGTATTTATTAGCCTATTAGTATTATCACTTAGCGTAGTTATGGGAATAATTGTAGATACATTCCCTACAACAGTAAGGTAAGCTTTATTTGAGTATGCGACTTATAAAGAACAGCTAACAGTGTCAACATTTTTATGTTCATATATTCCAAAAGTAATATTATATGGGCAAAATAATTTAATTATAGAAATTTTGTAAAATTTATTAAAATTGTTGCGGGTAACATTTTCAAAATATATTGAATATACAAACAAATATATTTGAAATATATCAGTTTAATAATAAGAAATAAAAATAAACAAACGAGTAATATTCCCAAATAATTACAACAAAATAAAATTTGTATAAACATTCGTAGAACTGACTACAATCTATGATATAAATATAACGTAAAGGTAGTACCAAAAATTTCTGCAAATTAATAAATCAGGTGCATCAAAGAAATCAAACGTACCAAGAAACAAATGCTTATTGTTGCCTAGTTGAACAGATTAAGTTTAGTTTTGATAAGTGACACAACAAGCTAATTGTAAAAGTGATATATATATATATATATATATATATACACATACATATATAAGGTTGCACATAACCCGCTGTATGTAACTTTTTGGATTTTGTCTGGGACATTTAGAAATATCTGCTCTTTTTTTCGTTGGGGCGCACTTAATGACACTGCAGCCTCAAGAGTTTATTGTGTCTACTAAAATACAACTTAAATGCTAAGACGTTGAATGCATTCATAAATTTCCAACGAGATTCGAATTAGCCCGTGCCCGGATCCCCGGAGCAATACCCGTGGCCACTAGAGTATAGCGGCAGCCCTTGTTGCTCTTAGTATATTTCTTAAGAGATGTGGCCCAAATTTAATGAAAACTAGAATAATACTTTTGCAAAATCAATACCTGAAAAACAATGTACAATATATTATTAAAGTAGATGTATTTCAGGACCACGGCGATTTCCTTAAATATAGTCGTAGGGAGAACAGGTTCATTTGTGGGCAGCTTCGTATTTACAGTTTTAGTTAGTGCCGGATGCTTACCCCCATTTTTAACGCTAGGGTTCGTAGCATTAGGTAAGTTTGTAGTTATAAATATCATAAGTAATAACAATAATACTAGTTATGTTCTAGGAACTGGACTGTTATCGATACTACTGCCAAGGACTGACAAAAAAGTCATTATAATAAACTCCAATATAACAGTGACATAAAGTTCTTTTAAATTCTGTATGTATTTATGTACTCCATGTTTTCTTTGAAATTCTTATTATCCCTAACTTAATTTCTTTAGTTAAAATTTGACATGGAACAAATACCATTGCGATTTGACATACGCCATGATGCGCTGGACATGGTTCGAAGAGTAGTTGAGAACTTTAGATGATACTTTAATTAGAATTTCTGACACAACTAACATCCATATATACACATTGATCGAATATTAGAATTTTATTTTCTAGCATTTCTTTGTGCTTCTTCCTAATGTGAGTTTCTCAAGTTAAAAGTTTATCAAGATAGAGTCCCAAGTACTTTACTCACTAGATTAGTTTGTGGACTGGGACTATTGCTAAGGTGACGGGTGGGCACGATAAACGCCTAGTTGCAACTGTTATGCGTTAAAATTATTTTCACTGTTTGATTTCGTGGAAGCATCGCCATTGCCTTGTTTAGATCATCGTTGGAAGCGGAAATCGCTGTATCATCAGTGATATTATTTATCATAGTGTCATCGAAAATGCCAAGTCAGATATAAAGAGTAAATATATCGTTGGGCCCATTACCTTAGGGTACATCTGCGTTTATTTGTGAAATTTGACAAATAACATTGCTAATTTTTATTTGAAAGCATGAAATAGTAAGGTATAAATGAAATAGATAGTAGAATTTATGTGACAAGATTTTTTCATTTTGTATAGTATAGTAACACCTATCGATATTATTTGTACAAAATATATTATGCGATGTCACTTTAAAATCATCAAATGATTTTATCGTAAAT
The DNA here is from genome assembly GCA_036346155.1 of Sinelater perroti. NCBI lineage: Eukaryota > Metazoa > Arthropoda > Insecta > Coleoptera > Elateridae > Sinelater > Sinelater perroti. The sequence goes on from JARFIY010000110.1 coordinate 706,550, forward strand.
CTAACCGGCCATCGAGTAATCATTTATCTTAGAATTAGCTTTTCAACAGTTTGGATAGGATAAAAAAGAGACTAATAAATTGTTACATCTGCAAAATTATTAAGAGATTTTTTTAGGTTTAAGGATAAGAAATTTAATTCCTTTGTGAGGTGGTTGTTTTAGTATAGTTGATGCTATAAAATTGTGTCCTGGAGTTGTACTGTTATTTAACAGTTTTATTTTTGATTCTTAATCAATCACCTCTTTGTTAGTATAATGATGGTGTAGGGAAGGTAGGTCGTCTGAAACCTTTAGCAGCTTTCCAAAATGATTGCTCATGAGGGGATAACGTTTTAATGTATTTATAAAATGTTTAGTTACAGTTTTTCTTAATTTGCTTCTAAGTTTGTTATTTAGTTTATTGAAATTACGTTTGCCTTCTATATTATGTGCGTAGCACCATTTTGGGTGAGAGCAAGCATTATCTAAAAGAAGAAGCACACTTTTGTTTGGATTATAGCAATGTTAAGCATTGATTGTGAAAATTACGCCTTTGTAATCTCAAGCCAAAGCTTCATAGATCTATCCTATAGGAAACTTTTGCTTGTTTGACATAGTATTCGATCCAAAAATCCGTAAGAAATCTCAAATCACTCATTTTGTTCAATATTAGGAGGCGAGAAATCCACCTATCAAACATGTATTAAAATTTCAATAAACACTACTATTACTAATATCCACTTCGAGCATGTCCTTCATTGTCAACCTTTGTTGTCAACCAAGTTGATCTCAATAAACCCAAAAATTCGAACAGTGCTCATCTTGGTATGAAAGTACAAGTGTAACGTACGTGGGTTACATTTTTGACCTCGTAGCGTTCGCTTATATCATTTAAACAAGAAATTTCTCGATTATGCGTCTTAACCGAACTGGCGATTTAGTGCGTATGCCGCGACATTTTCCTCTGTTAAAAACTTTATTATAATATTGTTGCATTAACCATATTGGCTGCTTGGTTATTGCAATAGCTACTGAACAAACGATGTGAAAGCGTGACCACATAAATGAAACTGGCCTGCACATTCACGCAATAACCTCCAGCCAATCGTAGCGTCCCATTATTTAAAAGTGAGTGTACCACCGATCTAAACAAATGATAATCTGGCGAATACAAGCAGGTAAGCTAAGATTTTCCAACCAAGTCCAAACAGTTGCCCAAACCTGACAAAAAATTGAGGATTTGTTGGAACCCACTCGCTACATTTTGGACTTGTCGTTCTTCTATTATCTTTTGGAAGATAAATATTTGGCGATAATGATTCTGTTGAAGCTTTCGTACGCGATGAGCTGGTGCCACAAACACCTACATTTTAGGGTAATAGGATCACAAAGTTGCCTGTCCGTTAGGAACAATATATTTCTAAGTTAGGTAATTATGTAGGAGAATAATTTTGTATGCTTGTATCTGTATGTTAATTCAATAAATAAAAAATTAATAATTCCGGTTTATGTTTAATTTGCCCACATATCAAGATATATAAACTAGATTAACTAAACAGCAATGTAATTGTAATTATAAATTATATTTAAAAAGAATGGAATCTCAATGTTTTTCGTATAATTGCTTTAATTAGCATATGATAAAATATTACAGCATTGTTCATGAAGCGATATGGTAATCGACCAGTAAATATGCGGATTAGTACAGTTCCAACCATTCGTGAGTGAACAGTGGTCAAGCAATATAAGACAAGCGATGGATAAAAATGAGTTACAGACATGTAAAGGCAGACATTATTATAAAATTAATTATAAGAACAATAACAAATGTTAGATTTAATTAAGGACAATGTGGAGGTATTTTTAGTTAGAAACCCAGATTTTGAAAGAGAAGGAACTGTTCGTAATAACACGAATAAAACTAGGAACAGAGCGTGAATATTAATGCAGTTAAACAAGCGACTAGATATGGAATTATAAATGAATATGGAAACAGTAAGGTAGATTTTTAAAACAAGCCCCATTTCAGGAAACAAATGCCATAATAAGAAAAATATTTTTGTAATATTGTTGATGTGCAATATAATGTGACAAAAGAAACTCGAGAGTAAAGTACAAGGTATGTTTTCAATAAAAACAAAGCATATGAAAGCAAATAATTTTTATAGGTGCATTTTGAAAATTAAATATTACATGTACTTACACACATACGTATAATACCCATTTTGAGTGTGTTAATTTAGGTGCGTTGACTTATCTATTTGTTTATTTTATTATTATTTCGTTTATTTAAGAGTTTAAACTATCAAGATGACACAATTATATAGCACCTAAATTGGAGCTATTAAAGGCTTTTACAACTTCCCAAATTGACGTGTGTTAGCATAGTATACGTAAATATGCAATTAAAAAATTTCTAACCGGAGATGTTTGTAGCATGATACAAAGATACAAATTAAATTAATTAGACTACTAAAAAGCTTATCATTTAAGCGCGAGTAATAACAAATATTAAAAAATAACATAAATTATACACAATGGTTAGCAGCATGAGAAAATATTAACAGTTTGTTTAAGCCTCATTTACATTATTAAATTTTTTTGTCTTATGGATACATAAATGGACGAGTAAAAAAAATAAAACAAATCTGCTAAGTGCATAAGCTTTTCACATTTGAATTTAAAAGTAAAATAATAAAACTAAAATTGTAAATGTTGTTTTTAAATTTTTATCTGTAATAAACACGCACACCTCATTACTTGGTTACACAAACATTCTTATCATTAAACGTTAATTCGATAATTCGTATCTTTAAGTTTTGCACGTAACTATTTGACCATTTACAAATATTGTAATTTCCTCTATGTTGGTGTAGGTGGTATTTTTTATTTAAGCAATACTCAATTGAATGTTGAACGATTGCTTTATTATTACCATATAATCTACTATTATTCTGAATTTCAATATTTAGTTAATCATTTTATCAATTCCAAACGTAAACTTTTCAAGGTCAATAATATTTGTATGATACTCATTTTACTCTACGTGCGTGAATAAGATATAACTAGAATTATTTTTGTATTTATTGAAGCATCATAAAAATATTAACATACAAAGTTATTTTTTAATATAATCTCTTGACTTGAAAACACTTTCTTTCTAACATATAGGTAATTTTTTAATTTGCTATCGTAAAATAAAGATGATTGTAACAGCAACCAATTGCACACAAACGCTTTGACAATAACATCTTCGTCTTCTTTTAACAGTCCAAACAAATGATAATCGCAGAAAGTGTACTCTAGTAAAAATCCTCATTTTGGTCAAGTTTAGGCAGGTGTATGAAGCTGGACATTGTTATAAAGTTGGATAACGTCTCGAATTGCCCAAGCATTGCCATAGCTGATTCTAACACTAGAATCAATTTCAGCAACCGTCAATCAGTGATCATACTCAAGATGAGGAACAGTGTGAATATTCTCCTCAGGCTGATTTTCATTTTTAACTACTTCATTCTTCCAAAAACTGTTTATGCTACGCGTACACTTGAATCTTCTTAAAGGTGTTGTTTTCAAACCGTATCATAAATATTTTCAAAATTTCAAATTACGCCATCTGTCCATTAACTTCACGGCGTGTAAAAAAATCCGGTTTATATTTGATACACCGGTGCTGTGGCGCAAGTACCATAAATACGACCGTAGTAAACAACTGTAATAAAGAAACAAATTTAGCGCGATTTTAAATAAAGAGCGCGTTACTAAAAAACAGGGAAAATCGTACGAAAGTTAAATAAAATCAAGCAATTCAATTTAACAATAATTAGTAAACGAGCAAAATCAACCATATAAAATAAATCAACTTAGTAAGGACAAAGAGAAAGTCTCTATGAATGGAAAAATTTACGATTGGAACACAAATCTATAACGTGTAGAAAAGATGAAAAGATCAGATGACGATAGAAAAAAAAAAGAATAAAATAAATAATAGGACGGAAAAATTAAAGATGACTTCGACAATAAAAAGGTTAAAGAGTAGAAATTCAAGTAAAACGAACAAATATATTTATAGCAACTGGAATATAAGGGAAACATTTGAATCGGGGGCAATAAAACAGTCAACAAAAGAATTCAAAAAATGCAAAATAAATAATCAATCCAAGAAACTAAATAAGCAGGAAGTGAAATTTGCAAAATAGATAAATATACTGTCCTCAAAAGTGGAAAGACAGAAAATTAGGTAAGTGAGAGATTAAAGGTCATGGTAGTAAGAAATAAAAGAATATGTTATGTAAAACTAAAAAAATATCAGAAGATAAATATAACAAATTTCCATGCATCATCGGAAGTAAAATAAACAGAAAAGTAAATTCTGAAACCTCGGATACAATTATAGAAAAATTTACAGAATATTGTCTGCAACTAGTATTAGGTAGCGTAAAAATAGGAAGAGAATCAATCAATATATGAAGTGAGAGTAAGAAAATATAGTCTGTGCTTAAAGACCATCAACAAAAGATGGTTATTAATAAATTATGTGATGAAAAACATATACGCAAAAAAACCTGGACGTTATCTGATGGCACCACAGTTAATGAGTTAGACCATGTTTTATTTGAAAAAAAATATATTAGGGATGTATAAAGGATGTTGGAAGCTACGAGCGCTCTGATCTAGATTTGAATAATTTTTTTGGTAAGAATAAAAAATAAGTCATCTCACATTTTTTGTGCGTACTTACAGGCACTGCAGCCTCAAGGGCTTATTGTACCCACTAACATGCACTTAAATGCTAGGACATTCACACACACCCATGAATTGAGAGAGACTCGAACTCGCGCGCGCCGGCTAGAGGACAGAGCCAACTGGTTGGTACATCTGAGCCACCGCGTTCCCAGTCATCTCACATACCCTTAAGATAAACCTAACGTGTAAAAAAAAAGAATAAAGAGAATAACTTACATACAAAGGCAAAAAAATTTAAAAATAAAAATGAAAGATATTGAATACCAAAAAAATAATGCAATGTAATCGAAAAATAATAAAGTAATAAATGAGCATGCACTTCAGCAACAATATAAAAAACCAAAAATAGTATTATTCCAAATATATTAAAAAAGTTAAACATACGCAAGTATTAAAATATTACAAGAACGTTTATATGTCAACGAACGCAAATACAAAGAACTAATGAAAAAATGTAAGACAGATTATCGTAAAAAGAAATAAAAATGCCAAATAAGAACTTTATAAGTAGTAAAAGAAGGAGATCAGAAATTACTATCAATGAGCAGAAATTAAAAAAATACTAAAGATATACTCAATAAACAAATCTCGAATTAATGCAATGCGAAATGCGAAAAGTAAAAATAATAACTTGGATGAAGTAATACCTACATATTAAGAAGTAACAGAGGTAAGCACAAATGCTAGTAAAATATAAGCCGAGGTGATAAAATTTCCATAGAAATATTACAAGTCAAATATATAAAGTAATACAGAAAATTTGAAAGCAGAAAGAAAAACAAACGTCTTGGAACGAGGCACTAATTTGCCCAATATAGAAAAAGTTCAAGAGAAAAACTGCGCAAATGACAGAGTCATTACGCTTCTAAATCTAATTTACAAAATTTTATCTATTTTTCTTAAAAATAAATTATCAATGTACTGAAAAGCAGACTAGGAGAATATCATTGATTGGCCAAATTCATGTAGTTAAGAAATTATAAACTGTAAGCTACCATAAAAAATAATAGACGAATTTGTTATTTATAGATTTTAAACAAGTATACCAAATTCATTAGATTAGTACAAATGACACTATGTAATACGAGAAATTTGGCAAGGATGAACGGATAGACATCAAGAAAATTTAAAGTAGAGAACTGGCTAAGAAAAGAAAATTCTCTATCAACATTATTAGTCAATATTGCCCTAGAAAGAACCACAAGGTCAAGTAGAATAAATGAACCAGAAGCATTGTATCGATATATCTAAATCAGTGTCTTGCATTCGCAAACGACCTTAGTAATTAAAACAAAAACTAAAGAAGAACTATGTGAAGCCATAAAGAAATTTATAATATCTGTTCGATATATGAGACCCAAAACAATCAAAGTAAAACAAAGTTCATGACTTAAAAGTTAAAGTGGACAGATATAAAAAATAAAAATTTATAGGTATGGAATGGTTTAAAATACCTTAGGAATATTAGCGAGAAGACAACCTGAAACAATAAAAAACTTATGTCAAAAATAGCAGCAGGAACACAAGAGTTCTTACTGGCTATAAAATTACATTTCTAATAATTAAACCGACTGTGATATATGTTGCAAAGTGTGAACTTTAAGGTAACAAATATTAAGTACAAGAGACATTCTCAACCGTAAAAAATTAAAATAGCAAAAACAAAATGTCCTATAGCACTTACAGCACAAACAAGTGTACCATGCTTGCTCATTTCTCATGTTATTATTGTGCTAACTGTGGTCTAAGGATTTATATAGGTGTCTGCACGTTCAGCAAGACGATTTCATCTACACTGCATACTCTTTGCCGAAAAAAATTATATTTATCTATAAGTTTTTCCAAATTATTGAAGAAATTGATATTGGTTCTTTCTTGTTTCCTTCACAACTAGCGCTAATCAATCTTTTGCAGTCAACTGAGTTATATTACTGCAATTATGAGATATTTTGTTCTTTTCTGTAAACTCATAAAAAATTATACGAAGTCCCAACGAAATAAAACCGTAATACAAGCATATATTAACGAGCTTTAACTCGTAGTCGGCCAGTTCTTTCTTTTGTTCTATCGTAAATATCGGTTTGTGATTTAGAGTAGTATTGTTTATGTTCTCGGTTTTCACTCGCAGACAACTTATCTTGATGTTTTTATTAATATTCCAGACTCTACTGCATAAAACGCATCTCTTAACTGATCTTGGATGTAAGTATGTTTTGTACTCCAAATCAAATTCTTGAGCATCTGAAACGAAAGTGAGTACAAATTATACTCTTTTAAATAATAAAACCGATATAGTTTTTTATATATATTGAGGATAAATCTGCAAATCATAGACGCACTATTACTTTTCAAAATTAACTCTTTTTATCTAATTGTGAAACTCTAGTTCGTTTTAGCTATTTCTCCTGTATACATTTAAGATACATAATTACCGTTTAATAATTAAATTAAACATGTAAAGTATTTATGATGTTAAAGTGTTTAGTTTTATTTTATAGCAGACATGAGAATGGTATTACCAATTATACAAAAATATAAAGCATTTTTATTGACATTATTTTCAATATATATATATATGTATATTGTTTCTTTGCAATAATTTCATATGCTACAGATAAAAACACTTAGAATTATGTAGTTGAAAAATTTAATAATGCAAAAACTCGAGGATAAGGCAATACAATTATCTTATCAGGTCTTATAAACTGAAGAGACCATACTAATTCACTTACGTAGAATGTGAAAAGTTAGCGATAACTTCTCATTTTTAGCGAATGCGTTTTATAATAAAATAACACAATGGGTAACCATATCAATAAAACTAAAGATGAAAAGAAAAATATGTCAGCAAATAATGGTAAGCAGCAAAGACACTACTGGTACATAATTTATAAATTTTATATAAGCAGTGTAGGTTATGAAGTGCAAAATATTCCATTGTAGTTTTGCACCTGTAATTACCGTCACATTGAAATAATCTCCTTCGGTTTCTAGATAATTCTGAACTCTTGTTACATTACTACAGATGTTTAAAAATATCTTTTAAATGCTTCAAATATCAATATTGTGTCCATTTTTATTTTCTACTAGCCGCGTTCATCTGGCTTCGCAGAAATTGGATTTTTTGGAGAATTTTTTTTTAAATAAATAATTTCACTTGGTTGCCTGGTGATTATTACTTCATAACTGGATACAGCTACATCAACAATGTAGATGGCCGGCCGCTCTAATTCCAATTCAATGGACACTTTGATGGTCAATTATCTCAGCATACAGATGATCGATCATCAAAGAATCTGTTCAGCGGTTTTTCAGTCAACCGATTTTGGATACATTAATTTATATATATATATATATATATATACATAATCCTTTGTCTAACTGCACCAAGTTCGCATTCTGTTTGATTGTTTCACTTCTAACGTTTCGATGATCTCCATCATCATACAAAATTTGATGTTAATTGCTGCTCTACGTTTACTTATATTACTGATTTTTATCCATCACTACCTTACGTTGTTTATATTCGCAACAAGTCACTCGCCACTGGCTAATCTGGGGATACGAAGATCCTCTATGACACGTATAGAAATAACTTTTGATTTTAGTGGAAGGGGCTAGTTTTGAAACCGCAATTGAAAAGACAGCAGTCGGAAAATTCAATTTGCTGCTTGTGCTGGTAGCATTTGTTTCTTACTTAGCAGCAGCAATTAACTTTGCGTCTATGGCCTATATCACTCCGGCTGCTCAGTGCGATTTGCACTTAACATTGCAAAATAAAGGTGTCTTGAGCGCTATTACGTTCGCAGGTAGCTCTACTGAACTTACAATTACGTCAATTCTGTCTAAAAATAAAAATTTACAGGAATAGTGTCCGGTGCGCTTGTATGGGGTTATATAGGAGATGTGTTTGGGAGGAAAAAGCTACTGGTGTGTGGACATTTGTTGGACGCATTCTTTGTAGTGCTCGCCGGATTTTCTCAGCATTATGTTATGCTGGCAACTTCAAAGTACATAACCGGATTCGTGTAAGTATCTAGTATTAAACTGTATTTGATTACTCTCAGAATCGTTTAACTAGAACCACAACAAATTCTAAATGGCAGTAAAAAATTTAATTTATTGTGATTTCCTTTATCTTGTGATGTAAAAGTACTCCAATGTACTCACAATTAAATGTGCAGGCTTTTGATATTCACTATTATGACCAAAAGTATCACTACAACAAATAATAATCTTAGGGCGACTACAGGAAGAATGTACCAATAAAGTCTATAACAAATCTTCAATTTTAACGAGTTTAGACAGCTATATGAGGACAGGCGAGAGACTCATTTTGTGGATACTTTTTGACACCCAATATCATAATCAATAATTGTTTGAGCACTGTCGTAGCTTATTCCGATCCCAGAAGCAATTTTAGCAACTATTATTCAGCGATCATCCTTGAGAAAGCAGCAAACATTTTTCTCCGCCCTACCGGTTCTTAAGCTACTTTCATTTTAATCTATTTTTTATCCTCTTAATTGTTGTTTATGCCACTTTTACAGCAGAGTCTTTTTAAAGGCATTCTTCTCAAACTGTTCTATAAATTTTCTCAACATTTCGAGTAATTTTACCCCGTTTTGAGAAATTTGATAATAATGCATAGTGAAACGGACGTGTCTTGTTTGAATATCATGATACTGATTAGTAGTGCAAAGTGCCCTCCTGGGATAATTTCCTATCTACAACTCCAAAAAACCGCAACTCTTCTTTTTCACCTCACAACTTATAAAAAAAATAAGTGGAGAAGATTCATAAATTCCAAAATGTTTTTTTATAGAGGATACGGTTTTTACTTACTTAAATTTTGCGCTGTCAAACATAGGCCAAAAATAATATATGGTAAAATAGCCAGAAAAAAAAAGTGACGTAAACAATTTTTAATAAGACATTACCTGCAGCGAGCCGAATAACGTAGCGGTCTTTTACTTCAACTTTTAGAGAATGTTTCTTCTGAAAGCGTTCGCCATAGGTATGGGCCTAAAAAAGTTAGTTATATAATTAAAAAGCGAAAGAACATGTATCAAAGTCACAGGTAAAAGATCATTCAAGAAAACACTAATTTAAATAACCTGGATCATCTAAGACCCGGATAATTACTGACACCATTGAGCCAAAACTTAATGATGTGAAAATTTAAAACGACTTTACTAAAATTGACATTCTTTTTAGCCTTTTAAAGCCCAAATAACATCCAAAAAGTATGTAGTTGCTACTAAAGCGTCTAAAAACTTCTATACTTGTCTGTTTGAACTTTTATACTTTGGAACCACAAATATTCAATTAGATTATTTAGTCTAAATTCTTCAGATAATTATCAATAAAGGTACGTTACACTCCGTTTTGATTATAGCCACCTTTAGCTTTTACATAAATCTTGAGACGTTTAGGTCAATAATCTACGACGACCGCGAGCATGTCGTATGGCCATTAGCGCGGGTTATAAATACACACAAGCCTAAGAAAAGTAATTAGAAACTAAAAACGACTAGAGACCCTCGGATCTAACAATTCAACAATTTAGCAATCAGCATTTAAAGTGTCCTAGGTTATTATTATGACATTAATTTACAACAATTACCACAACAACAAAAGAAACTGAATAGAAATTATTCAATACAACAGAATAGATAAAATATTCAACAAACTGATAATCTAGCAGTATCTCGAGCTGCTTCTCACTCTCTCCAATCCAATTTTAATACAACTTCTCAAATTTTCCAACCTACTAATACACAGCAGTATTCAAATAAATAACCACATTTATCAGTACAAACAGAACTAGGGTGGCATATACAAAACACAAGAAAAAGTTGGGATAAAAAAAGAAGACATTCTCCAGTGGATAAAATGCAAACTTATAGGCATACAAAGAATTAATTTGGTAGACAAGCTTTTTTTCAAAAGACATCTTTATTTTTCAAGGGCGCGTTAAATTCACCTGAGAATATGTTCCAAGCGACTACTGATTAAAACCTTTTCTCTAAGATTTATAAAGGATAATCTGAAAGACTTTTAAAAAGTATTGCTTTAAAGCACCTTTTTATAGCTTTATCTGGTGAATGTTATTTATTTGATCTTCCAGACCGGGTCTGTCCTTATTGTCTTTACTTTGTTGTTATATCATATTCTCTTGTCTATTAGGTACCATCTTCGAGCTTATGTTTGAGAATTTCAGTTACCATCTCTTTAATTATAGCCCAATTATCTTCATTTTATCAACTATGTCATCTACTCTACTTCTTGACCTATTGCATATTTACTTAGATAGTTTAGAAAGGTATGCTCGAGTTCGTCTTTTCCTTCATCACAATAAAAGCATCTCTGGTCTTCGCTTTAAAGCCATCGTGTTCGCTTAAGAATTCTGTTAGATAATAGTTCAATTCTTCATATTTTTTGTTTCTCTATGCTTTTGGTCTAGCGAAGACTTTGACATAATTTTTTGCAAGTCTCCAAAGAAACACAAAACAACATATATAGTTATATAGGTTCTCATCTGCAAATAAAACTACTAAGAAAAAAAAATAATAGTAAAGATTAAATAAGTAATCCACAAAAATACCAATAAAAGAAAGACGCCCGACTTAAATCCCATAAGTGGTCAGATCTTTAAATAATTACCAGAAAATATAACTAAACTATTCAAATGCACATTAAGATTAAAATACTTTCCATTGTCATAGGAAGTTGGCAAAATTATATTAATAACCAAACCTGGTAAAACTCTAAAAATGTATTCTTATATTATCCAATTGCACTACAGTAGCCAAGCGGATGGGGTGCTTGACTGTGGTGCGGACAAACCCATGTTCAATTATGAACTTCAGATGCTCGGCGGGTGAGCTACTCAGTCATTAAAAATAATTGAGCACTTGAGTTAATTTCCAACGAGAGGTAATAATGACGGTCGTTTAAGCCGTGATGTTTGCAGCAACAGAGACGGCACGCGACAGCCGGGGACCGAGGAGAAACATATGAGAACCTTTTCTCAATTATTAGACCATATTCTCACGTGGAGCGTTAAAGCCTCACCATTATTGTCCAGTTATTTTACCGCCGATGATGTCCCAAGTATTCAAACAACTTATATTAAAAAATAAATAAATACGGTGTTGCAACAACAACAACTAATTCCAGATCATTGGTGTGACTTTCGAGAGTAGCATGAGACGACAGAAAAGTTATAGAGTAATGCGTCCGATAAATTTAGACCTTGGAGAAGGACAACGCTGCTCAGAGATATTTTTAGACATATCCCAGGCATTTGATAAGGTGTGACACCCAGAACAGATTTATAAAATTAAACTTAGTTACCGCACAATAAACGTACTGGCCTTCTGACATACTCTATAGATGGCGACACTTCTCGGCTTCCTCTTGCAATGATTGTTAAACGACGGTACGAACAATAAGATGTCCAAATCTTATTTAAGTCAGACAATTTCATATTAAACCCCAAAGCGAATGTATAAACTTGTTATTGTATACAGTCTCGTGTAACACAGAGAAGTGTACTTGGGGCCAGTCGTGTATCTATTCTACACGGCAGACTTACCAGTATCTACATTTACGCTAATAGCAAGTTCTGCTGCCGTCATAAAGGCTCATTAGTCATTCTTCAAAATTACATTTAATACTCATGATGAAAACAGATAACAGAAAGAAACAACGTAACTTTAAACTTAAAATAATTTTCTACTAATTTTTTTATTACGTATTGTTAAGTAACATGTTATCTCAGTCAAATGCAATATCAATCAGTGCACGGCTAATAACTGCTAAACTTAGGTAGATAAAATGGTATGGATACATTGTGCCAATTTTCCATTGTGCCTTTCATCCAACTAACTTTATAAGATAGATTAATTTCAACCGTACCAAGAGTAGCTTTTTCTTAGACATTTTTGTTGTACCAGACATTCAGCGGTAACTTTAAAAAAATTGTTAAATGTCAATACACCATGTTAAATATTTACTGTTTCCTTTGCATGTACATGGCAATATTCGTAAATAAAGTGAACGATGACATGTTCCTTGTATGTAAATGTTATAATTTTTACCGTGATATATGTGTGACTTGAAATAACTTTTAAATACGCCCTAAGCTACTAATACGCCCTAAGCTACCGTTACGTAGAATACAAAATGTAAGTAAATACGAAGTATGTTCCGAAACAATATGTATATGGTACCACGTATACTAATGTTAAAATCAGAGATAGACCATTAAAAAGTAAAATAGCCAATTATTGATATTAATTTTTCAGAATAATAGGTGCATTCACGGCTTTAGTGCCTTATATGAACGAATTTCATTCCGTTCAGTATCGATCTTTCTTCCCATTAATGAAAGGAATCGCCCAAGGCACAGGAGGTATGCTATTGCCCACAATTGGAATGTTGGTCCTCACAAAGACAATACGCATTTCTTTTTTTAACGACGCAATAGGTAAACAATTGAAGTAATAACATGAGTACATCAAGCTAATCCACAATAATTTCAGTTTTACATTCTTGGAATTTGTACTTATTGATATGCGCTGTGCCAAGTACTCTAGCCGGTTGTATTATATTGTTTCTACCAGAGAGTCCCAAATTTTTGATGGTAAAGGGAGAAAACGAAAAAGCCCTCAACATCTTTCAAAGAGTGTATCGCTGCAATACTGGAAAACCCACAGACTCTTACCCTGTAAGTACTAAAATAAAGATTATAGTTTAATAACAATAGCTAGCCCTTTCTAGGTAATAAGTTTGGCTGATGAAAGGAGGAGACATAAAGAAAATGACCAAAATGGAAACGAAGAACCTGCCGATAAGGCCTTGCGCCAAGTAATTGAGGAAGGTTTGAAAGAAATGGTTCTTTTAGTACGACCTCCATATTTAAGTGCGACTATATTACTGTTCCTTATACAATTTGGCGTTATGTTTGCGTGAGTAACCTTATAGGTACAACTTTTGCTTGTCGTACTTATCAGACATTTCTAGAGCAAATGCCTTTGCTCAGTGGGCGCCGCAAATGTTCTCTGCTGTTAGTGATTACGATATTTTGTTCAAAAATGAAACTAAAAATGTGTGCAAAATATTGGACATAATGAAATCTAAAGAAAACCAGAATAATGAAACGTGTTCTATGGTACGTATGCATATAAGCAAATATCAAGCAGTTGCTTTTACAATTTTTACTTTAATTTTTTGTTTTGTAAATTCAATATGTACTTTATCAATCAAAATAACCTCACTTCTGTTCGTCTAGACTTCTAAATGGATGAAACGAGACCATTTCAATATCGCAACAACTGATTTTTTTTCTTTTTTTTTATTAAGTCACTTTACTGTCTGCCACTTGAAAGCATACATTACGTTTTTTAACAATTATTAGTATAGTTTGCTGAAAATATTCCACTAAACATATTCACAATAAATAAAAATATTGGTTTGGCGACTGGCTTAACCTAATACCATACTCTAAATTACAGGATAAGTCGTAAACTTAAAACTCTTTAGTCTTGACTCTTCAACGTCTACGTCTAATAGTAGTTTCATGAATGAGTTGAAGTAGACGAATACCAAATTTTTGTATTGATTGTTGGAATTCCAAGATTTTGCCATATGATTTCGTTGGATATATATGGAATTATTTGCAGTACTTCATAATTGTGTCCCATAACATCCAATTGGTTTGTTTGGTTAATGCCCTGTATTATAATACTTATATTAGAAAGTGACAATTGGGAGTTAAGACCTAAAAGACAATACATCTTTTGAATATCGAGTCTTTTGCTTTATTTTGGTCCGAATATGTTTTCCCCAAGTCAAACGTCTGCCCAACTACATTCTCGGATATTTACCACATTCTGTTTAAAGTGTTTGTTGGTTGTTTAAGTAAAATGGTAGCCAAATATTTCTTTTTGTACAAATGTGTCGTATGTCACCTCATTTATTTCAATTTTAATTTCTTGCACCACTGATTCAAATGATCTTGAAGATAATGAAATGCTGTATTGTGATTACAATGCAAAATAGAACCATATCGTTTGCAAATTTAGCAACAGATATAGTACTGAATCCCACATATTTCTTTGAGGCACACCAGCATTGATGGAACGTATAAACATTTAAAATTCTCCCTCTTTAACAAAAAAGACTAATTGAAGAGTAATTTTGGTAGTTCATAAGTAAAGTGGTAATATACATATTAATTATCAAGCAACTGTATAATGAAATTTTACTTTGAAGCACACCGAAGGTGGATCGATGTATAGAAATTCCTTAATAGTTGAATCGGGGTCCTTGGTAGCTTCTGTAATAGCAATTGCTGTGGTTAATAAGATAGGAAAGAAATTAGTTTTGGGTAAGTAAATTAGCAATATCTATAAATAAAAATCTGGTGTGAACATCACACGACTTTCCTTATCCTATTATTATATATTATACCGTGTCCATCGTCTCGGCCCTGCGCTGCTCTCGTCTAAAAATTTGTTAATTTAAAAAAGGACGAGGCACGAGTCCAACACTCGAAAGCTGATTAAAATAAACAGTACAAGACAATAATTGACTCGTACTTAAAATTTTGCTACGTCACTGAAGGTAACCGTGCGAGCTCGGCCGCACGGCCTTCGCCATTATCGCCTACGTGCTCCTTCCTAGCGGCCAAGCGCTCCCCCACTGTCCTCCCGCAGTCGGCCCGGTAGCTCAGCGAGCGCGCTGTGGTTGGTCCGTTTAATTAATTTTTAACTGGCTATAACTTATTTATTTGATTTCGGATCAAAAAATTTCATTGCAATTTTTTATTCGCCTCGGTTTGATCTATCCGGTAATATAAATTTCCCGAAACATTTTATGAACACCCGGTATATTAAAAATCCTGAGCTTCGATTTTTTTTTTGGGTTCCTATTTTACCAACTTTTATTTTAAATTCATATTTATCTCATGATAACAAATTATTTTTATTCTCCTAAATTTTTTGAATCTTCAACCGTTTAGATTTGCGACTGCTTTCGACCGATTTTGCGACCTTGCGACCAAACGGCTCGGCCGATTTTTAACAAAAGCTTCGCACTGCGTCCCCTACCAACAAGTAACTTGCATACCAAATTTCAAGTCTCTAGCTCTTACAGTTCTCGAGATATCCTGTTTACTGACAGACCGACACACACACACACACACACACACGAACCAATGGCTAAAACCAACTTTTTTTGTGTCCTGCGGCTATATTTCGTCCAGAAATGTGAAAAACTGGGTAGGTCAAATTTCCGCCGATTACATTACTTTCCTTATTATAGGATAAGGAAAGTAATCTTATACCACGGCCATTCTATAATTTCCTGGATGCAAGAAAAAGTTATCGAATGAAAATTCAGATTTAAATTAAAACACGCATTTTTTGTCTTAAAGTGCGCATTACTTTTAATCTACACTAATAATGGTAAGGCTCTAACGTACCCGCGTGAGAGCATCCCGCGAACTGAAGGGTTAAGGCTCTCATATGTTTGCTTCGTCTGGCCGGTCGTCACACACCATCTCTGATGCGGAGCAATGTAGCAAGCATCGCGCCTTAGACGACCGCTATTGTTACCCCTTGTTCGAGTGAACGCATATACTCAATTATTTATAGTGACTGAGTAGGTCACCCGTCAGACAGCAGAGAATTCCGGGAATGAAACCTGGGTCCGTCCGCATGGCAGCCCGCGCCTCAACCGCTTGGACCACTCTGGCTTTAATCTACACTATTAGATAGAAAGTATTTGGACACTTATATCTAACTCATAAACTGACTGTCGCTAGAACCTAACCAACGGAAATAAAACAAGCATGAAACTTAATGCACTGGTTACTCTAGATACTGTATACCAACTGTTACAACGAGCACCTAGCCAACTACCGAGGATGTTCTGCGTCCTGACCAGCTTCCTCATCTGACACATCATATGCACAAGTGGCAAGAGATACCATCCAGCAGGTACTTGCTCTGTTAGTTTCACCGCTATTTGTACAGTTCGCAAAATTTCAGGGGTTGAACACAGTCGTCGAGGTCATCCAGGAAACTAAACTTATAAATGCTTCTGGAGCTCCTACCACAAAAAGTCCAAACACTGAGCAGCACGGCGCCATCAACACTGACGAACTCATAACAGAACTCCTGAACCACGCCCAGGATTTCGCCTACCTGCTATGGTTGACCTTCTGTAACGCAAACGACCAACTAGAGGCCACAGCCGTTTGCATTCAGACGAAAAATCGTAGTCTAAACATGCACATGCATCAGAAAAACATCCTCTCTAAAGACCTGGACGCAATCTTCGAAGACGTCCCCACTGTCCTAGCGGAAAACCTTAACGCAATGCACCTAACAATCAAACAGAACGCTGCATGGATATATCCAGATCTGCAACCTAGTATTAATGAAGCGCTCCGAAACTCACCTACTACGATCTTACCGATGGCCCAGATGTCCTTAACATTATCATCTTCAGAGACATCCCCATGCAGCACACGATCGAGAACGTCAATAAGATGAACAACAACCACAGCCAGATTCTCATCACCTGGGATATAATTGACAGTGCGGATGGCGTATCCTTCATCGCTCATTTGAAGAATATCATGGGACCCGTCCTCATAATCTGCTGTACGACGTCTCACTACCCCCAACCAGTAATCCAGTAATCCATTGAGTTTCTCCAGCAACCCAATGCCTGTCAGTAACAGGAAAACCTACTGCAACCACAGCTCAAAGAGAAGATCTGTGAAAACAGTTGGGCGCGCTAATGCACGCGCCAAACTCTCGAAAACCAGCAAGCATACAGAATGTTCGTTGCCGAGATAAAGACTGGCTAAACACTTCCCTGGAGATTGACCAAAGTTCTGCAAACCGTCCCTCCTAAATTCTAGCTATCTTCGAAAAGATCCATACCACCAAAGATAAAATCGAGAACCCTGATAACTACTTAGAAAGTCAGTGTGCGTTGATTACACAGATCTTGGTATTACCATATGGCCATCGTCGATTGCGTCGTTAAACGTTTACGAGAGCAAAAGCTCCAAAACCACCTACAACCAACATCCTACGATAAAATCCTTCAACTAATTCAAACCCTGAATCCGCGCAAAGCTCCTAGATCTGATGATATCTCAAACCGTGCGCTGTAGGCTCCAACGAAAATGCCGAAAATGTCGTCTGCATAACCGCCATAACAAACGCTGTCCTCCGCCACATCCTAAGCCTTGAAAAATTACGGAAATGATAATGCTTTCCAAGCTCAAAAAATATGATTTTTTTCTCCAATATTACAGGTCAGTTAGTCTCTTACCCCCCATGGGAAAGCTTGTAAAGTAAGTCATCCACAAATGTCTGAAGACAACAGTCGAAAATCTTTCAAAAGAGAAAAAATAGTCTCCCACAAAACTAACATACAACAAAATACAGTTACGGGCTAATTCGGCTATTTTTAATGTCTAAAAGAATTTACTTAAGCGTAACTTTTTTTCAAAATAATGAGTTTGAGCACTCCTAAAGCTCTGTAGTTCCCACTGCTTTCTTGCATCCCAAAAATGCAGCATAGTCCTCTTATAACAAATTAGCTTTTATAATGAAAAATTTGCTTAATATTAATAATTATTGAAATAATACAACAAACAAATTGAACGACTAAGACACGTCTTCATGTATTGTTTTACAGTTGCATCAGGACTAATTGCTGGCTTATGTGGCATTTGCCTGCTCTTTGCCAAAGCTGAAGTAACAATTGTAGCTCTTTCAACAATATTCCTTAGCTTGTTGGTAGTTTCAATTAGTGCAGTTATAGGAATAACTGTCGATATATTCCCCACCACTGTCAGGTAAGCATTATTCAAGTTGACTACTCGTAATAATTCATTCTGTCAGTACACTGATGTTAAGATGCAATTACAAATTAAATAGAAAGTAATGTCGATTTTTTTTACGATAGATAATGTAAAACACCTACTTCTCACACATTTTTACAAACTTGGAATCAAATACAGAATATGATATGTTCCATTCATCAACCATGTTTATCTGACTTTGTATCATCTGACTCTGTTCCATGTTTTGAAAAATCCGCCCGGTGGTGAGAATTTTCATTTGTAGACTTGAAAAGTAGACAAATTAACATTTTCCCCTAAAGCTAAAAATATATTTCTTACTGTAAATTTCGACATTACCTTTTGACCAGTACGATATTTAGAGCTATGTAATGTTTTTAAAACAGGTACATTTCAGAACAACAGCAGTGTCTCTGAATATGGTAGTAGGAAGAACTGGTGCGTTTGCCGGTAGCTTTATATATCCAATTTTAATAACTGCCGGATGTTTGCCTCCGTTTTTGACGCTAGGGTTCATCTCAATTGGTATATTTTAAAATTAACCAAGTGTAAGAATTATTGCAATTATTTTCTAGGTGGTGGATTGCTGGCAATGTTATTGCCAAAGACTGATAAGAAAGCGTTAGAATAAACTTTCGTATATTAATGCTTTGAAGTAAACAAGGCCAATTGGAACAATTGAAATAAATTTTCTATTTATTGTTTGAAAGATTCAATAACATTGAGTTTTAATAAACCTAAAGTTGCCGTTATTACTTTGTTTTTTGGTGCATTCAAAGTTATAATATAAAGGTTATGGATATATCTTTAAAAAAGGTAATAAACCTTCAAATAATTATACGTTCAAAGAATGCCTTTTAACTAGTTAGTTACATTCTTCAGGATATTATTCAAAGTATATGGCGCGTTTTGAAATAACGGTTCATTCAGGGGCTGTCTCTCAAGGAGGTACAAAAGATCAAGACACACCTCCCTCTGATTAACCTTCTGCTCAATCGTGAGGCTGAAACCATCTTGGTAAAAGACTTGCATATTGTACAGATAATAATAATAATAATGGTAAGGCTCTACGCCACGAGTGGGAGCACGGCCTGCGAACTGAGAGGTTAAGGCTCTCATACGTTCGCTCTCTCTGCCCGGTCGTCGCGCACCATATCTGATGCAGGGCGCTGTGGCAAGCACCGCGCCTAAGACGACCGCCATTATTACCCCTTGTTCGAATGAACGCAGGTACTCAGGTACGCCAGGCATCAGAGAGCACCGGGAATTGAACCCGGGTCCGTCAGCATCGCAGCCCGTCCCTCAACCACGGAACCACGTTGGCTCGATTGTACAGATAAAAACCAGAAATGTGACTGGAATTTAACAGTTTCAGAAAGTACAAAAAAAATGTATAGAGAAAAAAAAACGAAATCAAATACAAAAAAATAAAAATTGTAAGAATTATCTCAGAAAAATATAAAAGAGTAAATGAAGAACAGAAAAATAAAAATGAATAAATTAATAATACATTTAAAAAAATAAATTAGCTGCATACTATAAAGCAAATGAAGAGACCAGGAAGAAAATTTAACAGGTGATGATAAATAAGTAATGGTAAAGTGAAGAAATTCTGAAAAAATTTAAAACAAAGAACATAAGAATGAAATAACATAAAAACAAACCAAGAAAAAAGTAGAGAAATAGAAAAATTACTGTCATTAGAAGAGTCGATAAATAAATTTAAAAAACTGTGGAGTAATAAAATAATTTGTTAAAAAAAATTGTCATGAGCGATGATCTTAAAAGCATACCAGGCGGCCTTTAGAGTACAGACCGGTAGCACACCAAATATTTATGCGAAAACAAGTATAAAACAGTATTTATAAACATTATTCAGTAGGAGAAAGTAAGAAAACTAGTCGATGAGACTAGCAAAGAAGACTGAACAGTATTCATAAAAAAGTAAAAATTTTGTGTATTGTTATCGAATTTTAGTTTAAAATAGTTTATTGGATATAATTAACATTCAAAAACACAATAAGACATTGGAAAACTAATAGAACGGATATCTATAACCAACAGACAATTAGACTAAAACTAAGGAAAAGAAGAATGCAATCATAGAAGTCAGAAAGAAGTGGAAAATAATAATTATTAAAGCTCTAGGTGCCAAAATCTGTAACAGCTACTCATCATCAAAATATCCATGACTAAGGTATAGTTGCAATTGTCAATTAGTAGAATTGAAATCTGGTTTTGCCAAAATATTTTTGTAGTTTATAAATGGAATGGAATCTTTAAGGTATTGCTCTCATGGCATTACATAAGTGTGTGCCATTATTAAGACTTTACAATCTCTCGACATTAGCAAAGTATAATTTAATGAGACTGGAGATGTTAAGAATTGTCGAAAATCTGGAAGATTATATTCAGTTCGATCTACTCAAGCAGTCAGTCATAAGTACTTGAACCAAAACACTGTGTCTTCAAAAGATACGAATCTCTAAAAGTTCAATATCTATTATAAAACAAAAACCTAGAACTGGCTTCTTAGAAAAAACATACAAGACATTTACTGCCAGATGCTTTAAGGAAATGTAAGGAAAAAAATCAAAGAAATTGTTGAGCAAATATGTGCATGATGACCACAGAAAAAGAAACATTTCAGTTGGCGCAAAGGTCAAATAATCCAATGTTCAGTATCTGTAACAATTTGGTGAGAAGTTTGTTATAATAGTGATCGATATTTGCTTCCCCAAAAAAGGATTCAAAACTTTAACCAGTCCATAAACCAAAGCCAACTTAAACAATGTGCCTCACTTTTTAATCCTTATAAGACATCCAAGTCTTTGAAATGAGCCCTAACGGATGTAGTCAACAACTTGCTGATCTATGTAGTTGTAAATTTGTTTATCTTCATTAATATAAACAAATAAATACATCTTTTTTTACAAGTAGTTTTATTAATATATTTTTTACAAGATGTAACAACTGGGAAAGTGACTATAATGAAAAAATATAATCAGTTTTCAGCATACTTTACATGTTTTATTTTTACAAATTCTCAAAAAATTTACACTGATATTTACAGTGGCAAATTGCAGATATTTAATTTTCTGATCTTATGTAACTACAATGTTCTTGCTTGTCATATATTGTACAACTAACCTATGAAATAAATACATTAAAAGAGGAACAACTAACTCTAACTTCTACCACCGGGCAGTTTATATTACAGCAACAGACGTGGAACGTTCATTTCCTTACAGACTGAATAGGGGCTGCTGCTGGAATGGATTCTAGGGAGGCAGACAGGACAGGTTGAAGAATAATTTCCTCATTTTCTTGAGCTTCAACATCTACACTGTATAAATAATGGTTTAATGAATCCTCACATACAGTGTTGATGAACAACCTGCATCTGTTTGTTATTAAACACTAGTTGAATTATATTTTAATTTTGTTACATAGATATGTGATACATGTACATTGAAGGAAATGCAAAATAAATTTTTTATCACTGACCAACAATAAGTGGTAAACCCATTTTTATTAATAATCACATTAGAATTAATTATAAAAAAACGTTTCCTAGTAATTTAAAAATATATAAATGATTAGTAAAACGCATTCCAATCACTGATTCAGCTACTATTGAAGTATTTAAGATAAAAGCAAAAACACCAAACCATCAGGAATGTAGGATTAAAAATAAATTTCTTACAATTTTATTTCGAGATATAAAAAATAAAGATTACATTTTATTGGCAAATTTTAATCAAAGAAGTGGTTGATATACACTGAACAAAAGCCAACAACAAAACAAGACGTTGATCTAAAGAAGGTAATCTGTGAGAAAAAAATAAAGTTGTAAAAATTTTGGACAAAAACAGCATTTTTGAACAACACAACAAAAAACTCATCCATGACTAATAGTACCAAAAATTAGAATAAAGCATGTTTTATCAGACAACCCATAAGTAAACAGATACTTTAAATTTCTGAAAATTTTGTGTTTTATTAAGTGAACTTGTGTTAAATTGGACTTGTTATAGATTAGTGTCTAATGACATTCTCGAAATTATAAAATATTCCTTCAATACCTAGTTCTAAAAATGGAGTGACTTTTACAACATTTTGTTGTTGCCAGAGGTAAATTATCCTAAACCTAAATATTCCACTGCCCACTATCAATCAATTCTGCAGTTCAAGGGAGTAACAAAAGGAACAGTCATGGCAGATCCAGGTCAATTAGGATCATCAGATCGACAACAAAGCTATAAAACTAGTTATTGAAGCAGCTCCCCATTTCAAATTTGCAGATATCCAGCCAATTACTTAACATAAGTCCCATAAAAAAGTCTTGGCTACTGTTAAGTGTGCAGTTCTCATAGAGAATTACTAAAGCACACATTAGCTAATGAGCTACCATTTCACAAGTTAAGACAGTTAAACTAATTGATACCATGCCTGATGAAAGTTTTGGCTTTGAAAACAGCAAAAAGTAGAACAAATCAATTTTTAAAATATAAATTTGGCTTTTGCTTTAAGAGATTTCAGTGAAAAATGAAACAATTCCAATAAAATGTGTCTATTTCCTTATGAATTATTTCAATATACGTAAATAGATAAAAATAGAGAAACTCAAATTGATATCAATAGCTTCTTCAACTTTTATTAAAACTGTTGTCATAGAAAAATAATTGTTACAGCATTTAATTTCACTTTCAAGATTTTGAATTGAATTCACTAATACAGTAATACTAAAAGATTCATAAACACATTGACTATCAAGTCAAGCAAAAAATATATATTCAAAATACTTCTAATGAGCATAGCAATAATATAGGACATCAATCATCCATTTTCATTACCTTCTGGAAAAAGATTGTTGATTTTTAGTTTTCTATATTAGGTTACCTATGTTACATTACAAATTGTAAAATAAAATCAATAAAAATAATACAATTATTATAGACATATTCTATTTACTGTTAAACAGTCAAAAGTATCAGATTGCTAGAATGTAATGTAAGTATTGATAATATGACAGTTTAAATCCGCCATACAGTGATTTATTTTAAAACCAATATAATAGCAGTCTTCTATACATATTTAAAAAATGGTCAAATTTAGACTTTCAAAATACGTGTTAAGTTGGTTTTGTAAACTTTTCGGGGGAAAGAGGGTAGTAAGTGTTTTTGGATAAATATATTGCACTGCATGACCAAAAGTACCTAAACACCTCCTCCCCCTTCCCCTGGAGAAGTTAATCTGACTGTTATGCAAACTGAAAGGTCATGGAACAAGATAAAAGTGCTGATAATAGCATATGGAAACAGACAATGAGTAGATTAGCAGAGTTGAACAACTTTGAACGTGAATAACCATTGGGTGCCAACATTATAAGAACATCGATTCATAAAATATTGACCTTGCTACAGATATTTAAGTCAACTTCAAATTATGTCAATATAAAATAAAAACGTCCGAAATATAAAACAGACAAAAAACAAAGCGGTAGGCTGCACAAACTTAATGATTGTAGCCATCAAACTTTGAAGAGTGGTGGTGAAAAATCATATATTCTCTGCGGCAATAATTACCTGTGATTTTCAAAGTACTACTAGTGTCGTTATTAGCACTAAGACTATTCGTTAGGAGCTGAGTTTTCACAGTTATGCAGCCACATATAAGTCCAATATAAGCATGGATAATGTCAAACGTTGCTTGAAATGGTACAAAGCTTATCACTAATAGATTGTGGAATAATAGAAATGAATTCTATAGAGTAATTAATACTCGCTACTTGATCCAGCAATCTGATGAATATGTCTGGGTTTAACAGACGCCAGGAAAATTCTCCTTATTGAAATAAATTGTGCCAACAATAAAATTTATGAAATTTGTGAACACTTATTACATAATGAAAAAGTACAACACTAAGCTAACACTTGAACATCGGGGGTCAGTTGATGGAAGAGTTTCTTGCAATACCACTCAAAATGAATAATGGTAAGAAACTAATAAGACCTGTCGCTTTGAATTAGAGAAGACATATTGGGCTTTTTAAGCAACATTTCTAATCACAAGGATTACAAAAAACCATCATATGAGATGCAAGTAGTGTGCAAGATAAAAAACCTGCTCTTTGCATCACTTTATATTTTAAGTTATATCATAAAAAATAAATGAAACAAAATGCTACTGAATGACATTTATCAGAGATCTTCAAAAGCTTTTTGTGGACAAGGCAAGAAATACCATTTATAGTTTTTTTTAAACAAAAATTATTTAAAGTGCAATTGAACCTTTCCCTCAGTTAAGGCCGCTTAGTCTATTGTGTTTACAAAAACATTGGTATGCTTTCAGAGACCTCTCTGATCAGGCGAGTGTTCATAAATATGTTAATATATCTATTTAATTTTATGTAATGTTAATTCGTATTACTAATAATTATGATCCTTTACTTTTCTGAATAAATTCCTAATGTAAACGGCTAGTATTTTATCTTGTTTATCATATCAATTTTCTATTGTAATAACATAGAAAAATCAGCATTAAAATGTCAATGAAAATTAACAGATCAGCAAATTTATAAAAGAAAACATCAGATATTAAATACTCTCTACAGAGTTTAATTATAGAATTCAAAGTGTATGTAAATAAAGCAATTAATTGGGAAAAGCACAAATTTTATATTTAAAATCACAGATACAAAAAGTCAACTATGTCCTTATTGCTAACATTTACAGGTGATTATCAAAGACATTAACAGGGCCAGATTTAAACTGAAGCTTTAGTGGTTCTACTTTCATTTTCACAAAATTAGTATACACACGTATTAAGAACCCATCTAATAATAAATTACGCCACTTCTTAAAAAAATGTCTTAAATGCTGTGACATAGATTATTTTACCTCTACAAAGGTATTTATACTTGTAAGTCAATATGCTGCAATACATTTAATTAATTTTTGTCTTATTATTTTGACACTTTAGTGGTACATTAGGCAGATGCGCTCATTATATTAAAAAAAAAAATCTGATGTGAACATCACACGACTTTCCATATCCTATTATTATATATTATACCGGGTCAATCGTCTCGGCCCTGCGCTGCTCTCATCCCGGAACTTGTTATTTTAAAAAAGGACGAGGCGCGAGTCCATCGTCTCGGCCCTGCGCTGCTCTAATCTAAAAATTTGTTAATTTAAAAAAGGACGAGGAGCGAGTCCAACACTCGAAAGCTGATTAAAATAAACAGTACAAGACAATAATTGACTCGTACTTAAAATTTTGCTATGTCACTGAAGGTAACCGTGCGAGCTCGGCCGTACAGCCTTCGCCATTATCGCCTGCGTGCTCCTTCCTAGTGGCCAAGCGCTCCCTCCCCGTCCTCCCCCAGTCGTCTCCGGTAGCTCACCGAGCGCACTGTGATTGGTCCGTTTAATTAATTTTTAATCGGCTATAACTTATTTATTTGACCTCGGATCAAAAATTTTCATTGTAATTTTTTGTTCGTCTCGGTTTGATCTATCCGGTAATATAAATTTCCCGAAACATTTTATGAACACCCGGTATATTAAAAATCCTGATCTTCAATTTTTTTTCGAGTTCCTATTTTACCAACTTTTATTTTAAATTCATGTTTATCTCATGATAACAAATCATTTTTATTCTCATAAATTTTTTGTATCTTCAACTGTTTAAATTCGCAACCGCTTTGGGACCTTGCGAACAAACGGCTCGACCGATTTTTACCAAAAGCACTGCGTCCCCTACCTACAAGTAACTTGCATATCAAATTTCAAGTCTCTAGCTCTTAGGGTTCTCGAGATATCCTGTTTACTGACAGACTGACACACACACACACACACACAAACCAATGGCTCAAACCAACTTTTTTGGTGTCCTGAGGCTATAATTCGCCCAGAAATGTGAAAAACTGGGTAGGTCAAATTTCCGCCGATTACATTACTTTCCTTATTATGGGATAAGAAAAGTAAAAAAGAAAAATGCAGTTTACATAGAGTAAAAAAATAAATTTGGATTTTAATGAGTTCGAACCATTTATCTATTACTGGAAAAAATTTCATACTCTTGCATAGGTTACCCTAAAGACACATATACCTAGTATTCCCATAAATATTGTTTCAAAATCAAACCTACCCTTGCTTTACACAATATAGGGATATAAGCCAAAAGTAGCTGTGCATCTCAGATTTGCAAGACTAGCTAATTAACAAGAATAGCCTGCATATTTTTTGATAAGGAATTCTTTGTTTCTTGATGCAGCAAATCAACCTTTATAATCCCTCAAACGCAATGTATGACAGACCATGTATATACAGAAATATAAAAGCAAAAAGGAATGGACAAGGTTATAAAGTACATGGAATTATTGAATCCAAAGTTCAGACAATTCAAGATGTTCATAAAGAATAAGCCCATTGAATTTAGTTACACACCTTGGCGTCAGGTATCATATGATAGATATCTTTATGCTTTTTAGATTTATGTGGGAAAGAGCAAAAATATCATTCCTGAAAAGAACATTAAGGTAAGAGTAGAACGAACTGTAATAAATTAATTAAAAATTGTTGATCTCAGTTCTTGACGAGTGTTCTTTAATTTCTTAGTCTTTGAATCTGCTAATTGAAATGAAGACTTTAGGAATTCTAGAGAAAACAGCACAGAACGATGCCTTTTGAAGCCTTTAAAGATGTTGACAAAGGAAAAGAGAGACTTCTTTGATTATTACTTGAAGGAGATACAGATTTTCCTTATCCAATGAAATGATAATTGCATTTACCTACAATCAAATAGAACTGATCTCCAATGTGGACCTCTATTCTTGAAGGCAAAAAAGCAAAATATGTATCGCAACTAAATATAATCAAATAACAGTAATACAAGTAGAGGGGATCTGCTTGATAACATGGTTTCCAATTATCAAATCAAAATCAGAGGCAAAAAGTGGTGGTGGCTTATTTTTTTTTACTTCACAGGTGTGTCTATGGTAAATACATAGCAGATTATACATCTAGGGGAGTAAGCAAAAGGAGAGCAAAGGACTTTGAGAACGCCTAAGTAGTAAATGGGTCAAAAACAAATAGACTAAACATACAGAGACTGTGGCATAGATTAAGGTAGATTATTTCGTTTCTTTGTGTAAAACTATAACTTTAGGACTCATTGGTAGTTTCAAGTCACCTGCCTTGATTCAGGTTTTTGTGGTTTTCTCACTAAACATACAAATGCCAGGTCAGGTAAATTTGCAACCACAATTTAGATAAAAAACATGAGTATTATAAAAGACGGGATCATGAGTAAGATAATATAGTTGTGGTAGCACTGGTGTAGTGTCATAAGACAGAGCACCAGCCAATAACATTAAACATTATCTCCACAATATTTAATGTTAACATTTCAAACAATAAACTGTAATGATGTGAAAATGCAAAATTAAAAATGAATAAAGATATTGAGATACAAGAAAGTAAATTTTTTTTATATACATATATATTCAGATTAAGCAATAATATATAGCATCTCATATTTTGTGCACTAAAAATATTAGCAAAAAATAAATTAATGAGTAATAGTGTGCCAAGCTTGAAAGTCACTTTTTAAACCTGTCTTGGCTAAATCACTTAAATATGTTCTATAGGCATCACCGTCTTTCTTTATATTTCATGTTCATTTAATATTATCTTAAATAATTCAATTAGAAAACAAAAAAACCTTCTCACAGAATATCAACAGCAAACATAATTACCATATATTACTGAAACTACAAGGTTAAATCAATAAATAAGGCAAATACATTATTGAAATGACTAATGTAACACTTGAGAATTTATTTATCAATTTTAAGACTATTCCATCTGCTAAAGTGAAATAAAAAAAAAACTATTACAAAATTAATAAATTTTTACTGTATGTTTACACATCAAATAATTGATAATGTTTATAGTAAAACAATATAATTACTCAATTACTAAAAAAAACTCAATGACCCTTTCGCTATACCTGCACAAATGTGCTTATCACTAAACCACTTTTCAAACTATTAATTAAAAAATACCATGCTAATATAAATATTAGCAGTTAAGCTTTTACTAACATCATATTTGTGTTTGACAAAGAATTAGTGCTCAAGTTTGTACATTGGAAATTATCCTCACCAGGATTGGTAAATGGAACACTATGGGAATAGTTTGCTAACCTGTTGAATGCTACTTTACCATGCTCAAACGTAGCTATCATTATAGCACATGCTGGGGCTACCTTGATAAGTCTAGGTACAAGACCCGCAAAAAGCCCTCTGATTCCGTGCTGGCTCTGTATTCGAACAATTATCTGCCACGTAGTTGCAGCCTTCTTTGGTCTCCCTGTTATCATCCGAACATGTACATTTCAAAACAAACATATATAATGTGGCTTACCATAAAGATGCTGCTCACCTAATTCAATTTGTTGGTGTGTTTTCACCACATCAAATGGCAGTGTTACTATTGACGCTATCTACAAAGTTATGTATAATTAATTAAAAAGTACATCATACTACTACCAATCTTAACAACTCACTCCTCCAGAAATAAAACCGGCTACAAAACTAAAACTAAAAGAGGGGCAACTTGGCCCATACAGTCTTTTCATTGTCTCATATTGAGACCAGTAAATTGCAGAAAATGGTACATCTCGCAACAATGTTGGGAAAACTCCCTTCCATAGTCCACGTATTCCATCTTGTTTTATTGTCATTTTTAATGCTTGTCCAATTTCTAAGATATTAATAAAATTAAAAAAAAAAAAGATTCAAAAGTAATCCTTACCAAGATAACTTAATCGTGTTGATTGCATTTTAGTTCGTATTAATTCAAGTGGACTGACTATAGTTACAGAAAATATCCTAGCAGTCGCACCAGACACCAACGGTATCCAGAATGGTTGAACAAAAGGATCATTTTCCCGGCGATTTCTGTTGTGATAATCTTTTAAGGTTAACCGTAACTGTTCATATGTTACAAAGTAAGCTATCGTAGCAGGTATAGCCAGCACAAGTGTAGGGCTCAATCCACTCCACAAAGACAAAATACCTTCGTTCCTACTAATTTTCAAGAAGGCATCCTATAAAATGTAGGTTATATCTCACAATTTAACCCATAGAAACAGATCTACAATTGTCCCATTAAAATGGCCAGGCCGCTCAAACCACTGTTTGTGAATTTCAGACGTGCTGCAGCCGCATATATGATCCATCAACCCGTTGCAGTACAGAAAGCATTTTGACTTTGTCATTATCTTCTGTTGAGCTTGAAGCCTGATTTTTACAACGTCAAGAGGGGTAACTAAAAAAAAAGCGTTTCACAAGCCTTACTATACGGTAAGACTTTAAAACACACCAAAGAGCGAGGTTAGAAGAGCCCCTGTACAAGAAGCCGCAGCTTGTTGCAGGGGAGTAGTTCGATAGCGCGAATCATCTATGTCGATTAGCTGTTCCTTTTTCGCCATTTTTGTGTCTTTCATTAGCATATAATATCATTAATACCTAACAAATTATCGCACAGCGGCAAACGTAAATAAAATAGCAAGTGGCATTTTAACACGTGACAGGGAACATTCTGGTAACTAACAGAGCTGGCAACTATAGCACATATTTAGTAACTAATAATAAAAAATTATAGGCTTTTTGTTGGTTCATAGCCTATAAGAACATAAATAGTTACATATTCATCATAAGTTATCGTTTACATAAGAAATATAATCCGTAATCGAGATCGTAGAATAAAGCGACATCTTATAGTAACTGTGACTACTACAAGTACACAGTAATAGCATTACATGATGTATTTTAAAAGTACTGAGCCATATAATACAAAAAAATACAATTGTAATAGCTACAATCTATATATTTAGTAAAAATGCGACAAGATACAAGAAAAATTGTGGGTATCCTCGGTTCTCTTCAATTTAAGTACCTTGAGATCTCACATGCTTTTGCAAACAATGTTTCCACTATTCAACACATTCTACAATGTTCTGTATTTGGAATCGTAAATAACTGCCTTGTTGTATTGCTACGAATCTCGTCGACCTGAAATCTATTCCTGTTCAAAGAGGATTTAAGTTTTAAAAACAATCAAAAGTTGTAGGATAACAAATCTGTTAGACTGTCAGGCTCAGATTATTTTTTATTGTAATCTATTACGTTCTATATTTTCCAATGTTTTACTCGTTGCTGGTCTTTTTCATCGTAAATTACTTTCGATGAATTTCCGACCATCTTTAATTACTATTATTTATGATTCACTCATTGCATCGTTCCCGAAAGTCCTCTGTAAACAAACTCTTTAACTTTACACAAAATTTGACAGATTTGTTGCTCTACCCTCAAGTGATCCGATCAGTATAGTCATCGGTTGCCATACTACCCCGTGGCCGCGCAAACTGTTTTTATTATACCGAATCGATATTATCAAAACAGATTCCGTATATGATTTGTATGCAGGTAGATTAGTATTAATAGTACAAATAAATATTTCAACCACTGTATTTTACTTATAGCTTTTAGTTATATGAATAAAGTGTAAAGAATGCGCTACTTTATAGATTATATTAGTTGTACTCGTAGCTTCGCGCCTGTATAAAATTATCGCTTACCTATGTATCACGACAATTACGAAGCCGTTTTTTTTCTTCGATTCTCATAAATAGGTTTATCTATCTATGAGCAACGTGACTTTTGATGCATATTTAGCTTTAAGATAAAAGCTTCCTGCTCATCTGTAACCTTTAGAATTATCATAAACTATATAGTGCTAGCTAAATGAAATTAGTTAGTGCTAATTAACCTTCCTAGCCGATACCAGTCAGTTTCCTTGGTGTTTTCATTTGTCCATTCGGTTCACGCTTAGTTCGTAGATTGAAGTAGCGCACACTATAAGCTCTACAATAAAATTGTACGTAGGCGTGTAGTAGGCTAGGTTATCAGTCAAAAGTAACAATTATCCACAAAAAGAGCCGTAACTTGATTAATCGTCTTTTTAAAAAGAATACAGAATTTTATAAATATATAACTTAACAATCTCTAATAATAATCTACAAGAAACGATATTTGTGCATGAAAAAGAAAGACAATAAAAACAATTATCGCACTACATCTCAAAACCAAAAATTCAAATATGTGCTTATGCTTTATTTTTATAATTGTTCAAATCATTTTGATGTATGTGACTGACCAAAATCTTAGATTTTTAAATATCACATTAAATAACTTATATTTTTTGTCGAGACTTTGTGTGCATTTGCATATGTACATCACACAATTTAAATTTTTGTGTTTACTAAAATGGTTGTTTCATGTTATAAAGATAAATTTGTTCCATTTTACGTCACTATCATTCAAATTCTTGATTGGATATGTCTGTTTAACTATAGGAACTAAATAATTAGTGACATTTATACAAAGTCGTCAGGAAAAATTTTTAGAATTACTAGATTTTGACAACTGCAAATTATGCAACACCACGGCAAGCTAGATTTGTTTACATAAATGCATGAGAAAAATGCTTTAAAAAGTGTCTTAACAAACTTTGCCTAAAAGTAAGTACTCGAAATTACTTTTGAATTATATTACAATAATTATGTGCAAATCATAATATACTATCAGATCTACATATTATTATTTACATAATCTACAAATTTATGATTATCAATTTTATAAATAATTTTTCAGCAGAAAATGTTAGATAAATAAGAAGGTAAGGTTTGTTTTAGCGGAAGTGATGAAATCGGTCGATCTTGATGTCAATCGATTCTTATCAACGAGCCGAGTCAATTGACATCCCTCCCGACTTTCCGTTGGGGATACATTTCGGATGTTTTTATGAGCATATTGTTTTTCTATTTGTTTATATTGCATTCCGGCATATTCGTTAAACGCCGTTAAGTTCCCTTGCATTCAAATCTTTTGCTGAGCGAATAAACCCAGATATTTGGTTATTGGTCGTAAACACAGTACGTATATTTTGCCTCATTAGTATGCATTAGTATACGAACTTTAGTAGGATAATTAATTTTACCCAAATTTTCAAAGCCCTTACGAAAACTGAAGTAAGTGTATAAGTGACAAAATTTTATCAAGAGGACGAGAAGCAGTTAAAAATGAATGTCACCGACGTCGCTCGAGGACTACCGTGTCTGAAGAAAATATTTGTATTATTTACTGCATTCTGCATTCTAGAGAATGACCCTCCGAGTAACGGCTACTGAAATTACTTCTGTCAACTTTTGGATAAAACGTACCAGGAAAAAACACACTCAACATAATAAATGACTGAAATTTTACTTGATGTAGTAAATCTCTGTAGAGGTAGCCGAATCTATAAAAGCTTTATTGACTACAACAAAATAGCATACAATGGGAGGAGTTTTAGAACATACAGAGTTTGTCCGAAAAGTAATGCAATTAAGTCCGTACAAAAATTATTCAAGATATGCTTACAAACGTTTAAAATTCTTCAAGGTACTTCCATTGGGCACCTACATACGGTTGCCAGCGACTTTCCCATGCACGATACACATCCTGGAAGACGTTGATGGAGACCTTGTTTAGAGCATTTGTCACGGTGGTTTGGATAGCTTCAGTGGTTCAAAAACGAGTTCCTTTCAGAGCTGACAAAACCTGAATAAGCAAATTAAATTAGATTAAAATACAGTGCGTGGCTGGTCAGTTGCGAACTCTCCGGACTACGAAAGAAGTGCTATTGGGATCAAAATTCACGACGTAATAACTAAAAGAGACTTACCACACGTGACGTTCTTTTGTAGCTTGGCGGCGGATGTCAGCGTACTTTGGCTTGGTGGCGTCAAACCCGGGGGTGGAGCATCACGGACGGGTGCAGAATATACAAAAAAGATAACAGACAAAGCACAACCAAAGCACGCTATTGGGTTTGCACAAAAACCTAGTCAGCCTCGGCTGGCGGCCACCTACGCTCTGTGTCTCGAAAAGATTCAATTTGGAATGTTGGGTCGGTGGTCATACAGCCCTTTTCTTTCGTAAAATCTCTTTTAGCTGTGAATAGGGGTGGGCAAGTGGACAAGTCAAGGTTGCGGGTAGAGATGGAATTAGGGCCAAAGGTGGCTTAGAGATGTGCACGAAACAAACGGAGTATCTGCTTTTTAGGTAACGGTCTCAAATAAGGTTGCTGATCTCCTGGATTTTTTAAAAACACGTTTTATAACAACTTTAATTTTCCATCTGACCCCAAGTTAATTTCGCGAAATACTAATTGGTCTTTGTTCCAAGAGTACCTAGAAACAAACATAGGCCTTAGGTTATGGCTGAAATCTAACGACGAGTTGGACGAAGCAGCAAGATACTTCATGAAAAGAGTAAGAGGTAGTCTGGTATTCCACTTCCCAAATTAAAAAACAACTAATATCGCTATTTTTCCGCTAACTAATTGCTAAGAAACGCAAAACTAGGAAACTTTGGCTAAGATTAAGAAATATCATCAGTCAACATCACTACAATATATTGTCTAAAGAATTAGAATAAACTTGCAAGAAAGCTTATAATAACACCTTCTAGTAATATATTGTCAACCTCTCACCAGATAATTACACCCTGTGGAGGGCAGCTAAAAAGACCACAGTTAGCTGCCGATCCGAAAACGCAATAGTGTAGAAACGCATTCTAAACAAGAAAAGGTAAAACACATTTATGAAATGTTTAAATTCAATCCAGGAGTTATAAAAAACAAAGTAGAGAACTTTACCTATATACCATGCGACAAACAGTAATTATAAAGATTATAAGTAAACTTAAAAAAAAACTTTAAAATACGATTTGATCACAAAATAAATATCAAAACAATTGCCTTGAAAAGCTATTGTTCTCTTAATAATTATCTAAAATAATATGTTAAGTTTAACCTACTATCCCATTTTATGAAAATATGCTGTAATAATTATGATCTACGAACCAAGTAAACCTCCACACGAAATAATGTCATATCGACATATCACCCTTTCACTTATAACAAGCAGTGTTCAAGAGGCTTTTGCTAAAAAGGATCTACGAAGAACATGATTCTCTAGCACTTTTCCCCAATTATTAGTTTATATTTTGAGAAATAGAATAGTTGGTGTGATCTCTAGTAGTTTAAAACAAGAGAAAATTTGTAATAAAATAAGTATTTTTCGGCATCTCCCAGGAGTTGGATATAGGATGGCATCTCGGTTTCTTCCTTAAGTGAAAAAACATTATCTAGCAAATAAAAAAAATATTTTCTTAAAGTTTTACTTAACTGACAGAAACTTTTCAGTAAGACATAAGGAAAGCCAACCCAACTTCCATTCATCGAATCTGGTGTTCTCAAAGTAATGTTGTTGGATCGTTCTTTTTCTTAATATACACGACTGACATATCTAAAACAAATAATACTATAATTCACTTATTTGCTGATTACGTAGCTATATTATTTCGTAAGTAAAAATAATACCTTCTGAAAACGTACAAACCCATCGGAATCGTCTTACTGAGTGGTATAATCAGTAGAGACCGATGATAAATCAAGCGAAATCACTCCAAGTTACATTTACCAATCGATATATCACTTGCCTACCTGTAACAAGCAACAACATACCTGTATCTACAAACTCAGAAGCAAAATATCTTGGACTCATCTTAGATCAAAGGCCCATCTGAAAAAAAACACATCAAACAAAGCGCAAACAGATGAATCTAAGTTTTCGTCAAATATATTGGCTTATTGGCCGAAAATTCAAACTCTCCTTAAATAACAAACTACTACAATATAAAATTATATTATTAAACTTAAGTATATGGACAAGTGTTAAATCGATAGATCTAAAGATTAAATAAACGTTCTAGTCCAAAATACTTAGAGCAATAATAGATGTCCCATGTTAGTAATCACATGCTCTATATTGGCCTAAAAATCTCCATCATCACGGACGAAATCCAGCAAATCACTATCAAATATGTGCTAAGATTAAGTGACAAACCATAAAAATAATTTGATAAAACATATATACAACAACGGTTTAAATACAAGAAGACTCCGCAAAGTCTGGCGTCAAGATCTAATATAATAAATAAATAAGAAGATAAATGGATGTCTGCCTTATATGTGTTATATATTTATTACATTTACCCAATATGTGTATGAAAGTACGTAAATTGTGAAGTTGCGAATTCTCAAATAATTAAATAAAAACAATTTGAACTACAGGCGAAATTTTAAATATTGACGATAATATTTTCAGTTTATGTAATTTTAGAGTCAAGCGTTTAAATTCATAGACATGTACTTATATTCTCGACAACTGTCTTAATTTAGAACGAATTTGTAAACCTTTGTACAATTATCTCCCTATAATGCGGGTCTATGTTTCAGAATCTACAACATTATAGTTTAAGCTGACAATAGGAGCCTGCCAAGTAACTTCTGTAAACTTGCCTGCTTTGTTTGCCAAACCATCTACACTAACGCTTTGTTTGTTCAGGAGAATGTTTAATTTGTGTAATTGGCGCAAGTTTTTTGCGCAAACGGTAAGCTAAAGCGCGTAGAATTTTCTAATAGTAAGCTCTAAAACATAAAAGATGACACTTTTCTGTCGCGTTTAATTTTTAGTGCCGAGGCACCGTTCCACCTAAGTGGGAAAGTGAACCGACACAATGTTTGGATATGGGAACTACAAAATCCCCATGCTACACTGGAATATATGGAAAGAACTGATAACTGGTGATGAAAGGTGGGTTTTCAAATACGAGCCAGAGATGAAAAGACAAAAGTCTGACTGACACATTACCGACACTCCTCGACCGAAAAAAAATCTAAATGAGTAAATAAAAAATAAAAGTAATGCTCACTGTTTTTGTTTTGATACTAAAGGTGTTCGTACCACCCGGACAGACTGTGAACGCTACATTTTAGATAGAAGTGCTTAAACGGCTGAATACATAACACGACATACATAATTGTTAGTAAGGAGTGTTTTGCCGAAACACACCATATCAACGTATTAGAACCTTCCTACAGCCCAAATCTGGTTTCGCCCGACTTCTTTTTATTTTCTAGCTCAAATCCGTTTCGAAAGAACAACATTTTTAAACTGTTAAAAATTTGCGAGGTATCTTGGCAAGAATTTTGAAAAATATTCTAGCGACACGTGATCTTGAAGAATACAAGTGAATATAAACATATTTTAAATTAAACAAATCTTCTGAAATCATTTACTTTATTTTTTTTTTCACCTTGCATTCTTTCATTAGTTATAACAATCCGTAACATCAAATAGAGTGTCCAAACATATTTAGTTATTTAAATAAAAATAATAAATAAAGCTATTTTTCTGAGCGCTCAGAAAACAAATACAGTCGTACAACTTTTAGTATAAACACTTGCAGACTCAAATTAAATCTTTTCCACAAGCGATAAATTCTAATTGCTGCCAATTAAAATAAAAAGAGAAAATAATATTTTGGAAACTTTTCATATTGTATTTCTAAGCATAAAGTAGGTCAATAGCAAATCCGCACGCTGTAACTTTGAAAGTGTTATGACCGTAAGTGTCAGAGTAATTCGTTTGCGGTAGTTTCTAAATTAAAAGAAAGCGTAAAAGGCTGAAACTTTACATATGGCAATACACGATACTTTGCTTGAAACGTAATAAAGTTAAATTGAATTTTAGTCTTATTTGAGTTGTCAAAGGTAACTGTAATTTTATATTTTGCGGGAAGTTAAATATCAAGCCGCAAATAGAGAACGCGGACTTATTAACAGTGAGGTCTTTATTACACGATCAATATTCTAAGATCAAAGAAATATCTTTGGCTGCGTTATTATGAACGATTTTATAAAGTTCAAAAGCTTTAGAAATTTCGGAGCCAGCGTCTACACATTGAAAGTACAACTTGAAAAAAATGAAAAGCAAAATTATGGCTTCAAAGCAGTAACATAATAAATTAGCATGATGCAGGGTGGGGCAAAACCCCCTATAGAAAGGAAGACTATAAAGTGAAGGGTGTGGAAAGTGATTTTATTAGACGCAAATAGTTGAGAAGTTTTGTTTAGACGGGCCTTTAGTAGCCAATATGTTGACGCACAAACAAAGTCTTTTGGTGTGAAAGTATACATTGGGAACAGTGACTCTATTGTGCTTGCACAACATGCTTTTCGAACACACTAGCAACTTGCGCTTTGGGTCACGGTTTCAGATTGAAAATTGATTCAAAAGTACAGGTTCCGTAGTGAGAAAGGAAGGAGAAAGACCTTGGAGTGCGTAAACACCGGAAAACATCCAAGTAATATCAGTCCATCGAAAATGAGATACATTATCTGGTCGATGTTTTTTTTTAACATATTGAAATGTAATTTCCAGTTTTATAATTTTAACCGATAATAGTAAATTTTATATATCTTTTATCATTTGTCTTTACTCAACCTCAAAAAAGGGAAACAATTTTACTCTATTCTGTATAACGACAAATACCAAAAAATACTTTTATGTTTACGTTTATGTGCATTTTATTAATATCTGCTAGTTTATTTTTAAATGCTCACACAGCAAAAAGCAATAACATGTATTCATCCCTCAGTCATATCATACTGTATACCAAATTTGATAACGATCGGAGCAGAACAACTCCATGATATTCCTTGTAAAATAATGAGTTTTCCATACTCTTGGAGATATGCCAAAGGTTACTGCAGTTGTACAACGTGGATTCGGAGATATTTCTTCAGTGTCTGGTTAGTATGAACGAATCATGGTTCTGACATGAGATGCCTAAAAGGAATCGCCAGTATATAGAATGATAACACATTCTAAGTCCCAGTCTCAAGAAGCTACAACCGGGATTATTTATTTCAAAACAAATGACAATGGTTATTTTCAGTGAGCGGTAGCGTGTGTCACCGAACCAACTCCATGGACGTATTCAGCAATTCCGCTACGTTTAATAAAGATGCGGCGCATTCCTTCAACTAAACCACATCAGTCGTCACATCGTTGCCTCCCTGCAAGCTTTCCGGTACAGCGTACTGTCTTACGCTCCATATCTCTCGAATCTTGCACCCAGAGACTATGCTCTCTTTGACGCAGTGAAAGAGGCAGTGCGCGGTAAGAAGTTGAAAGAAAA
The DNA here is from genome assembly GCA_036346155.1 of Sinelater perroti. NCBI lineage: Eukaryota > Metazoa > Arthropoda > Insecta > Coleoptera > Elateridae > Sinelater > Sinelater perroti. Next base: position 745,333 of record JARFIY010000110.1, read on the forward strand.
TACCTTTAATAAAATATGTACTTACTTGTTCGTAATATAAGAATAGTGGGGAGAAAATAATGGTAGTGCCAATTGTTTTTGAAGCTAATAAGTAATTTAGGCCAGAAACATTACTACGAACGCAGAAAGTGATACATGTTTCATCAATCTAATAATACATACATAGGCTGATCAAATATAATCCAAAGTTTTTTGCAGTTTTGGTACGATATTACGGGTTTGACAAGATGAATATAAAAAGATGTAAACTTGGTCTTTTCCTCAGGATATTTGCCAACTCCCTTTGTCCATTAATTACAAAATAAGTGATCACGAGATATATCCGACTGTTACACAAGGTATTATTATCAACTTCGTAAAAACAAATGCAACCAACCGATCCGGTTTATCCGGTTTAACTAGAGCTTATCTTTTAAATACCTCTTAGAAATCCTCTGACTTAGTCTCTTGCGGCTATCGTACCGCTCAAAGAAGGAAAAATGCATTGCAAAACAAACGTCTATGTAAAAAATAACATATTTATTTCATTCAATGAATACGGGGATTTACCCAACATAATTTCCAAGAATTGCGATAGTGTGAAAGCGTATGGAGTTGTAGTTTGATTAACTCAATTTATCAAAAACATTACAATTTTAAACAAAGCTACCTACGTATTGAGTAGCTATTGTTAATGTCAATCAATTACCTTCTGCTTTTGACCGGTTATAAAGATAGGCATATAAACTATATTCAATTGGTCTAGATTATAAACCACAATGAACTGCAATAAAAACTCACCTCTGAGATTGTTTTCTGTGCTTTTCTAGACCATTTGGTATTAGCATCACGGCTGATTATTAGTTGTAATTCATTGTTTCGTTCTGCACTAGCTGTTCCATAGCCTCTGTCGTAGATTTCGGGTCATCATTTAAGAAGTAAATCAATCTAAGCATAATATTTCTCGGCTCTTTTCCTTTTGAAGTAAGTGTAATTGTCACCAAATCCTACAAAATAAAGTCTGTTAATGATAATATTTTTTCTCCACCTACTGCCCAAAGACTGTACCTCACCCCACTTACTTAGTGTTCGTAAATAAGGGCAATATTGCAGACCTGTATCAAGTTATATAGGGAAACTATGGCTACTCTACTGTAATTCAGATATTCTTTGAATTATGACCACTTTGAAATGGTTTGAAAGTAACTATGGAAAACCCATAATAAAAAAACTTCAAACTTATCCCGTTTAAAGATTTTGCAGGAGGCTCGGTCTGCTGGGTAGGTAAGAATCTATCCCCCGTATTATCTTTGCTGCTTATCAGTTGTCAGTTTTTTGTTTTTAAATCCAGATTTTGAAGTCCAAGCTGGTTCATGATACTTTTTCTCGGATGTTTCTGACAGCCGTATAAGAATTTTTGTTTTTTTGGAAAGACCCTTTGATTTAACTATAATTAAATCTGAGCTCTTTTAAGTTGTTTGTCTGTACACCAATTAGCATTGCACTATTCACAGCAAATTATTGTGTAATTGATGAGCTGGTCCGCGGCTGAACTTTTGCTGACCATTTAGAGTTTTCTCTTAAAGATCTGTTTATCATTACAGCCAACCAGTACTTTTTTTTTGGTTTCCCTAGAAAAGGCCCCCAGAAAAAGACACATTAAAAACATTTATTACTACTTCTATTCCTTCGACTCAATTAATGGTTCCATTAGCGTTGAATAGCATTATGTTATATCAGCTATTGTTAAATTTATTTTGTCACCTCATATAATCTTCATAGATCTTTAAACTATATATACAAGGTCGTTTTAAAAAGTTTTGTCTCTTTCATAGATTACAAATAAGCTGTATATTTCCTATAAGCTCGGAATGTTCTCTTCTCGGAGTGTCAGTATTTTTCCAAAAAAAAATGTTCTTCATCCAATTATAGAAACAATTAGGCGCGTACTACCAGTAACATGAATGCACAGCTGCTTGCACCTCTCCATTATTAGTGTATCGTTGTTTCTTTAGATTTTTCTTTAGCTTTGGAAAAAGGCAAGTCGCAAGAGACGAGATATAAATTGTAGGGCAGGTACGATGAAACGCCATTAAAATTTTATATTCTGTAATGCTCCTTGGATTTCTCGACCGCAGTGAGACCAAGCACTGTCGCAATGAATAATTTCTTTAGTGTTATGACTAACTCGCTTTAATCAGGACAGAAGCTTTTTTGAAGTGTTCACATATTGGCTAAAGTTGGTAGTGTCGTCTTGTTTCAAAAGTTCAATTTAGATTAGAAAGCCCTTATTTCTGTACTCCATTGATTGCTGCTTGTTCTCTGAATTGTAATAATGTGCTGAGGACGTTTACGTTTGTGTATATTCAGGAAACCAACATTAATATGTTGTATCCTGCAGCCAAACAAAGCATAAAGGATATGGTAGATTCGTTTAAAAAAAAATAACAATTTTAGTCATATCGTTCAGACCTGAGCATAAAGATTTTTGTTACTGATTTTTTTTAGATTTTTGCCGTAACAGTAGTGATATCTACATAGGCGTTGATACAGATAGTACCAATTTTTCAATAAATCTCAATGGGCGCACAACACTCAGCTCTTATAAACAGTAATAGAGCGTTACTTCAAGCGAATGTCACTTTTCATTTTGGCCACTAACACTGCAAAGAAAAGCTATTGGGTGTTTTTATATTCAATGAGTAAGAGAATATTATATTTTTCTTATGTTTCTCAGAACACTATTATCAGACCTATCGTACAGGAAAAACTTGTACCATATCATAAAAATGCTTATTTATTAATTCTTATTACCCAATAAAGAAATTGTTTAAAACACATTCGAAGCGACCCAGAAGCTCATATTCACATAAAATGACTAACATCTACTACAGTCTATATTCTATTAGTAGATGATAGAAGGTCATCGATAACAATGGACATACCGATGTTCGACTTGTTGTCAAATTGTATCAAAAATGTAGAATTAATTCTTATGGGTTACATTTTCATTGAAGTGAATAAAAGTGAGTTAATCTTTTTCTATCAACAGTATTTGTTTTTCATTATCAATGGACTGTGTATGATTTTTAAATACTTTGTTAGAGCGTCTTCTTAAATAAATTTTCTTAAATTTTATTTCTGTTTTAAGTTGTTTCAATATTTTATATACTTCTGTAACGTTCTAATTGTTCTATTCAATATTTTATTGGCAACAACAGGTATTGGTTAATATACGTTGATTTTATCACGGGTTATCGTGTTGGGAATACGTATGTTTGTGTACGTACATATCATTTTATTTTGAGATTACTCCAAACAGATGGTGCACACTATTTATAATTTTTGACAACGTAAATTAACCCCATATTAAAACTTGCGATGCCGTAACCACCTGTTTACAATTTCTGGCAAATCGACGTCGCGGCGCGCGGCGCTCCATCGCCACGATTCGACGCTCTCCCTCGAGCGCACACTTCAACAGCCACCTCCACGAGGTTTATTCTCGTTGCAGCTGCACGCACTTCCACTTTGCTAGCGCCGCAAATGAGTTTACGCAATTATCCGCCCAAGAAAAGCATAGTGGTGAAGCTGACGGTCGCAGAAGCCCAAAACAAGTCAAACTCAATGTTAAGCGAAAATATTTGACTTGCAAAAGGTTTGCAAAAGTTAATAATTATTAGCCAACTTAGTGTGTGATTCGGATTACTTAGTGCTATTAGACAACATTAAAATGTATGGGATGTTATTAGAAAGCATTCAGCACTTCGTCCAGGTAAGATACGTGCTGCATAAGTAATTGCCGTTTGCCAATTTTTACTTTCCTTATCCTATAATAAGGAAAGTAATTTAATCGGCGGAAATTAGACCTACCCAGTTTTTTACATTTCTGGACGAATTATAGCATCAGGACACCAAAAAAGTTGGTTGGCCGCGAGCGCGCGTGTGTGTATGTGTGTGTGTGTCTGTCGGTCTGTCAGTAAACAGGATATCTCGAGAACCCTAAGAGCTAGAGACTTGAAATTTGATATGCAAGTTACTTGTAGGTAGGGGACGCAGTGCTTTTGGTAAAAATCGGCCGAGCCGTTTGTTCGCAAGGTCCCAAAGCGGTCGCGAATCTAAACGGTTGAAGATACAAAAAATTTATGAGAATAAAAATGATTTGTTATCATGAGATAAACATGAATTTAAAATAAAAGTTGGTAAAATAGGAACTCGAAAAAAAATTGAAGATCAGGATTTTTAATATACCGGGTGTTCATAAAATGTTTCGGGAAATTTATATTACCGGATAGATCAAACCGAGACGAACCGTAAGAGCTAGAGACTTGAAATTTGGTAAAGTTACTTCTAGGTAGGGGACGCAGTGCGAAGGTGAAAATCGGCCGAGCCGTTTGGTCGCAAGGTCGCAAAGCGGTTGCGAATCTAAACGGTTGAAGATACAAAAAATTCATGAGAATAAAAATGATTTGTTATCACGAGATAAACATGAATTTAAAGTAAAATTTGGTAAAATAGGGACTTGAAAAAAATTGAAGCCCAGGATTTTTGCCAGAATTACCCAAATAATAGGATAAGGAAGGTCGTGTGATGTTCACACCAGATTTTTATTTGAAGGTATTAACTTTTCTTTATCATAAAGAATTAAAATATCATTATTTATTTTTTAAAGGTGCTTATACTCTTAACGCTTGTTTTTTTGTATTTTATATTAGGATGTCTAATATATATATATATATATATATATATATATATATATATATATATATATATATATATATATATATATATATATATATATATTTTTTTTTTGATAACATAAATGTTTATAAACTACTTTTTAAGGTAAGTATATCTATATAATTATTTAAATGTAAAAATATGTCTAAAAATAATGTAAATATAAACGTTAGTTATCACATAATGGTAACAATTGGTATCAATGGATGATAAAAGGATTGTGTTAAAGTAGAATATCCTGTTTAGGGTCGTTGTATTATTTAGTACTTAACACGTTTAACCTGATAGCAACTATGTAAGTTAGATAAAGTTAAAAAGTGACTCATTTGATGATTAATTATATATAATTGCAGAAATAAAAGTAATAATTTACTAGATTCTAGCCAAACAAATATTAAGTCTCAATACTAATACAATTTACTTTAGATCAATAAAAAAGTGTAGGCTATTAAAACCATCAAACGTTTTGTAATAACAATCACCACGGTTATTACATCTATTAGTAAACCGAATGAATTCCTTATCTAGAAGAAGGGCTATTTATCTCAATCAGTAATTAAGCAGATACATAACGATGTCCGTATTTAATTGCTCATTTCCTTCTGCACTTTTGCATACTAATGGTTCTAAATTAAGCGGAATTCTAACTAATGTACCATTAAGTTAAATAATAATGCGTAATAAAGTATTTGTGTGGTTAAGAGTGCAGATGCTATGTATTAGATAATTGCAAAAATTTGTGCCTGGTTTGGAAATAAAAGGTGGTCCAAAATAACTTTTGAATTCATTTTATTATTGAATTTTTACTGAAAAATGTCGAATTTTGTTCTTAAGGTCAACTGTTTGTAGATTACTAAGGCAAACCTTAAATTTTAATTAATCCCACAAAAATAAGTAGTACGGTGTTAAATTACAAGATTTTGTTGGTATTTTGTGAAATTACAAGACCAGGAAATTGTTGGTACAGTAAATGTAGCCCAGTCGGTGTCAAAAAACTAGGATATCATCTAATGGTAATGACCGCCAATCACAGTTGCAGCACATTTCCATCATTATCTTCAAAGAAGAATGGGATTATCATGCTATCTGTCCAAAATCCACAAAAGCAATAAATTCTTGAGGTAATTTTTTACGAGTGACGAGGATCTTCCAAACTCCAAATGTGCCAGTTTTTTTTTTACAAACCCATCGAGTTAAAAACGTGCTAAAGATAATTTTTGACTAAACTGGGAACCCAAAAAGCCAACTGACAAATTGTTGGCGGTAACAATGGTCAATAAGCTTAATGTCTTGCACCAGTTGAATGTAGGAAGGTGCAAATCTTTAGTGAGACTTCGCTGCAGGAAACTTCCGAAATGTACAGTTGTTATGGACGATGCCAAGTCGATGTTTCCGGATTTACAGATAGACATTAACTAACTATGATAATATTTTCACGAAACCTTGTCTTGCACTAATCCTCAAAAGGTCTAGCATCTATTATCGATCCAATTCCATCAATTTCTATAATCAATCATTGGACAGTTGGTCCAATTGGTGTAGATACTATTTCAATCAAACGGTCTAAGTAGTTTTCGTACAGTTTCCATATAATTTTTATCAAATTGTCAACGTATTTTAACAATCACAATTCTTTGTTCTTTAGTATAACGTCCCATATTTGATAATTGGAAGAATTATGTATTATATCTACCAAAGTCTCAAAATAAATTCCGCCGTTTAATTTGATCCTCACTATTAACAACATAAGCAATTATATTTTAATTATATCAATTACACAGTAATTATCATTTTCTACAATAATCTCTCAATGTTTTATAAGCTTATGAATTCTTCCTTTGTGGAAACTGGGTAGCTTTCATGAAACGAAATTACTCACCACATAAACAGACTATTTAACAGAGATCGTAATGCATTCAAATAGTAAAGTACGATGAGTGTTCAAGAATTTTCTATTTTAAATTTTTCAATTTCCACTTCGTTAGTGTGATCTGACGGTTTGTGATAGAGGATAATACTTTTTTTTAGCCGACATAAGACATTTTTTGTGAATTCCCATATTTAGTTTGGCGAATTTCTCATAGTTATTTGTATAAAGCAGACATAAATACCAGCATTAGATGTAAGCTAAGTTTTCATGCGGGTTCCGTGTTTTTTCCTGCTTGTTTAGTTTCATTTGTACATAATTGTACAACGTCCACTCTTCATCGTCTGTTACAACTCGATGAAACATGTCTCTTTTTTGTAGAGTCCAAAGACGCTATCCTACTTATTGTTTTCAATTAAAGGATGCAACACCCATATTTGAGTTTGAAAAGGAGCATAATATTCTTTAAATGGCAAAATAGAGACGCACTGACAATATTTAGACTCGTAAATTGCAACCTTTGGGTTATTATATATATAAGTACGTATGTCGTCAATATCAACACCGGAAAGACGTCCAAAACGGGGTTAATCGTTCAGATTAAAATCGTCCTTTTGAATCTGCAATACCACCTTTACATTGTTACAAAAATAAAAGTATTATTCAAATAAATACTAGAAATGTTTTTCTTGGGATTTCAACATTCACTCTTTTTCAAAAATTGTATAACTACAGTAGAACCTTGGATAGCAAGTAAAAAAGACGAGCAATAATTTTTAATACATTTTAACTTGATCAACAAGTGATATCTTACAATAAGAGCAGTACGTTTACGTTTGTTTGCCAAGAAGACTAGGGCCTGGTACGCCAACCTTATAAGAAAACTGCCAAATACCGCAATAGAAAACGATGCAGACTTCAAAGCGAACAGGGAATGGTTTAAAAACTTCAAAAAACCAAGTAGTATTCATAGTATCCTGAGGCATAGAAATGATGCGTTCGAACACTAAGTAAAGCGTTTGCTGCCGAGTTTCAGAAGCAAATGGTTTTTAAGTGTTATCTGACATTGCAAGTTTTTAAGTTTAATCTTAGCCTCGTTAATAAAACCTGGGATGAGATCACTAAGAGAACCCCTCAATTTTGCTTGCAAGAAACTGTGGCCTGATTGAGTTCCTAAACGTGACTTGGAGGGGCTTGCTCATGAACAAGAGCCGCCAGATGTCAATAAAATTATATCTTTTGGGGAAGCCATGAAAGTGGAGGTGAATGAGGACGACATTTAAGAATTGGTAGAGAAACACAGTCAAAAGCTGATCACCGACAAACTGATAGATTTGCATCGCGAGCAACAGCAAGAGGTTATAAAAGGTGTCTCCTCTGACGAATAAGAGACGAAAAAAGTGGAAGACTCCCCTAGTTAAAATATAATTAGGAAGATGCGTACAATGTGGGAAACATTGCAAAGTTTCGTAGAAAAGCACCATCCAAATAAGACTGTAGCAATGCGAACGATAAATTTAACGACAATTCAATGTCATATTTCCGTCAAATCATCGAAAGAAGTCAAAAGCAAGCGTCATCGGATAGATTCCTTGTTAAAGTCGTATACAAAGAAAAAGATTGGAATGAATCAACAGGTAGCAGTGCGGATTAACTTATTTTATTTTTATTTTTATTTTATACTACGTATTTTTGCACCATTTTTATATAAATAAATAGTTGTGGAATGAATCACCCGAGTATCCATTATTTTTATGGCGAAATTCGCTTTGATATACGAATGATATGAATTACATGCATATTTCCTGAACGAATTAGGCTCTTAAACCGAGATTCCACTGTATTCGTTTCTATTTCGTTAGCGTAACAGCATTTCATGCTACCATCTGTTCTTCGATGTACATTATAGAGATAAAATAAAGCCCAGCTTCGTCATGGGGTAACGTTTCCGCTACATAAGAAAGTTGGACATAAACCATCTGGCATATTTCTAAAGTTTATTGCAGATGATATAGAAATAAAAAATGGTTATATATCAACAAAAAAAAATAGATTTGTCAGGAATAAAACGCACAAATCAATTTTTTTTTAAATTACAAAAGTGGATCAAATATAAACCTGAATATTTATCTTACTGAACGAAGACGGGTCTCAAATCCTAAGCGTTATAATTAAGAGTACTTGAAGAAAATTTCCTCTGTAAGGCATTTCATACTACCACTTGTTTAGTCGGTATCACAATGGCAGATGCACCGGATTCTTATCAAGGTTCTTACGACGGAGAGCGTAAAACCGACTGAAATTTTAAGAAGACCAGTAATTGTTTGAGGAGTTCAATGTACACGTAACAAATAATTTTTTAAAAGGAAAAAATTAAAAATAAAAACAACCGAAGTCATCCGATGGCCAGCATGACTGAGGAGAATATTTGCATTGTTCATCGCCACCAATTAACATTTGCTGAAATTGCCTTTGAGATCGGAGTAAGATATCTACTCTACGTCAGCTCTCAAAATTTGACAAAAAATATTATTGTGGCAGGTCGTAAACCTTCCGAAATTTCGAAAAGAATTAAGGCCTAGCTTGGAGACAAAACTCTCAACAAAACTCAAGTATACTTGTAATACAAATAATGAGATGATAAAAAGTAACCCACATTGCTTAAGAAGTGACATGGCTGAGAAGAATATTCGCATTGCTCGCCATCTTTTCGAAGACAACTGCCAATTAACAATAGTTAAAATTGATGTAAACGTCCGAACAAGCTATTGCAGTGATGACAATTCAAAATGTTATCCTGCTACCTAGACTCGACAAAAATTGAGTTTTTGTTTTGGACTACAATAAAACATCCTGAAATAATTTGAACTTATCATTACACAATTATCATTTGTTTGGTCAGCTAAAATAATACTTTGAAAGATAAAAACAAATTGGTGTGTCAGCGATAATTTACCTATGCAATGATCTATAAGTAACAAAATACATAAAAGTAAACAGAAGCCATTGGATGCTTCTTGAGAACTACTTGGAGAAGTAATTAAAGACAAATGATGTGCAATCAAGATATTATAAATTCAGCTCGTTATTACTTAATCTAATTGATTCATCGTTCAGCGAAAAACTATGTGTAATTAATTAATAACTAATAAATCAATAAAAATATTTTTTTATATTTTGTGCAGTTAGGACACATTAAAAGTTTTTTCTATCTCTTTTTGTCAGAGTAAGAGATTTGACATTAAATAAATACTATAAGCTTATAATAAGATTGTAATGATCTTATCAGGGTCGCTGTATAAAAGTTCTTACAGCAACAATTCTGTTTAATATGAGTTTAGCGTGAAAGTTTTAGATTATCATAGCTGCCAGAGTTCGCCCATGGTTAATGGTCATTAATTTTTGTAGTTGAAAACAATAACTAAAATTGAAAACTATGAATGGAAAATTACTTAATATATATAAAATATGTATATACTTTATTATACTTAAAATAAATTTAGTTAAGAGTCAGGTAGTACGAAGATGATTATTTATATTTTGATTTCAAATTTTGGCCCAATAAATGTTCGTACCCTTTCAGATTGATAACAATGCCTTAAAGACGATACAGTTTAAAGAAATATCAAAATACCGAAAAAGATAAACAATTAAAATAAATTAAAATATTGAAATGCGTTAATATTTGACTTCCTGGCCGTCAAAATGAATACCTATATATCCTGCGTTCAAAAATGGTTGATACTACAATGATTTTCTGTCTTTTAACAAGAAGGAAGTACACAATTCATTAAAGGTGTTCCCCTTTAATGTCTCTGCACTTTTACCTTCGCCCTAACAGTTTTCGTAAAAGTGCTGCAGGCTATTCTTTGGTTGTGGCGCGGCACCATTTATGGACATTCGGCTGAAGCAGAACGTTAAAGAACAACTTTTTATGGCATATTACATCTTTCGTTTTATCAAAAAGAGTGTAGTTATTTTAACCACGGAAAATGTAAAATAATGTACCTGAGAATTTGCAGCACAAGTATATTATGTTGAAACATCGCACCGCGTCCCTAATTCTTATAGTGTCGTTGTTAAATACACCAGCAGTGTCGTTTAGGTGAGTTGCAGTACCGCTCACTAGTAATACTCAGCTAGTTGAGCTGATCCCAAAAAATAGTAACAATTTTTTTAATAAGTAATTCCAACGATGGCTTCTTGGGACGAGAATTTCCAATGTGTTGATGTTCCACAGATTAGTTTCTTCTGGCAATGATTTCGATAATTCGTCTACAGTAATCAGACACTTATAAAAACGTTTTCGAATCCACGCTAAACATCTGCAGCAACTGTTAACATACTTCCACATGCCTCTACTGAACGATGACAGTATGGGGGAATCCTTATCATTTTCAATGGATGATAGTATGCAAAGTTTTACGAAACAGAAATGCGATTAACATGTTTGCTATTATTAAGTGTATACATGCAAGTTAATGTGCATTTAGTGAACGCCTGTTGTTTTAGACTTTCTAGGCACAATCCTTACTAATATGTAACATCCAGCGAGATAGAGTTTTGCGATTCGGTGCTTAGTTCCCACATACTACCATCTCATATAAATGTGCCATTATGTTCTGCTTCCACATTTTTTCTCATTTCTCATTTCTTGCTCAGTTTATTTGTAATCATTTAGGATTCACTTCCGTAATTAATCATCTAATACATTTTTTTCATGATTTACAGTTTTGTTTCCTTTGCTGTTTTATATTTTCCTAGAAGGTCTTTTTTTATAGCGTTATTATACTTACAACGGCTGTATGTTCGTCTCTCTTTTCATTGCTACTGATATGTGTTTTAAACTAATAAAATATGTTTACTTGCTCTATTTCTTTCCTTTCTATTATGATGAACCTTATTTCATTTGTTGCTATAACCATTGTCTTTTTGTTATTGTGTGTTAATTTCTATGTTTACTTTTTTAATTTCTCTATTGCATATATTCAGATTATGATATGGTTCTTTCTCTGTTACTTCGAAGATTATAATGTCATACGCATATAGTAATTCAGACTTGCACCATTCCATTTTACACCTCTGTATGTTATGTTCTTTTGTTTCGGTTTTGGCATCTGTCACTACATCGTCTAGGATCAGTGTAACAACAGTGTCGAACTAAACAAAAATTCCTCTCTTAAACCTCTCGTTGTTTCAAAAGCATATAACTTTTCGTTTCTCGTTTTTGCTACATTTGTTGTCTTGATATAAAAATTTAATCTCCTTGTTTTTGTTTTGCCTCCGTTTTTTAATACTCTCAATTAATTTATGTATGTTGCTATTTGTTATAATTAATTAGAGCTAGATAATAAAGTTGAAAGTTATTCAGATCTTACCCTACTCTCAGCTTGATATCCAATCAACTTCTACTTACTACACAAAATTAAAACAAATTCCATCCCTATGTATTGATATTTATCTTAAAAAAAAAGAAATTGTTTTTGATCCTCAAAGTATCTGCTACATACAACTACAAAATGTAACTATGTGTGTTTATAACTAACATTGCAACTCTATACATTTATGAATCGAATACAAAAATCAATACCTCATTCGAATTGGTTTGTTGCCAAATCTCGTATAAAAGTTTTAGATTTTCGATTTAGGTCACTGTTGACCTGTTATAGGTCAAAACATAAATTATCACGAATTAACTACATAGTTTGCGCTACTTATCGGTGTTTCATGCACTACGTGGCCAATTTTTGCCGTTAATAGGCGGATGCGGCACAACTTTGATTATGTGAAACCGAATATAGCCGAACGAAGGTCATCATGCTTAAATATGTCTGATAAAATGATTATCGGCTCATTTTCTCTTTAATTGTTGACAAAACACTGAATCAAATATTTAGCTTAAGTTGCCCCTCCTTGGGATGGGTCTTCTTGCTAGTAATATACTAAATATTTTCCTATACAAAAATAATAATTTTGTAGTTTATCTAATTCAATTTCAGTTAGAGTATGGAGAAGACTTTTGGAAACAGGTGTTGAAAGAAGCGCAGTGCAAGTACTCCGTCTTCAACACACATCAGGTGTACCCCGACCACGTCATATCGGATTTGGCCACGGCGTGTGCCAAATTGACAGGCGATTCGTACGACAACTTCACGAACTTTTTCGGAAAGTGCTTTGTGCGCTACGCCGGTAATTTCGGGTTAGTTACGTTAAACTTTCAGAAAAGAACCCTCAAGTTGTACGAAACTTTTCAGGTATGACGTTTCGATCAAGGCCACCGGCAGGTTTTTCACCGACTTCTTAGAAAACGTCGACAACCTCCACTCACAGTTTCGTTTTACGTACCCGAAAATGAAGAGCCCATCTATGTATCTGACCGAAGTCGACACGAAGGGGTGCGTTCTGGTTTATCGCAGTTTACGGCATGGGTTTACGCATTACTTGATGGGTAATTTTTTTTAAATAATTATAGAGAAAACGTATAAACATTGAATATTAGAATTTCCTAAAACTTATGTAGATATACTCAAATGACAAACAGGTTTCTTCGATTTTTAGAGTAAAATAAAACAAATTTATTTTGATATATAAAGTGTATTCAATTACGCATTGGCCATTTTTATGGACAAAGTATTGTCATCTTTCCACTAGCTGCATTATACCGTGTTCAAAAAACGTCTTAGGCTTAGTGGCCTAGGTATCTTTTGATGGCCTGCCTATTATTAAACGTTTTTTCATTCAAAAAATTCTAGAACTAACAGAATAGATGGTATATATAAGCTAAGTCTAATAAGTATATAGAGTGAGTTAAATCATTCCAGCTAAGAATAAGTGATAGATTTTGGGTGGTCAAAGACGTACCAGGCCTGGCATTGTTGTGGTAAAATATAATACTTTTTCAATTTTCCAGTTTTGGGCATTTTCTCGCTGTTTAGTTCAATTTTGTAAATTGTGAACTACATACGGTTTATCAATTGTTCATGATAATATTAACAAATCCTAGTAGTAGATGACACCTTTTAAATGCCACCACATGGAGGGCATGATGTTCTTAGAATACAATTCTACGTTAAAGTTTGTTTGGGGTGACACGCCGTGGTGCTTTTATAATATTTGCGATTCTTGTTTGCAGTAAATCGCATATGCGAGTGTCCAAATTCGTCTCGGTTAATTTAAGCAGCACCCAAACGTTAAATCGAGAAATATATCAAAGCTGGCGCAAATGATTTTTGTATTCTTGTGTGGGATATTTTGAGTACCATAGCAATTTTTACTTTCCTTATCCTATAATAAGGAAAGTAATGTAATCAGCAGAAATTTGACCTACCCAGTTTTTCACATTTCTGGACGAAATATAGCATCAGGACACCAAAAAAGTTGGTTTGAGCCATTGGTTCGTGTGTGTGTGTGTGTGTGTGTGTGTCTGTCGGTCTGTCAGTAAACAGGATATCTCGAAAACCGTAAGAGCTAGCGACTTGAAATTTGGTATGCAAGTTACTTGTAGGTAGAGGACGCAGTGTATAAAAGTTGGTAAAATAGGAACTCGAAAAAAATTGAAGATCATGATTTTTAATATACCGGGTGTTCATAAAATGTTTCGGGAAATTTATATTACCGGATAGATCAGATCGAGACGAACAAAAAATTACAATGAAATTTTTTGATCCGAGGTCAAATAAATAAGTTATAGCCGATTAAAAATTAATTAAACGGACCAATCACAGCGCGCTCGGAGAGCTACCGGACCGACAGCGGGAGGACGGGGGGGGAGCGCTTGGCCGCTAGGAGGGAACACGCAGGCGATAATAGCGAAGGCTGTGCGACCGAGCTCGCACGGTTACCTTCAGTGACATAGCAAAATTTTAAGTACGAGTTAATTATTGTCTTGTACTGTTTATTTTAATCAGATTTCGAGTGTTGGACTGGCGCCTCGTCCTTTTTTAAATTAACAAATTTTTAGACGAGAGCAGCGCAGGGCCGAGACAATGAACCCGGTATAATATATAATAATAGGATAAGAAAAGTCGTGTGATGTTCACACCAGATTTTTCATAATAAGAAGGATAGATTTTTATTAGCCCGATAGTCTTGATAACAATCACATAAATCGTGGTAGGGGTAGTAGCGTGAGATTCTCTTTGTCTTCAAAGTAAGCAGAACAGAACTTACAAACTATTTTTGGCATATACATTCTGTTAAAACATCATCTCTATATGCAGGGAAAATTTTTGTGTTTTCAGTGCACGATAGATAAAACAAGATATGTTAAAAATGGTTGTTATTTGTTTAACTTTCACACTTGCACAGCACATGCAATGTAAATGTTCAAACATTTACAGAAAGATTAAATGAAACAACTTTAACTCTCTCGCCAAAAACAACTAGAGATAATCGGAATATACTTCTACTGAGGCAAAACCAAACTATCTTATCTGCCAACTCTATAGATAGCTCTACCATAAGTTGTTACAAATACACTTTTAGAACGGTAAAATAGCTTTAACAAAGGAAGGGATAATTCAATGGTGAAATATTCCTTGTCAAAGTCGATTTCTCTATTTCTAACGACATTTAAAGTTTTTATGATTCTGTTTTTGTGAGAATTAAAAAATCATTAAAACATATTATTAACACAATTATTTTAATTTTATAATAGTTTCCAAAGATTAAAAAATACGAAGGTGAATTCCAGATTAACAAAGATTCACGACTGTCATTTGCTTTTTTATCCCCAACTACCTAACTCAAAGCGTTATAATGAAACTTATTGCAGTACAATGTAAATAAAAGTTAATTTACTTTTGTGTTCAAAATGTAGACCCAGTAATAATAAGATCAGTTTTACACAAGGATCTCCTAAATAAGTAGGTTAATTAGTGAAGTAAGAGAAGGGTCTCCTTGTTATCGATTACCGTGCTTGATATCTACTCGAAATACCTAGGTTGTAATTTTATTGCTCCAATCTGCAGAAAGCATAAAAGTTAAACAAACTCACATTGCTTGGAGAACTACTGACGAATTAATAAGTCAGCGGTTTCTTACACAACAAATACTGTTCGCTTCAATTTACCAGTGAAATATTTTTGTGGGGGTTAATAGTAAATAATAATACATAAACCGAATTTCTTTAATTAGCTTCTCTTGGCTTGCATAATGAACGTTGGAATCAGCGGAAAACGAAACCTTTCAGTTTGCACGCAATTCGTATTTAAGTTTTCATACATCAAGTTTTACGCAATGCATACGGTATTTTTCCTATCAATGCATACGGGGCTTTCCCTAGTATAAATAGCTTTTGGAAGGACGAGAAGTAGTTGAACCTAAAAGTTATCAACGTCGCCTGAACATATTGTGACTGAGTAGAACATCTGCATTGTTTGCTACCTTCTCGAAGATTGTGACAAACTAGAAATATAGAAATGGAATAACACTAGAAATTAGAGATGGCAACCTAACATATCTTAGTGAAAAAAATGTAAAAGAAGATCTACAATAAACAAATATTTCGAAATGGAAAGTACTAACGCAGTACAGAAAACTGTGGAGAGAAAGAATCTAAATCTTACACTTATAAACCTGATTGTGCTAAATAATGTTTACATATCACACTAAACTTCTTCTTCTTCCTTCTTCATTATATAATTATTCCTGTTCTTCCTCACTATTATAGTGATTCTCTCCACTAAACTTCTTAAGTAACTCAAAGTACAAAAGTTGGAAGGAGATTAAATCGGTAAACTCGGAAGGACACTAAAGTAAAAAATGCAACTCTGTCCCTAATTTATCTTTTATAAAATATTTCGTATGGTAGCAGAACTCCTTTGTAATTCTAGCACAGGACAGCGATTTTGCCCAAGCGCTCTTTAGATTTTCTCTATTGTTAATATCGGAAAAGAGTCTCGTTTCTACCTAAATCCTGCTCATAAGATTTTTATCTTTGCTGCACCCTATTCATTAGCCATGACAATTGCAGAAGCTTTCACATTCTTTAAAAACTCTAAAATCACCTCTCAAGTCAGTAGTCCAGTCAAATTAGATTTTATTCAGAGAAAAATTAGATATAGATATCTGACAATGGATTCATGTAAAATACGATTCCGATCGGTCTTTTGTTTGTAATAATGATTTGTGTGTGTAAAAAACAGTTTCTTTCATATAACACAAAATCTATATCTCGGATAAAGTTGTGTACATGGCAAAAGTTGTAGGTATTTAGAATATCTACAAAAATAGACTTGAACGAAAAAGATCCGTGCATTTATTGATCCGAAAATTGCAATGAAGACCGGAAAATAGAGACTTCGAAATTTGCAGATTATTTAAAAAATATTGCAGTTATAATTTTAAAATTTGGGATAAATTGCATTACGACGAATAAAGTGAGCTCTGTCGGGTTCTGAAAAGTTTATTAGTTCATGCAAAAAGTAGTTATGCAACTAAAAAGACGCTTTCGAAAAACTTTATTTGTTCAGGAATGAGGGATCGTAAAGTAACATTTAAGGGCTGATTATCTTCTTAAAAAATTGTACTTTAACTTCTCCATATGATACAAAGAGATTTTTTCAGTTTAAACTAGTAAAAAATAATATTAGTTAAGAAGTAGGATTTTTGGTTATAAATAAAGGGAATATCTTTTTAATTTTAGTTTTGGCTACTGAAAAGCTAGAAAGCGCACGCGCGCCTGAAATTCAATTAAACTAAATGCAATATTTTTTAAATCACTATTACGGCGTAAGCAATCAAAATAAAATTGTTAAAAATAAAAAATTTAAGTTTGAGGAAGCCAAATTAATACAAACATTTTCATACTCTGCAGCTATTTCTATCGCTGTTTTTGCAATTAAAAAGCCCGCATCTTCTACAGTGATTTTAGTTTTAAAACCAGCTTTTATCAATTCCAACCATAACATATGAATTAATTCCTATCGACGACGCCACCGCTGCCTCCACCAGAGGGCCGCTAAGCAACTTGTCGATACACATATTGTCAGCTTGTTATGTGATAAAATATAAATATTTATCAAAGCACAAATGTAATAAGATTCAGTAACTTTTACTAGGATTTCACAGAGTTTCATCTCTTAATATTAATAATTTAAGTCGCAGCAACTTAAAAAAATATTTTAATTTGATTCTAGTTATCGTACATTAAAAATAAGCACGTTAAAAATGCAAAAATTCCAGCTTTTCAGTAGTTAAAACGCGGATTTTATTAAAATAAAATTAAAAAGTATAATATGTGATATATAAATAAATATAGCGTTTCAGATTACCCAAGCACTTCCGCCGTTCATTTTAACATCGGAAGCAATTTCAGCAACTGTTAATCGACAATTAATATTAAATATTCGCCTCAGTTACGCTGCTGCTCGATGAGGTTTATTTTCAACTACTTTTTGTTCCCCAAAAATGGCTTATGACACGCGTTTACCTGAGTCTTTTTAAGGGTGTTATTTTCAAACCGTTTAGACTTATCAAAATTTTCAGTTATTTGTGACAAGGATACCGCTTACTCTGTCTTGGTGATTCTAACTATTTCCTTTAGGCCCTCTTTTCTACAACTCTCAAAAATCGCACTCTTTTTTGTTTACCTCAGGACGTTTATATTTGATTTATCCACTTATATTTCCAATGACTTAATTTTTTTGATATTTCAGTGACTCCTTCAAAGTGCATTCTTAAGTTGAAAATCGCAAAGTGCTTCACAAACGTATTTTAAATATGTTTTAGTCTAGTCTTTTTTTTTGTCTGTAGAACGGCCTGATAAATAGTGATGCTGTATACATTTTTTTAACAATAGCTAATATTTATATATAACAAAACAAAATACTCGACTGCTAAAACGTAAAATCCAGTCTCAGATTTGCTTAAATTGCATTATTTGGTGTCCATGTCTTGTATATTACCAAATAAGACTTTAATAGATAATAAAATTTGCAAAAGCTTTTTTTTATACAGAATGCATTATATAAATTACACACAAAAATTTGTTTTAGGAATATTGCAACAAATTGCTAAGGACCTATTCGATTTGGACTTGGAGCCTATTCTTTTGGAGACAAGACTGTCCACCGCTAGCAACCGATCGCTATCTATTGTTCACTTGAGATTGCAGTTTGACAACACTAAATACGTAAGTAATAATTGACAACTATTAAAATAGTGCTTACACGATCTTTCCTCTGTCCACCCAAACAACAGGGACAAGGCCACTGCAATGCTTCTTCAATCTATTACTCACACTAACTGAACCGGAAGACTTATTGGTTTTAAAAATAGCGGGCTCGATCTCGAAATAGGTTACGCTTTATTTCGAATGAACTCACACGCATCAAATTCCGATAGCAACCTATCGGATTCTTTTCCTGAACGGTTTGATTGATGCCTGTAATTTCACGAGCAGCGTTTAGGCTGCTAGGAATGTACTAACGCACCATACCTAAAGTTACGCCATTAAGCTCCTCTCAATATGAAATTGAAATGAGGTCAAATGAACGAGCTGCCTACTTTCCGAAATAATTTTGTAACTTTCCAAGAGCCGGTAACTAATTTATTTGAGATGGAAGACAGACTGCAGACTTAGTAATTATTTGGAATAGTAAGCATAAGAATTATGAGTAAGGGGTGTTTTTTGAATTTATTAATAAATTACGTAAAAATTCTTTTTGAAGTTGTTCCACTTTTATTTTTTGTTTTACACATTAAATTAAAAATTACTTAAAACTAACATTTTAGAAAATACTAGACCCTAACTTTTAAAATCAGATTTTAGCACCGATTTTTGTGTTTTAAAGTTTTTTTCTTCTCTTAAATAGAAGTGACTGAATTATCAGCAGGTGAATACATTTGTGAGATACATATTTTAACCATAATGTAACAACAAAATTAAAAAATAATTGTATAAAAATTCTCATTAACTTGATAACTATCAGATTATTTTTAAATATTCTCGTTTTTTAATAATCCAGAAATAAAAGACAAAACAAATTTTTGTTTAAATTTAATTACTACAATTTTTATCATTTTTTATGACGCTGCAACTGTAATAAATTGCAGAAAATTACGATAAATTTATTATTCTGCTTCACAAGTATAAGAATTCTTCCAATTCTTCTAAAGTGTGATGGTAGAGCGTAATTCTTATATTTTACTACAGACTAGAATTTTGATTTCCTTAGTGTTTATTTTCATTTTATAATCTTGCAGTTCATTACTGTTTATTTCCGCAAATTCTTCTTCAAGTCCTGCTCGTTTTAAGGTAGTAAAGCTACATAGTCTACATATTAGACATCGTTTTTCTCTTTGTATTTTAACGCGCACTTCGACTTTTTCCCGTAGTTTATTCAACACCGTTATGCATTAAATAGGGAGGATGTTAGTGGGCAGTTTTGTCTAGCTCAATTTCTATTCTCGTCTTTTCTGTTATTTATTTAGTGTTATAATAGTTTGCATATCTCTGAAATGTGTGTCAATATAAATTTTTATTAATTTAAACAGCTCTAGCCAGTATTTTTGAGATATATGTTACTAGAACTACTTGCAATTTGCAGTTGTACCTTTTTCGGTATAGAGATTATAGATTTTGTGTAGAATTTTTCTCATTTCAGATATATCGCATATTAACTTGTAAAGTGCTCAGTGATATCTTTCCACTAAATTAGTAATAATTTCTTCTGTAATTTGATTAGTCACTGTTGCTCTATTCGTTTTTAGTTCCTGGGGTGTTTTTGTACATTCTGACCAAGTTATTGTTTCTGCTTTTTTTTAAACGACTTGATATGGTTTCATAACGATTTTCTCTTTGTTATTTTCACTGTATCGTTTTTAATGAGCTGTTTCCCGTCTTTTCAAAATATTGATTTGTTTAGTAGGGTATTTCCTGTTTGATGTTTTACGCCTATGCCTCTTCTTTTTATCCTCTTAAAGAAAATTTTTATTATCGTATAGGTCTGTTCAACTTTTGCTTCTTTGAAAAAGTTAGTTATTTCTTTTTTGCTTTAGCACAGTCTCCATTCATTTTGTTTCTCAGATCTCGATATCTTATGCAGGTTTTTATATTTTCTTCTTTCTTTGATCATTTGGATAATATCTTTCGTGATCCAGGTTTCCGTCAGCTTACTTCACTTACCGAGTTTAATTTCTTGTTTGATATTTTCTAATTTTCCGTTTCCACGACGTTCCAATTCTTCTTTATTTAGACGTATTTCTGTATTAATTAGTTGTCCCCACCCGGAAATCCACTTGGGGGACGATTTTACCTTCGAAATGTTTAACTATTAAAGATATCATATTCCACTGGATGATTAGCTTAAATCTTTGGCTTGTACGTACCTAAAAATATTTTCTTCTCTAATATTTCTTGTGTTTGTTATGCGTCTACCATCAGTATCCGGTCGCTAGAGCCTCGTTAGTAAAAATAGAGTGCATCACGGAAAGGTAAGATATTGGCATTTCCATGACAGATGCTATATAATGTATTATGCTTATCTACTCCTTTATATCCCACTCAAGATACCAATAGCGACAAATATGTTGAAGTATTTAAGCAAATAGAACGAAAATAATGAAAGTAGTTGAAATAACATTTAATGCTAGAGAACAAACACAAATCCATGGAAAAGATAGACATGTGCCAAAAAAATACCAAATTAAGAATTTGAGATAAGGACAATAGTCGTAGAATATTTTAGTAAAAATTAGTAGTAAGAAAACTATTTTAAAGATAATAAAAATAAATTAATTAGAGGTCCGAACGATCTAATATTTAAGAAAATTTAAGAAAAAAATTTAAATAATATGTCAATACAAGTAACTTAGTTAATATTAGTAGTTAAAAGAATTACAATAGATCAATTCTCACATTTGTTATATTTCTCATAACCAAAAGTTCACCTACTTCGGTATTTTCTAAAACCAAAAAAATCCGAGTCAGGACAGACGACTTAAAATCGCTTTGTCATAACATTTTGCATAAAGAAACAGACTAATCTATCTTCACCTACGTCGCAGTCTCTGTATGTTTAGTTACTTTTCAAGCTTATTTCTTACATCAACATTAATTTGCCTCACATCCTCGCGCTCATAAAAAGTTCGCATCTAGAGGTAATCTTTTGTACCATACCACGATTATCGAAAGCCCGTTCATCACTTGCGCACATTCGAACATTTCTCGACCTGCTCCCGCATTCCCAACCATCTCTGCCCGCTCGTAATAAGGGCGCTCCACTCCCTGATCCTAGTTTCTTTCTTCACGTTGCAATTAGCAGAACATGCATTACATCGTGGACTTTCCTACATCCGCATTTATGTTGATTCTAGATCACCTTCCAGATTCTTACAAGGTAAAATCAGAAGTTGCCATGCCTAGTAATAAACTGGACGGTGTGCCAATTAAGATGCGCTGCCGTTCCCATCTTTCTCTCATCCTAGCTGGTAACTGGTTATTTACAAGCCTTATTGTAGTGGTTTCGAAAATCCGTCACCGCCTTCATGCTTCTGACTTGTTATCAGATATTACAGAGCATCTTGGGATGGCTACTCTGTGCCTGTCGAGGTATTTGAGGCACTCTAGGATGGCTATTAGCTCGCACTAGAAAATTGTGTTACAGTTTGGTGGATCTTTTGTTCTTCTCGCGTAACCAAGAACGCGTCTCTTGCCTTCCTGTCGTTCGCTTGCGATTCATCAGCAGAACAGCCGAGTTGCCACGCCTCAGATTTTTTCTCGCTAAATGGGATACCGTCTTGTTCAGACTGATGCCCCGTCTCGTCTATAGAGAAGACAGATAGCAGTCCATTACACAATATTTAAATATATTGTCAGAATTTACTGTGTCAACGTATAAAATTAACTTAATCTGCCACCACATCAAATGACATCCCACATCATTATGTTAACTCCTTCGTACTTTATAGTTAGGAATGTATCTTCTAATTAATTGGAGAAATACCTTTGACCCAGGTGCAATAATTTGTCACCAAATTGGCAGTATCGATTTTTGTCAGAACAAAATGACAGATCGCTAAAAGTTATCCAGTCGAGAACGCATCTCTGTTGCCCAATTATGTTAACGGTTTTCATGAAAGGATGTCAGCACAAATTTATTCTTAGCGATACATTTTTACAGCCTCACGCTAAACAAATAGCGTTGAATGGTGCTCTTATTTTCTCACATTTGTGCTAGTTCGTCCACTGTTATTCAGGGGGCCTTAATAGCGTCTCTTATTACTACTCTTGGCAATGCTGATAATTATTATCTCTTTTAAAATAAGCGACAATCTATGTCGCCGTTGACAAAACATATTTTTAAACACGCACTTATTTCTCGTGATTCACCACGGTCCACCCGAAATTGAAATCATTTAGATCTGCATCTAGGTAACCATGGTGTGCTTTTCAATTTACTAGATCATCAATAAACGCTTAAGACTATTATTTATCCTTTTTTTCAGAATTTAAATTGCTAATTTTTATTTAGTGTCCATTTTTCTCTGTACATTAGTTAATAGCAGTCGTCACTTTCTATTTAATTCTAGCATTTTATCAAATTTATTTCATTTTGATTTATACTGCACTTAGTAGTTTTTTAATATGATTTTACGTTACAAACAAGAAAATTAAATTGTAGCATCGCAGCAGAATTTACCTCATTTCCATTTCCCCAAATAGTAATCCGAACACAATTTTATTTCAATCGTCCGCAGCACACATTTCTGTAATTAAAATGAAATATTTAGCTGTCTCTCTAATTTGCTTTTTCAAAAAGGCTAATATTAAAAATTTAATTTAAATTGTTTCATAACTCTCAGAGGTTTGATAAAATTTTTAGCAATAAATTGAGTAATGCTTAATTTAATTTTTTTTTCAGATACAAAGTCGGTCAGAGAAAGTGTCGCACCTAAAGGCCACCCATCTGAACCCGTTTCCTTGTGAGGTCCTCTTAAATCTATTTCCCTTTACCATCGTCATTAATCCTGACATGAAGACAATTAAAATGGGGGAGCGGCTTGTGCAAGTCTGGGGCGACAGACCGCGCATTTTAGACCAACCTGTAACTCAACATTTTAAGATGCGGAGGCCTAAAGGCATATCCTTTACATGGAAAAATGTAAGTATTGTACAGAGTGACGATAAATTACCGCGACAAATTTATATTAGCTATGTTATTAATTTAAGAATCTCTATGTGACAGTCTTTTGGTTTATTTAAATCGTAGTTATTGGTATTTTATCATTCTGATCATCTATTTGAAATAAAAAAGGGCTTTAGATAGTCGTAATGTTATTAGAGAACTTTTTAAAAATGGAAAGCGCCAATGTAACATTGCTGGCATTCTGGGCATATTTTGACGGGTAGTTTCGAAGACTATCGAATGGTTTTAATAGCTCGGGTATAATAAAGATTGCTTAAGGAGAAGAAAAAAGAAAGTGCAAAAAGGGCACTACTTTACAGATGCAAATGTGTACCGCTGGAAAGATCCCAACAACTGAAGCATTACGTCTCTGGTGGTCAACTGATGAATACATTTCTGACATTTTTTTATAATTGAACAGGTCAACAATAACTCAAACGACATGAAGTGGTTTTAAAAACGTCTAAGACCATCTCATGTGGTTATGTACCACTTCTCTTATTTTCATACTCAAAGGACTCAAAGTAAATTTAGCTATGTATCGTAATAATATTTTGGAATTGTGTTATCTTAGATGATCAGATTTTGACATTATACCAGGATTCCTCTAGTCATTTTATTATCGCTGAAAATAGTCACAAAATTTACCTAACCTAAATCATATAAGTTACAAGGTCTTGTCATTTTTAGAAGTACAAGTCTGTGAAAATCCCTGTATTAGGGGAGTGGAACAATCTGACAGTGGATGAGGTGCGGCGCATAATCAATTTCGATCTACTTTTTGAAACATTGCTCGTTTGAGTTTCGAAGTGTAAAAGAGTATTAGAAATTGACCCTGCAATTATGATATTAAGCACATGAGAGTATTATCAAACATTCGTAGATAAACGTATGATTGCAAATACTAACAAAAGTTAGTAAAATAGCGAAAAATAGTTTATGTAATATAAAAGCAGGTATAAAATTAATGTTATTTTTTTCATCACACATATCAGCTAAAAAAATGGTTATAAAACAACTTCACCACTCAACGGATATTTATATCAAATAGGAATTGCTTCAACTAGGCCACAACGTCCGAAATATAATTAATACACAACATAGAAACACTAAGGATCCGCATAATCTGTTGTTTGTCTAATATATTAAAAATAGCTACATTTCTAAAGATACCCCAATGGAAGGTCAATGGCCTTTTAAGTCATAAAAAAGAAATAAAATTATTTCTCAATACAAATTTTATGATTTACCCCTAATTAGTAAAATACATCTAACAGAAGTTATTTTAATATACCAAAATATAAATTATGCTGTACGAATTACCCGGATGGGAGTGCAGAAACACTTATTAAAAATACAATTGAGTATTATCAGCTGCTAAAATATGAGAAATATCATATACAAGCAGCATCTAGAATGGTTAAAAGCGTTCCGCACGACTATATATTGTCCTTTCCATTATAACTTAAAAAAACCATTTTAAATAATTGTTTCAAACATTGGAATTAAAGTTTTTGGCAGGAGGCGATTACAGTCCGAAACATACATTATAGAGCTCATGCCTTACAACACCCAAAGACAAGAATTAACCAAATCGATGAAAGCAACTAGTACTTTTTTTAACTGACACCGAACATGCTGTCCCACCAATCCAGGCAAAATTTCAGACTTATTGGATTTCTTTGTAACCAGTGGAATTTCCTTAATATATACCTATGGATATATCACTAAGCCATGACCTATCTTCAAACCATAGCCCAGTAATAGCTACTATAAGTGCTTTTATTATAACGAAGAAACCAACATCTAGATTACACAATTATAAAACAACTTAAGATATCTATCGCCAGATAATACAAGACACCATAAATCTACCTATAAATTACAAGTACCAGAAGATAGAGAAAGAGAAACTGGAAATATAATTAATCTACTCCAGCATGTTACCAAACTAGCTACTTCAATTAATAAACCACGAAAAGCAACCAATAGCATACCATACGAAACTAATGGCTGAGAAAAGGAGGATTAGGTCAGTCTGGCAACGAACTCGCACGCCAGATAACAGAATAAAATATAACCAGCTAAGCTCTTATTTCTTTCTCTACTACCCAGTTATGCCTCACGACGTTGCGGAACACAACGACACGCGGTATTCCCAAGCGGGCACCCATCTAAGTACTAACCGCACCCAACGCTTTTTTACTTGGGTAATCTGACGAACCGGTGTTTTTAACGTGGTTTGGTCGTTGCATCTATTCTGCTTTGAATCATCTTACCTCGTGTCAGTGATTGGCCCAACGACAAGGGTCCCGTTACCTCGGGACTACTGGTATCGGGTTATACCCCCCAATGCTGGGTCGCCAGAGCCTCGTTTGTTATCTAGCAGAGGGTACCACGTGCAGGTGAGGTTGACATTTAGACGACCATATGTTGATGCCACCCCTTACCCTCCTTCAGCTAAGCAATTAGTTAAAATTAAAACTGAATGAAATTAGAAATGAATCTTTTCTGACATATATCTCTGATCTCATTAGATAATTTCATTTGAAAGTCCATAAAATATAAGAGAAACCCCAAAACTACATCTTCATCACTTCGTAAATATTCAATACCTCCAGGACCGTGGACGAAAAGTGATAAAGCAAAGGTCGACCTATTTATAAAGTATCTCTCAGAAGTCGCGATCTAGTAATTATATATATATATAAGTAATAAATAATTAAAAATAACACAAGAAATCCTGGGTCATTCACTTCAAGAAAAATTTGTAATAAAATTAAGATTTTAAATTTTAAAAAAAGATGCCTAATATGGGCTTAATAACAATAATGCTAAAATAACTGATAAAAAAGGACTTGTCAAACCAATGTACATTTACAATGCTATTCTAAAACTCAATTATTAGTCCAGATCACTAAAAATAGCCCAAATAGGCCAGGAAAAAATTGAACAGATATGGCATCCTGCCGATCAACAAGTCTGCTACCAACAATCCCAGACCACTAGTTCTACAAAGTAGTAGTGTCACCGTACTACAAATATTATTAATCACGCAATGAAGAACTGACAATACTGCACTGCAGTATTCCTAGATGTAAGCCAAGCTTTTGATGAAATATAGTATCCTGTCTTACTACGTAAAATCAAAATAATTCTTCCCAAACGCTACTTCAATCTTTGAAATTTGAAATAAAATTCGATAGTAAAACGTCAAATCGTTACAAAATTCTTTGAGGGGTACTAAAAAAAAACATTCTTAGACGCTTCTATGTTATATGTACTGTACACATTAGATATTGTAGTAAACGAAAAATCATCAATAAGTAAGTACATTCGCAGACGGCACAGCCATATTTGCAACTCATGAAGATTATATGATAGCTGCAATTTATCTGCAAAATCATTTGAACTTGGTCGAAGTATGATTTCAAAAATGGAAAATTAAAGTCAACGAACCTAAATTGTCCAATTTAACCACGCTCACTTTTTGGAAAGCTTACTGCTTTACTGTGACCCTAAATCAGTCATACAAATAAATATTTTGGATTACACCTAGAGTTGAAACTAAATTTGAAACATCATATAGTAACCAAAAGAAAACAAATGGATCTAAAAATAAAGGAAATCAACCGGCTAATTGGCAGAAAATCCAATTTAACCATTAAAAGTAAATTGCTTATGTACAAAAATTTAATTAAGCCCACATGGGCATACAGAGTTGAGTTCTGAGGTTGTTTAAGCAAATCCAACGTAGTCACTATGCAGGTATCTCAATCTAAAATACTTCGAAATATCGCAAATGCTCACTGATATGTATTAAATCATACCGACCTTAAAATCCAATATATCACTAAAGTCATAAAACAAAGAAGTAACAAACACCACAACAATTTGGAAACCCATCGTAATCCACTACTAGAGCCTTTACTGTACCCCACACTCTACAGAACACTGAATCGATCCTGGCCAATAGATCTTCGATAAAACTGAGGTAACATCGTTGAATGTACCTCTATTTACGCCATGTGCAAGAACCTGAATTTATCTTGTACATACTAATCACATAAGTTTATAGAGTGTATTTATTTCATTCTGATTGCTAATAAAATTTGAAAAAATAAAATATATTGTGGAAAATTATTCATTAAGGTTGCATTTATAAATCCTTGTTTTTGCAATTTATTGTCACCCTATATTAGAAATAGACACGACAAGGTTTATATAGTACATTTTGACTTTTTCCAGCTGTTCTATTTACGCTCGGTGATGTTCACACTGGAGTTTTTGTGCGGCGGTGTGCGCCGTAACTTTAACGAGCAAGCTAAACTACAGGAAGTGGAAAAGCAGCTGGATAACGGACAATTGGAAATTCAGCACGATCAATTAGCTGTCGGCACTAGCAGCATGGGTCGTCCTATTTCCCCTTATCAGCTGAGAAGAGAAAGCAACCAAGGCCTAAAGAACATTTTGCTAAAAGGCCAAATGAGATACATCGACGACATTAATGCCATTATATTTCTCTGTAGTCCTGTGTAAGTAAAGGGTACTTAAGACAGTTATTAGAATAATTTTATTTTTTGGAAATAAAAAATAATACTTTAAAAGTAGAACCGCAACAGTGACAAAATTCTACAGTTAATCAAAATAACATTATAGTCATATTTCTGGTGCTATTAAATAAATCGAATAATTTACACTTGAGTACATCGCAAATGAAAATAAAAATTATAAATTTTAATCATTTAACAGCATCACTTTTTATAGGCACAGGTTTTTAATTATTCTAACATTTTATGGAAATACATGGAAAGATTCATTAAAAATGATTACCCTATTAAATTTATTGCTAAAAAGCTATTAGCGGAAAACAATTGCTATTTAATGTATTATAAAGGGTGGTCCAAATTAAACGCCGAATGTAAACATTAATTGAAACGACTTTTGAATTTATTTTGCAATTAGATTTTTATTGAGTATTAAAGTGCACAATTTCTAATTAAATATAGAATATTATGTCTGACAAATGGACACCCCGTTTAATTCTTTTCACAAAATTTTCAATTATAATTTTGACTATTGTTTGTGGATTGCTGGTATAAATATTGAATTTCAAATAACCCCACAAAAATAAGTCATATTTTATGAAATTACGCGTCTATAAAATTATTGATGCGATAGGTCAACTGTTGTTCGAGCTCTATGGTAGTTGGCATCGTCCGTGAACCACAATTTGTTCCAGATCCATGTCGTCCAGTTGGTGACAATAAACTAGGTTATCATGTAACGGTAACAATCGCCGTTTACAGTTACATCATCTTTAGCATTACCTAAAAGGAAATATGGATCTATCAGACCACATGCTTAAAATCCACACCAAACAGTAACTCCTTGGCAGTGCATTAGCTTTTTATGAGTTACACGATAATTTTTCGAACCTCAAATGCGCGATTTTATTTATTTACAAACCCGTCTAGCTGAAAATACGTTTCCCTGCTAAAAATAATTTTTTTGATTAAACTAGAGATTCAAAAGCCAACTGATAAATCCATGCTATATATCCTATCCACTGTATTTGCATGCTTTTGTTATCAAACATTAATTATATTTAATTCCTCGTGGAATATACTTAGTATGCGAAGTATTTTTCTTTTAAATACTCTTAGTCTTTGTTCTTTCTTTTTACGAGAACTCATGATTCGCATCTGTAGATGAAGGTGGGTCTTATTATAGCCCTAGTTTGTTTTTATTAGTATTAATTTTGTTTTAAAAATAGCATTTAAAGCAAGATAAGCTCTGTTAGGAATAAATATTCTGATCGTGATATTCCTAGTTATATCTCCATATTCATTAATTATTACTTTTAGGCTTTTTATTCCTAACCTCTTAATATCTTTTGTTTTCTTTTATGTCTTCCTCCTTATTTGTTATTGTCTTCATCTCTTCTCGTCGATATCTCCTTGTAGTTTTAATATCTTTTAGTTTTCCTACATCGTATCTTTTTGAAATGAGCACTGTTCTCACATCCACTATACTTGTGTGGGTTGCTATATTAATTAGCGTATGATCTATTTATTGTAATTCTATAATTTGATTCTAAAGTTCTTCGTTTATCTTATTATTAAGCCTTTACTTACTGTCGTATTTATAAACCTTAAACCACTATCATTACTTTCGTGATATAGGCTGTGATTTCAAATTGTTGGTCTGTATATTTCTTTCTTATTTACTTGTGTATGCAACTTGCCAAGTATGATACTGACATTTTTCGCCAACACATTGTCTATTGTTTTTAAAGTCTTGTAAAATTCTTACTTCTCTTATTCTTCTGTTACTTTAATTGGTGTGTAAGCATTTACAATCGTTATATTGAACATTTTCCCTTTGAGTCTTAGCAAACAAATTCTATAGCTTATTACCTTAAATTTTTTAATTTAGATATTTAGTTTCCTGTTTATAACAAATTCCGTGCCTGACCGTTCTCCCTTCCACAGTTTCCTTGTATCACATCTTTAGTAATAGGACATTCTATTTTTTATATTGTTGTAATGTCTATACTTTTTTATTTGATTTATTAGTTGCTGTAGAACTTCCGTCTTGTAAAGGTTTAGCAAGTTTCATGTTCCTAATATCACATCATTTTAGAGCTGTTTAATTCGTTTGCCATTGTCCTGTTCGGAGGCTCTTGTTGAGAGCTTTGATGAGAGACATAAAACATTATTTTGTTTGTTAAAATCTCTTTATTTTTTGTGTTCTTATTGTTTTTAAAAAGTGGAAAAATTTTTTGGGCTAAAAATTTGATTAAATTTTCAAGAAAAATTAGTCGATGTGTATGAATTTGAGGTATTTTTAAAAAGTTTTCACAAGAATTCTACCCACCTAATAACCTCCTTATCCTTTTCCATATACCAAACCCAACTCGCAGTTAGCAAACTTGGCGTTTTAATGCTAATATAACCCTAAATCAATAACATGTGATGAAAAAGGCAAATTTTACAACTTAATTACCCCAGGTGGGTAGGGACTCAATCCCACAATCTCACACCGACGATTCGGTCCGCCCCATGGATTCTGGGGGAGGGGGGCAATAGTTTGCTAACAATAAGAAGAACCGACACAATTAACCAGAACATTTGTACATTAAATGTAAAGACTCTGTTATCCAAAGACAGACTAGCACACTTAGAACACAAGCTGAAAATTTTCAAATTTCTGAGGCATAGTGAGGTAAGAAGAAGTGGAGAAGAAGCGCTGAAGCTGTGCTCAGGAAGGCTACTATATTATAAAGGTGAAGGCAATAATAGCAGCAACGGAGTTAGAATGCTGATAAATAAACGCTGGATCAAATATGTGTGCGCCACGGTAGGAATCTTACCAAGGGTGATGTACATAATCATCAAACCAACAAAACGATATTCTCTAAAATTAACACAAATTTATGAACCTATCCTACCCACTCGGAAAAAAAAATTGACAACTTCTACGACAAAGTAGAAACGTCACTAAACCAAGACAAAATACATTATACCATTCTGATGGCAGACTTCAATGCTGAGCTGGGAAAATAAAAAACTAGCGAAACGTGTGTAGGCCAGTACAGAATAAAAACCAGAAACCTTAGAAAACAGACACTGGTTAATTTCATGGAACAACATGAACTGAATACGTTCTTCTACAAGAAGGAGCACCGTAAGTGGACAAGGGAGAGCCCCGACGGCAAGACCAGAAATGAGATTAATTTTATCATCTCAAACCGACATGCAATTATAACAGACGTAACCGTCCTAAACGTAATTCTGATTAGCCCCACAGGATGGTTAGAGCACGGGTGAGAATAAACATAAAATTAGAAAGATAAAATTTAATCTACACTAAGAACAGGATAGTTGACTATACACAAATACTAAACCATGAAGAAACACAGATAACATCTAAAAGAGGGTCTAGAAGATAATCCAATCGGAATGGAAATGAGTGTGGATAAACTCAACAATTATATCATCAATAACATGACGGAAGCGGCAAATGAGAAAGAATATTAGTAAAATATCAGCAGAAACAAAAGAACTAATAAAGGAAAGAAACAAAAATAAAACAAGCATGACACCAAGTACGTTAAAGCAAACAAACAAAGAGATCAGAAAAAAGGGGCAAACAGATATAGCAGCGTTTAATAAAAAAAAAATAATAACCGAAACGACAAAGGAAAACAGAGGTCCAAGAGTATTTAAAAAGAAACTTAAAATAGGCAATTTTAAAATGATATCCTTACAAACTAATATAGGAGAATTTATCAGAGATAGAAAAAATATGTTGAAGCACATAAAATTATTCTATAAAGACCTGTATGAATCAAAAGTCCAACAACCCGTCATCAATCCTCAAAACAAAAGATTAGCTCTTACCAAACACTACGAGGGTAAGGTAAAAAGTTCTCGGCCTGACAATGAAGGACTGCGACTTTCAGTTAAAAAATGATTTTATTTTTCTACATAATCTCCTTTGACGTTAACACACTTGATCCAGCGCCTCTACAACATAGCGATTCCCAGAAACAAATTTTTTTAAGTTTGGGAACAGATGGAAGTCTAAGGGTGCCAAATCAGGAGAATAGGGGGGATGTCCGAGCAAATCATACCCCAAATCCAGCAGTTTTCCCATCGCCAACGCAGGTGCGTTGTCCTGGTGAAAGATGATTTTTTCTTCTCTTCTCACGAATTTTGGCATCCAGCTGGTCAAGAAAGTTGGAGTAATATTCGCCTGTAATTGTTCTGCCTTTTGCAAGATAATCAATTAACAGGATCCCTTTCGCATCCCAAAACACGCTGACCACCTTTCCGGCAGATGTGATCGATTTCGCTTTCTTTCGCGCTGAATCACAGGCTTCCACCCATTGCTTGAGCTGCTGTTTCGTTTCTGGTGTGTAGTGGTGGGCCCATGTCTCATCCATGGTGACAAATCGCCCCACAAAATCGGTCGGATCCCTGTTGAATCGGTCCAAAGATTGCTGCGAAAATCGCTTGCGCATTTGCTTTTGATCGGCATTCAGCAAATGCAGCACCCATCTTGCGCAGAGCTTTCGCATCTCTAATTCTTTGTGCAAGATGTTTCGTACTCTTTCTTCCGATATCCCCACAGCCTCAGCTATCTCTCTCACCTTCACTTGCCTATCGTCCAACACGACATCATGCACTTTTTCGATGGTTTCCGGTGTGGTTGCGGTTTTTGGCTGTCCTTCACGTGGGTCATCTTCGAGGATGTGCGACCACGTTTAAATTTAGCTGCCCACTTTTTAACAGTTGACATGGAAGGAGCAGAGTCCCCGTAAACTTTTGTCAACTTCAGATAAATTTCCTTAGGGGTTAATCCATCCAAAACGAAGAATTTTATTACCACACGATATTCAAGTTTATCTATTTTAATAAAAAACTTACAACATGTATACTGAAAAAATTCGTGTAAACAAACTACTTGAGTGAACAAGTTGAAACTAGTCATACGAACTAACGACACATGCACCCAAGCAGGAAACAATTGTTTGCCGATTGCAGCACCATCTCTGTATCAAGCCAAGAACTTTTCACCTTACCTTCGTACATAGAAGACATTCCACCCATATGTAAATTTTATATAAAAGCGGCACGGAAGCAGACTAAACACAATAAAACTGCAGAGCCGGATACAATAATAAACGAATTAATCACGGTTAGCGGAGTATAATCTTGGAGCACCTTTAAAAGTTATTCAACCATTGCCTAGATGTTGTTGAAGTAGCTTGTAATTAAAAAAATGCAAATGTGGCGCTAATATTCAAAAAAGGAAACAAGCAAGATATAAAAACAATCGCCATATTTTACTACTATCCCATTTATACAAACTATTTTCAAAAATAATAACAAACCGAGTGTCCAACAATGGATCACATCCACATGGTGCGACAAATTATGGAGAAATCTCACGAATACAACTTACCATTATATGTGACCTTCATTGATTGCGAAAAGGCCTTCGACACAGTCGAAACCTGATCCATGATAAACGCTATGATAAAATGTAGAATTGATCATAGGTATATAGAAGTGATCAAAAATGTACACAAAAATGCAACTATGACTATTTAAACTTTTGAAAATACTAAGCCCATCCTTGTAAAAAAGGGTATAAGACAAGAAGATACCATCTTTCCAAGACTTTTTATAAAACTACTGGAAGACGTTATTAAGTCGCTCAATTGGGAAACTCGGGGGCTAAACATAAACGGAGTACGGCTATCTAATTTAAGATTTGTGGATGATGTAATACTATTAACCAATAACATGCAAGAACTAGAAAATCTAATTATGGAACTGCATAAAGCTGTACAGAAAGTTGGATTGACGATGATTATAAGTAAGACGAAAATGATGAGAAATCCAACTGAATAATAATACTATAGAAGGAATAGGTGAATACATATATCTCGTAACTTCTAAAACTTCTTTTATTTTTTATTCCATCTGTATCCGAGTTAATGTTAAGAAACCTAATAGATTTCTGTGACTTTACGTCTATCCTAGAGGACCAGTTCCATAGTTTGAGCCTAGAGTTTTTTTTCTTTTAACATATGCACAACAATTATACAAAATACTAATAAAAAGGCTATTCCCAAATACAGTCAATCCAAGGTAAATATTTGGTTGTTTTGCCGACAATTAAAAAAATAAGCCAATAATCGTTTTATCAGCTATATTTAGGCATGATGACATTTTTTCGGCTATATTCGGCTTCACATAAATCCAGATTTGGCCGCATGCACCTACTAACGGCAAGAATTGGGCACGTAGTGCATGAAACACCGGTAGGTGGCATAAACTGTCTAATTATTTCATGATAATTTACGTTTTGATCTATAACAGATCAACCGTGATCTAAATCAAAAATCTAAAACCTTTACAAGAGGTGTTTATTGCCCTGTGAAATCGGTTTATAACCGTAATAATGTTATAATGTTAGTTACAAACAAACACACATAGTTACATTTTTACAGTTTTATGTGTTCATTGGTAATTATCCTGGCTTTTTTTTGTTCGTTCGACCCAACTGTATTAGAAATAATGTTGGAAAGCCTAATGGATTTGTTTTTACTTAATCGCCAATTCAGAAAACCAGAAAATTGGAGCTTGGCACATTTTTATTTTTTACTTTAAATGTGCACCACAAGTATATCAAATATTCTTTAGATATTTGGTATTCCTATTTTCGCTGTAAATTTTCAGTTTTTTTTTTTTTTGTATTGACTCCATTTGTATCCGAGGTAATATTGGGAATTTTAGGAGAATTTTTTGACCTTGCTCCCAAGTTGGAGTACAATTATATAAATTATTCCTTAAATATTTTGAATTTTTATTTTAATTAGTAATATTTTTTGTTGTATCAGTTGTTTGTTTGATCCATCTGCATAAGAAGTAATGTTGGGAAATTTAAAGGATAGCTTTGAGATAACCCTTAAGCTAAAGGATTAAGTAACGTAAATTTAAAAGTTTTTCCTATTCTTACTTAAAATTTATACAGCTACATCAGTTAACATTTTGAATTCCTAAGTGTATTGATAATTTTCCTGTTCCTTTTTATTGAATCCTTGTGCATTTAAAGGAATTCCTTTAACGTAGCTCCCAAGCATGAGAACCAATTAATTTAAGTTTAGGATTTTTTCTTTACACCCAACATTAGCAAAATTCAGTATTCTCTATTATTGATTCTTCCACTTACTATTTATTCTTAAGAATTTAGAAACGCAAACTATTTTTTATTTATTATTCTAAGCTAAGTTTTTACTAAATATTACTAACCGTAGCCAGTCGAACCAAGTTTTTTAACAAGGTTATTAGTACGTCCCTTTTATATCGTTCTTTCTTATGTTAGCTTGGGCAAAGTTACATTGTTATATTTTTTATCATAAAACTAAAATACTAGTTCAATTACATTACAAACGAATATTTGCAATTGCAAAAATCTAAGGTAGACTAAAGAAGATTTAAGAATTTAATTGTTGCAGCATAAATGATTTGGATGAATTACCTGAGCTTGGTTTGTACCTAAATGATTTGAATTTGCACGGACTCAGCAGAGAAATGGTGCTAGCTGGTTGGCAACATAACTCCAAGTAATGGTTTGTGAAATAATCCTCTTAGCACAATTTTGGTTTTTCTTTTTTTGTTGCAGATTAGAGCTCACGTTTGAAAAAGCTGAACAGAGATCTTTTGAACTGGAGCAAAACTACAAACTCCTGGACACATGGAAGCGCCGGGGTGATGATCTGCTGTACTCTATGATACCGAAAACCGTAGCTGACCGGCTGCGGGTTGGAAATTCGTCCCTCACCACGTGTGAGGTATGCAATACGGATTTGTATCCAAAATGGTCATTAACTTAATTATCTAGTCTTTTGATGCCGTTACCATAATGTTTTGCGATCTGGTGGGCTTTAATTCTACGACAGTACAAGATGCCATGGACGTCGTCTCCTCAATGAATGAAGTATTCTCTTGCTTCGACGAGCTCATGGACAAATTTAGTGTCTACAAGGTGATGTTGGTCGATCCGATTCATTTAATTTTCAAAAAAAAAAAATTAAACTGTAGCAAAGCCAATTAACTGAGCAAATACATAAAATTGCCCTATAGGTTGAAACAGTGGGCCAAATATATATGGTTGCAAGCGGTGCTCCAGAACCTACAGAGTACCACGCTCAAAATGTTGCCGACCTATCGCTGTGCATGGTAGACAAAGTCAAAGACTTGCGAATGCCTTCAGGAGGAAAAGTAGAGATCAGAATCGGTAATGATGTCTTTTTCATTTTTGGAAAATTTTCTTTTAGCCAAACGGAACGTTTAAACATTTGTAGGAATACATTCTGGGCCCGCTGTGGCTGGTGTCGTTGGCTTGAAGGTGCCGCGCTATTGTTTCTTTGGTGATACTGTCAATACAGCATCGCGAATGCAGTCTACGAGTTTGGTATTGCGTATGGTGTTTGTTAAATGACTCGTAAAATTAAGAAGATTTTTTTAGTCCGGGAAGGTTCACATATCATTGGACACTAAACAACTGCTGCCAGCCGGGCGATATAACGTTGAAAGTCGAGGGACTGTAAAACTTAAGGTAAAATAACACAGAAATTGTGGAATATCTTTTAAAACATAGATGACATAGAATAAAATATCGTAATTATCAGTGTACAAAGGTCTTTAAAATGGCAAGTTTCCACACCAAATGCCGATTCTTTTTCTATGGGACAAATTATCAAAACAATCTCCTCCTCTCCCTTCATGAAGAAATATTCTAACATTTTATATTTATTTGTTAACAGGGAAAGGGAGACATGGAGACGTTTTGGATCTTCTCTTCAAAAACACGTGGCTAATTCATCAAACATTTTAAATTAATTTTACAATCTTAAAACAATACAAAATATAAATGTGCACAGTATTTTTGCAAATATTTAACATACATTTTATTAAACTAGTAAAACATCATTTTAATGTTTAGCTAATAAGTTAAGCATAATTTTTTTCGTGAACTTATTATCTGTAAGGTGTATACGAGTAAGACACGTTAGTCACAATTACAGTGTAATTAGAAAATGTCAATTTGATTAAGATAAATTACATTCATAACTCTTAACTGTAAATTTTCGTAACTGCTTTGTCTGCTACGCTTTGTAACATTGCATGATGTCCAGAAGTACCTTAGTTTTAATTAAAGGCAGTGTCGTGATGTTTTAGAATAGGAACAACTTAAACATTCGAAAATTAATTAAATTGTAAGCCACGCAATATTGTACATACTGACCTCCAACACGAAAGCCGCGAGGAAATAAAAGCAGCAACGAAGAGGTTGGAGCACAGAAGCGTCCAAACTGTTAGAACGAAGGAATTCTTGGTAATAAGAAAACATGTACGGAATGCTTCTAGAGAGTGTTCGGCACTTTGTGCAGGTATGTGACTTATATATACGATTTATTATTTTGACATTTTGGAAACAGATTGAATATGGAGAAGCTGTGTGGTTGCAAGTGTTAAAAATGGCAGAATGCCAACATTCCCTATTCAACACCCATCAAGTATATTCTGACTCCATAATGGCATCTCTGGCTACGGCTCTTGCCAAATATACTTCTGCTACGTACGACAGTTTCATGAACTTCTTCGGAAAATGTTTTGTAAGATATTTTACCAACTTAGGGTAAGCGACGAGACACTGTAAAATATTTGTAAATTAATTATCCAACTTCTAGTTATGATATATCGATAAAAGCTACCGGCAGATATTTCACCGATTTTCTGCAGAACGTCGACAATATTCATACGCAATTTTGCTTTACGTACCCAAAAATGAAAAGTCCTTCCATTTACCTTACCGAAATTGATAATAACGGATGCGTCTTGGTGTACAGAAGTGAACGGCAAGGATTTACACATTATTTCATGGGTAATCGTAGATATACATGTGTGTTATTCTAAAATTTTATCCTCGTTAATTTAGGCCTTTTGCAACAAATAAGCAGAGATTTTTTTAATCTTAAACTCAACATTAAAGTAGTGGAAAAAACTAATTCAGCTGGTGAAAGTCTCAGGAATGTTATTGTGAAGTTCCGACTAGATTTTGATAACTCCGGATACGTAAGAGGCAACTAAATGTTAGAACAACATGCAATTTGTGATGTTACAGATGAACAGCAGAGTACTTAAACGGACTATTTCTCAAACAAAGCAGCTGCCGCCATTTCCAGTTTACCAACTTTTAGAATTATTCCCCTTTGGTGTAATAATCAATCCGTCGATGAACATAATGGGGGTAGGTCAGAAGCTAGTAGAGATTTGGTCAAAGAAAGACAACCTGCTTGGAGCCCCTGTAATCAAACATTTCAAACTAAGACGACCCAAAGGGATTCCCTTTACCTGGAAAAATGTAATCAACCTGTTGGTAAACTTGTAAAAGGCATACTAAGGAACTAAAAATTTTAGCTGTTATATTTGAGAAAGGTCCTGTTTGAAATTGAATTGTTACGAAATGATGATAATGTAGGACGCAACGAAAAGCAGAAATTAAGAAAAGAGCACGTAGAGCAAGCTATAGCCGACTGTACTTCAGCCCAAATGACCCCATCACCAGAGCCTGAACGGAGGAATATTTTGCTGAAGGGGCAGATGAAACACATTAGCGATATTAACGCGGTAATTTTTCTTTGCAGTCCAGTGTAAGCGTTTCTTTTTTACGTAATAATTTTTTTTATATTTATAATAATCTCTTCTAGAATAAATGATTTAGACGAATTACCCCAGCTGGGAATTTTTTTGAACGATCTTAATCCACATGGATTAAGTAAAGAAATGGTTTTGGCCGGATGGCAGCACAACTCTAAGTTAACACACAGATAAGGTATCTGCACACTTACTTTGCGTTATACGCTGCAGGTTGGAAATTATGTTTGACCAGGCCGAGCAAAGGTCTAACGAATTAGAAAAGAATTACAAGCTTCTGGACACATGGAAGCGCCGCGGAGACGACCTTTTATATTCAATGATACCGCAATCTGTTGCTGATCGTTTGCGGTCGGGGAATTCTCCGCTGAGCACATGCGAGGTATTGATTTATTTGCTCGTACATGCTCTAATAATCTTATTTCAGTCTTTCGAAGCAGTGACGATTTTGTTTTGTGAACTAGTAGGTTTACATTCGTCTACCGTCGAGGAAGCCATGAACGTAGTGGCTTCCATGAATACTGTGTTTTCATGTTTTGATGCACTTCTAGACAAATTTGATGTGTATAAAGTGAATACGCGTTTTGTCACATTAGCTAAACTATTGATAGTAATAAAAATTATTTCAGGTGGAAACGGTAGGACAAGTTTACATGGTAGCAAGCGGGGCCCCTGAAAGGATGAAGCTGCACGCCCAGAATGTCGCGGATCTTTCGCTAAGCATGATGAAAGAGGTAGAAAAACTGAATATTCCAGAACGAAATGGTGTAAACATCAGAATTGGTAAACAATTCGATCATTCCAAAGACAATGTAAAAAATCACGGCATGTTCTAGGGATACATTCAGGCCCTGCGGTTGCTGGCGCAGTCGGATTAAAAGTACCGAGGTACTGCTTTTTTGGTGACACCGTCAACACGGCATCTAGAATGCAATCAACTAGCACAGTACAAAACTAAGAAGGACAGAAAACCAAAAAACTTATTTAATGTTTTAGGCGGGAAACATAAACATTTCCGTGTCCACCAAAAACCTCCTTTCTCCAAATCGCTACAGATTTGAAAGCAGGGGTCTTGTTAAAGTAAAGGTAAACAAATATTTCTAAAGTCGTATCGCATTTTATATGTAAACACAATTTATTTTAGGGTAAGGGAGAAATGGAGACTTTTTTCATTTTCCACAAGTAGCGTACATGTGGTGCTTATTCTTATTATATTATATCTCCTAATGTATTAACTATCAAATAAATTGTAACCAACAGTCCTGATTTCACTATGGCAACATTATTTAAACTCAAGTTCTACCATTTATTCCAAATACTTAAGGGTTGTGACTAGTTAAAAACTAACAAACATGTCCTATATCACAACTTGTCACATTTGGCAGTAACAAGCGTCCTTCGTGTTACTCATAATCCATGAAATATAACGATTGACTCTGGTGTAGACGCCAGGATAGTTCGGTTCGGCGCAACCTTCACCCCAAGACACTATTCCTAAAAATTAATTAAAATCAGACAATGTCAAAGTGTATCCGCCGTTCAGCATCTACAAATACAGATTTAAAAAAATAATAAAAGACGTACTTTAAACTTAAAATAAACCCCAAAAAAATTATTAAAATAACAAAGATAAAAAGAAAGAAAAATCAGCAAAATTTAATCTTAGGACTTGCTCACACATTCCTAGCGCAATAAAGCACAGATGATATGACAAATATCATAAATTCGGCTGATTTAAATGCGCAGAAATAATGAAGTTATCGTTTAATCAAATATTTAGACACCAGAAGTGTATAGGTTAATCAGAACTTTATCGGTCCACGCGGATCAAGGTTCTCTTTAAACACCTCGGTGCTATAATAGTAATATTGAAAGTGACAACAGTAGAATGCACACAATTTTCTCTGCCTTGGTTTGCGCTGTTAATGCTATATAAATATTAATTAAATGTTGTTCCTATCTTAACTACATTTTACTACTCGCGGACTATGTGAACAAGCTCTTAACAAAGACAAATCAAAGAAGACAATAAAAACACCCAAATAAAATAAGGCTAAATATTTAGAAGGAATTAAAAACAACAGTAATGACAAGAAAAATTTTACAAACAGCTATTACACAAAAAATAATAGTTAATTGCAAAATTTTAGAAGAAATAAAAATAATTCAATAACAGGTTCCTACGATAATAAACAAAAATTAAAAAGTACTGCCTAGTATAGCAAATGTTTGAGTATAAAAAATAAAAAAGTAAAATAGGAAACGATAGAATTCTAATTTGTTGCAAGAAAAAGAATGTCAAATAAGTAAATATCCTTATTTAAAAATAGCTTACCAGCTACCATATGATACGAGTTATTCACTACATGTAGTGGTCCCCCACTGTCTCCCTAAAACCACACTGTTAATTAAATCGTTTTTTTTCGCTCTTATAAACTGACCTGACATGAATCCTTCGTTCCTTGCGGATATCCTGCGCAGAGCATATTGTCGGTTATCCTGTTTCCGTAACCGGTATTTCTGCAGTCAATATTAGATAAAATAGGAACCTTAACTTCCAGCAACTTATGAGACACCTGCCCGTGTGCTTGGGTTGCCCCCCAACCAGTGACGATGCCTAACAAATCAAATTAATGTAAATTAAGACCTCATCCGTATCAAACTTAACTACCTGTATGGCCCGTAAAGCTTTTTCCTACAGGGGGCAGGCAAACTGGTTTCAGTATGCCGGTCAAAGGTACCTCCCCCTCCAACTGCAACAATGCTATGTCGTTATTGTAGGAACCGCCGATTCCGTAAGCGCTATGCTTGATGACTTTGGATATTCTCTTAAAAAGTCTTCGTCTCGGACGAGGTCGACCTGTCGTGATCCAGAAATACGGCTAACAATTTTTCTTTCGTAAAACTGTAATGTTTACAAAGATAGCTTCATCATCATATATCATACAGCTCCTTAGTTGAAGCAAAGGGCGCCGTATCGTTGGCTTATAGGCTTTTAGTGGTGAGAGTGCTATTCTCACGCACTACAAAGATAGCTTACGCGACTGCAAAAACAAAAATAACTTACCCATTTACGCAGTGGCCTGCCGTTAGAAGATACTTGTTGTTGATTAGGGAGGCGCCGCAGAAGAAACGGTTATTGTGCATTAAATAGATCATCCAGGGATATTCGTTTACCATAGTTTCAACGCCACCCACTATCCGATTGTGTTTGTATGTTAATCCGCATACTGAAATTTATAATTAATAATTTGCATAAGTGATACGCGACAGTATGTATTTAGGTTTGCGTAGTCCGTACAGTTACCTACCACACTGGCACGGTGTTGGACTTGAGGGACCTTCATCATTTCCGCCAATTGGTTTAATTCCCACGAGTCCTAAGATCCACTCAAAAACTCCACGATCCGGTTCCTTGTCAACAATAATGGGTTCTGGAGGTGATACTCCCGGGGGATAGGTACTAGTGTTATTTTCCCGTATTACAATTGTATTGGAAGAAATAGTGACTTCAGCAATCTCAGGAGATGATAAATTACTGTAAAGAGAATTGTCGCTGTCGACAGGTACGTTATATGCAGTTAAAGCTTCTGCAGCTCTCGTGAAATACGTGGGTGGAGTTGTTCTTGTAAATCTTGATGGTCTTGGCTTTTTGGTAGGTTTAGACGGCCTAGATGGTCTGGTAGGTCTTGTTGATATTGTCGGATACGAAGGATAAGTTGTCCAATCGGGAGGTACACCTGGTTTAAACTCTACTTGAGCTGTTGTAGGTCGTATTAGCGAGGGTTTCGCAAAATTTACTGCGTTATTGTCCGGATTGACCAAAACTTTAGGAGGGTCATCGCTTATATTAGAACTACTTGAGTTGTCTGTGTTCACATTCTGTAAACGGTAACACTAGAATTAATTTCTATCGCTATTCACTATTAAATGGTAACTCATTCCTTACCTGACTTAAGCTCGCAAAAAAACAATTAGAAGAGATTAACCCAAGCACCACGCACGAGTACTCGAAGACTTTCATGTTAAGAAACCAATTAACGTACTAAAGCACCGGCGGCTATCTGCAATCGGTATGGCAAATAGAAGTTAAAATCACGAGTACCAAATTCTTAAGGAACACATCTGATTACTGGCCAAATGACCACTG
Organism: Sinelater perroti; assembly: GCA_036346155.1. NCBI lineage: Eukaryota > Metazoa > Arthropoda > Insecta > Coleoptera > Elateridae > Sinelater > Sinelater perroti. The sequence goes on from JARFIY010000110.1 coordinate 788,437, forward strand.
GTTTATGCCGATCGATAGGAAGTAGGTAAATAGGTGGCAAACGAACGACAGCAAGAAGTGAACGAGGTGCCTGCCGGTCGATTTTTATAAGCAAATCACGCGCTAGTTCTTCGAAATTAATTTCACTTTGATGTACAAAAATCATTATCTGCGCTTGTTTGTCTTGAACTGTGGGCTGGCAACGGTACAATCCATAAAAAGCTTTCTTTCTCCTTTTTGGTTCGCAGGTCCAGGAAGTGGCACGGCGCCTAGCACTTAGCATCCAACGTGGGCAAAAACGCGGATTCGGTCGCATCTCGTTTAAATTGGGCTACTTAAACCGCAATTGTTCATTGTAAACGTTGACATTCGAAACGAAACCAACTCGAGCCAGAGCTGCTAGCTTTATCTTCAGACTGGCCTAAATAGCTACCTATTAGCAATAAAATTAGCATAAGTGCAATGAAACTGCACTCTCATTGGCAGTTTTGTAATTGCATATGAAGGTTCATAGAGAAAATCAATTTTAATGGAAATTATATTACAAAGTTCTATAAGCTGCTGAAAGTCATAAATAATAGATTTTTTATATTAAAAAACAGTTATTTATGTAACATTTTAATTTTTACAGTTAACTCTTTTTCAATCGTACTCAAACAATGGAGAACTCCCTCCCTTATAGCTTATATTTTACGTGTTTTCAATGTATGCACCAGTTATATGAGCCTTAAAACAGAACATACAGTATATTATTTTCTAATTTTCTATCTCATAAAAGGTGGTAAGCATAAAAAGTTTAATGATTACTCTTAAAAATAAATTTATTTCATATATATAATATATAATATATATATATATATATATATATATATATATATATATATATATATATATATATATAAACTCATCTCCTTTAATACTTACAAATGAATTTCTGTTACGTAAGTCAATGCTTTAAAGAAAAGAGTTGTGCTAGCAAATTCAATATAGATTACATATGAAAGTGTTTCTCTGCATTTCATCAACAAAATGGCCAACAATTTCTATCTATCCACTATAATACGAATCACCTACCAAAGAAGTGTTGCTCATCGTAAAAAATTATGTGTATAAAAATACATCAAAATTATTAATTTAATGCAAGACAATTCTAACAGTAACAGCTTTTTCGCCTCGGCCCTGCAGCCACCTCTTGACAAATAGCGACCCAAAGCGCGAGAAGTCACCAACTCGAACAAAGGTGACAATAATGATACTTGAACACCCGGTACTGACCACCAATGTTTTCGACGTCGTCACTATGAAAAATCCCAGCACGGTCACCGGAGCTTGTCCGACAAGCCCCTGCTAATAAAAAATGATTCTTATTGTCATTCTTCCCCTATACAAAACAATAATTTTTCCAAAGTTAAAGATGTAGGGAATGGTGTATCCATCTGTAACACTATATTCCAAGACTATTGATGGATAGCTTACTACCCGATGTAGAATTAAAACTTAAACTCTTAAAATACTATCCTAATAGTAAGGGAGGTGAGAAAGCGATCTATGACCTATATCGCTCATATGCAATAAATTTGAGCGAAAAACAAGGGCAAGAAAATTTTCAAGTTGCACATCGTCCTCAACTTAGCTGCTACGGTGGAACAACCAAAGGAAAAAAGTCAACCCTAAACGCAGTAAGTGTGATTACCATTCAGGGGACTATAATAAGAATCGCGACAAGTTCGTTACCTTTACCAATTGTCAGAGCCTTCATCAAGTCAACTTTATAAAATAAATAAACAGCAACAACTCGCGGAAATGCTTCTCGTCCGCCGGAGTCACCTAGAAGTCGTCCCAGTTTTCCAGCCAACTCGTCGTCGTACACCTCAGCACCATCCATAACAAACAGAAAGAACGCCACAAATCTCCTTAAAGTTGTCATAGGACTAATGCCATGGGCGGAAATCGTCAGAACCATCCATGACGTCTTCAGAAACCACTGAAAACCTGATACATCGTTTAAGCTTCTGCCTTACTAGAAGTGCCTTAATGATACACCGATTTCCATTGTCAGAAATTTTAGAAAAAGAAGTGATAGTTATTCGCCGCATATTCTTCCATTTGAATTTTTCTGACCATACTGGCCGCATATTGAAAGCAGTACTTGGAACGGTTCACGTAGACCACCGGTATAAAGAATTAAAAGATTGTGTTTCAGGCACTTACAATGCCTATGACAAAAGTCCCATGGTCAACAACACAAATTAAAGAAGGATAATACAAATATGATTTGGAAAAGCTTAGCTAACGATATTCAACCCGCTTTAGTAGTGCTACTTGGCAAATTTACGGTCTAAACATGTAGGTAGGATCCTATCACTCATGTGTTTTCATTTATAGTCGGGATTCTTGGTGTAATATTTTATCTAGATTGCTCAGCATTGCTTAAGTCATATCCAGAAAATTTTATAACTGATCCTAAGACATAATTCTATCGAACATGCATAGAACCAGTTGAAACGCCAACTGTGTATCTGTGTGCCACAGTATTCCCGTTTAAAATGCATCGTTCAACAAGTGTGGAACTCTGCCGTAGGACATCAGACGTCTATTGAACTCCATGCCAAATGTTATTCCCGAATATGTTGCAGCACAAGGCAGTGCAATGCGCTATTAAAAATAACCGGATTGCACATCATAGAACGTTTTGAATTCTGCTACTATGTTTTCAAATAATTTGTATCGTTCATTTGTATCATCCCATCAATCAAATTTCAGTTCAATCTTACGTTTCTTTCTTGGTCCGTAAGCATATTTCACTTATAGTCTGAAAACGCTCGTTAAGCTAAGTCTTTGCTATGGCATTAACAATAATCTTAGATCAGTTCATTAAAAATTTCATTTCATTAATTCCATTATATACAAAGTATAAATTCAGATTTTTTCTCAATTTTATTATTTTGTTATAAAATTCTAGGCCTTCTTTAATGCCTTGTAATTTTGTAATATTTTCAATAGAATTTCAGCGCCAGTAGGTAATAATGCGATCATTGAAGGTGCAGTACTTGTCACATCTCCCCGTATCAAAAATGGTACGGGACGACAAAATGAACATATAGGAGCTTCAACCTCTCAGTTTACAGGTTATGCGCGAAGGGCATTAGAGCCTCACAATTATTATTGTTCAATAGAATCCAGAACTAAACCTTTTAATACAATTATAATTATTGTATGAAGCTTTAAGTTATTTTTTGTAAATCAATGCCTTCGTTATCAATATGTGAGTATGTTGGAGCATACACTTTAATCATAATAGCTTTATTCGTCTTTACCTATATGGTATGATATATTTCTAGAAACAAGTTTAAAATTTTTTTTCTTATTTTACATAGTCCATTTACATTTTATTGTGTTTGTTTCTATTAAAACAAGAACGGTGTAATACCGTAAAGGAAACTTTCTACGTCGGTGCGAAATCGTAACGGTCACTTCCGGTTGCCGTTAACCGATTTGGCTGAAAACCAATTCCATGAAAGGCACTGGCCTAAGATGTGTGTATGCCAAGTTTGAAGTGAATCCATTGAATAGAACGGAAGTTATAGTGTCTCCAGACACACAGATAGACAAACAGGATGATAATCTCATTAACTTTTTACTATAAGCTCCGCTGTAGAAAGTTAATAAACACATTAACACTTGAAATAAAATTGTTATCCATAAAGTTTGTAGAGGAGTATCTATCCCTTGCAATATCCTTACATAGTAATGATAAATTAAATGAATTCTATGAATATATATCAAAAACAATAGAAGACAATAATATAAATAACACAATTGTAATGGGGAATTTAATGCATAACTGGATAAAAAAGTAAAAAAACAGAAAATAAAATAGGAACACAAATACAAAACTTGAAATGAAATAGAACAGAAGCTAATCAACTTCTCTGAAAAACAAGAATTCTTTGTTATTAATATATTCTTCGCAAATTAAAAGTAGAGTAAATGAAGTTGGATAAACACAGTAACCCTACATTTAAATAGAGAAGCCATCAATAAAATGAATTACAGTGGGCAGTGATCACAGAATAGTACGAGTGGCTCTAAGTTTAAATATGAAGCTGAAAAGACAAAACGTATATCTCAACAATATCAAGCCTATAAAAAATTTATATATTTACAATTCATTTATTTAATAAATATGGTACAAAATACAAAAAACATCATAACTAGTTTTAATCTCTTTAAAGGTAAGCCCATCGAAATTTCTCACATTTCTCCTTTTGTTATCTTCACTGTTTAAAACATTCTGAAGTTCTATTGAAATCGTAAGTTGCTGCTTCGTCGTATTAATCTAAATTTTTGGAAATAGTCAAAAGATTCGTAGCGCCAAATCTGGACTGTAGGTTAACTAAGTAATTTAAAAGAATAACGCATGTTGCTAATCATCAGTTGCCTAGAAAAACATCAGATAGTACTCTTTAGTAACAGTTTGGACTGAAGAAAAGAAGTCGTGATAGACAATGCCTTAATAATAAAAAATAAATAAATAACATGGTATTTACCTTGCTACAACTCTGAGTGTAAAGAACCAGGACATTTCTATTGGAACGACTAAGTCTATTTTCGGATTGTAGCCATAGATTTAAGTTTTATGTTCAATTCTGATATTTTTTAAGGAAGACCTACTAGAATGCTTTTCAACTCATCGGTTATGCTCTTCTTGATATTAAACAAAATACTAAAATTTCATTCTTCCAAATAGTTTTTTATCTGGGGAAATAAAAAAAAATAATCAGCGGGACTGAAATCGGACGTATAACACCATGATTCCAAAAATCAAATGAAAAGGGCAGGCGATAATGAAAGGGGAAATAACAACAGATGTAAACCACACATAAAGACCCTGAATGAAAGAAGGAAACCAAGGATCCCAGAGATGCGACGGAGAGATATATAAAAAAGGTTGCAGGATATATATAAAATCATTAAGAACCAGAACAAAAAAATATGTATAGAATTTCAGAAGTGATTAGAACAGAATTCTTGGTTGATAAATTTCTATTTTAAATTCTTATTCTCAAAAATTCAGTAATTTTTTAAATACCCACTAGGGTTTCTTCTTGATATTTAGATTTTTGATTTTTAATATCTATAAATTCTACGAACTGCTAAACTGATCAATGATTGAATTAAAAAAAACTATTCTATTTTTTCTTTTATTACAATTTTCCTATTTATTGATTTTAGCGAAATCAAGACAAATAATTCATTTTGTATTTTTGGTCTAAACTACTTGAAGGATTCTTGATAATTTGACGAACTTTGTCATATCGTGCTAAGATATATATCATTGTAAAAAATATTGTTGACCTTACTGTCATCATTCTACGCTTTTTTAATGGTAAATCATAACCACAAAGCACCTAAGAATTTCTCATTAATAGTCTGAGGAATTCGTTTATCATCTAAGAATTATTATCCATAATACTCAGAATTGTTTTAAAAATCCTTGCCTTGTAACTGATCAATCTGACACTATTGCTTTGAGGTACATAAAATGGATATTATAGTATTTCCTAACTCAATGACTACCAAGATACCCAGTGGAGTTGTCCTACATTATCAAATGGCTGTCCTATAATAACCAATATAATAAGTAACATGGGCATTTGATTGACATATGTCAACAAATAAGTGCCATATATAGCAAAGCTTATGTGAGTGTCAGTACTGTTAGAAAGTACAAGCAGCCGTGTGTCACTAATGCAGGTAGCAAACGTCTGATATATTTTTTAACGAAATGAAGAGACTTTTCAGGTTGCGTGTGGGTATGTAGACAAAGATAGTAAAATCACTATCTCCGTCCACATACACACTAATTCTGAACAAGTTTTTCTTTCCATTGGAGAAAAAATCAAGCGTCTGTTACCAGAGCCAATGGTGCATAGCTGCTTGTACTTCTTCATCATTAATGTAACTTTGTTCCTTCAGATTTTCCTTTAGTTTCGAAAAAAAGAAAAAATTGCAAGATGAGAGGTTTCGATTATAAAACGGCAAAGCCGCGAAATTTTAGGTGCTACAGTAATTTTTACATTTGTCTATTTCGTGAGAATCAGCAATGCTTTGTTGAAGAATTTCTTTGGTACCAGAACTATCTTGCTTTGAATTAGAAGTTTGGCCATCTATCACCTGCCATCAATCTTGCGTATGCATACCATTAAGGAGCTCTATTTTCTAATGTTTTCGTGAATGAACAGATGACATTCATTCTTCTTCAAACTTTCTCAGTTCTGAGTCTCTCTCTCTCTCTTCTTCCCTTCCTTCCTCTTCTATCTCTTCCCCCTCCCTTCTCTCATGCAATATAATGTTTATCATGCAAAATGGCACTACGTTCTATCAGAAGTCTGTCTTGTATGACTACAAATTGTGCACCATATTATTGTCTTGCTCGAAAAATATCAATATTTAATTATAAAATTTGAGGGAGGTAACTAAATCGTTGTTTTATAATATTTAAATAAGTTGCACTTTATATAGATAAAAATTTAAATTGTCGTGACGATGACTGTGTAGAAAACGAATAGAACTATGTCTTGTTGAATTTTTACCGTTATTTAAACACCTGGTAGCTTTTGTCTTAAAATCAAAACTGTTTCTTCAAACTTCATCAACTAGCCCTTGTTTGCATGGGCTGGCGATACACTGGGGTGCGAGAGATAAATATCTAGAATATGTAGTCTCTACTTTCCAAATGTCAGTCTCATTTTTTCTGAGCTGCGCCCTATTTTCACTAATGAGGCTCCGGCGAGATAAGCATATAAATATAAATTTCACAAAATAATCGACGAGAGAAATGTCTTCAGTCATAAGAGCAGGCTTAACATTCCTCAGAATGCAACGACCATATGACGCTGGAAGCATCGTTGAGCGCGGTTAGTATTTAGATGAGTGGCCACATGTCATTGCTTACCGTATAGTATCGAAGCAAACCATTTGCTAAGATTGATAACTATAAAAGAGAGACGGTACACTGACGTGTTACCTAATATTAAAGCCGTCATAAAAAAATGCTATGTGGTAGTAAGATAGTCACACGTTGACCTTAACTTCGTTATCTTGATTGGAGATCCCTAGGCGTACAGCTCTCGTACCGTCTTACGGAGTAATCAGAATTTTTATGGAGTTATAGTGGGCGACTATGTTGTCGTTATTATTGTATAGGTTACAGTGAAGTATAATTGTTTAGTTAACTTAAAGATATACACTTGTCAAATTTGCACCTCTGTACAAAGCAGTGTTTGATGCTTAAGACCTGGTCTGGGCAACTTAAAATTTATCCACGTAGGTTTTTGCGGCATATCTCCACTCATGATAGGCCACAAAGTAGTCTTACATATTGTAAAATTATTTTTGAATAACAGTTGATCCGTAAGAAGAAAGACAAAGCTTAGAAGTTGTCGCGCTACCTTTGCTTTGCTTTATTTTCTCTTCACGTGGGCCTTCCAAGTAAGCTTCTTGTCTATGACCACTCTTTGCTTTGTTGTTCTAGAATATCTCTTAGTCGAAAATCCTAATTGATATTAGGTCGTCACACTAATGAAATCTCTTCCTAGTGGACCGCCATACTATTCTTTGTGATGACTCCCATTCTCCACCAACCGGATTAGTTGCACCATAGGCAGTAGGATAGACGCTGAAGATAAGCTTATTGTGATATACTTTGTATTTCTTAATCTTCTTTATCACCTAAATCTAATAATTGTCCAGACAAATCCAAAATAAACTAAAATTTTAAAATTCTCATTCTCCTGCTACACTCTCTAATATGAAAAAATAGCTAATTGGTTAGTAGACATTTACTTTTAAATAAATCGAATATTTTTTAAAATTAAATTTGTTTACGCGCTTTGTCTAAATCTTTCAAATCTTTTCTTTTCTAATTGATCAAAGACTTTATACATAATATGTAAGTGATAAACTCTAACTAACTCTAAAATAAAACCCACACTTAAATAAATTAATGCAAATGTGCTACTTGTTATTGTTAAAAAATATTAATTAATTTAAAATTAATAATAATTTATACTCGTATTTAATGTGATATGAATTTAGGTAGAAGAGAACGGTAGATATGAGATTAGAGATTGTCATAGTGACGATATAATTATTTATGCGCATTTTTATTTTGTTTGATAGCAGTATATAGGTAATCAAGCCAGAGCCAAGTAAATGTCGCTATTGAATTAGTGTTTACTATTTCGCTACAGAATTGTCTTTAAAAACGCGGGATACTTATGCATCGACATACTATTTAAAGAGCTTGTCAAACAGAACTTAAGATTTGTTAAGAATTATTTTGGGAAGATTATAAAAAAGTCCTGAAAGCTTAAATAAATTGGTTGTTCTTTATGACAACACTATTCCATATATTGCTAAGGAAGTTTAGGTGGAAGGTATAACCTCACCTCTACTTTCTTTTTCCATAGACCTGAATTGATGCTTTGCCACTACCCCCTTTTTGATCATTTAAAACAAAATTTAAGAAGCAAGCTACAAATGATAAAATGTAATAAGCAACCCCAAAGCGATTAAAGGAAGTTGGACACATTTTTTAAGGAGCGTAGAATCAAACAATGTTTGATGAATTTTAACGAAATGTCAAAAAAATGCTTCGTGCTTTTTTGTTCAATACAATTTTTAATATGTATTTGTTTTATAGAAGAAGGAAGATATATAACTTATTCTTTTATCCAGGAAGTTTTAACAGAACTCAAACTCGCCCAGACTGGTCAATAATTGGTTTCTCTGACTAACAGTTCTATGTTTTTGGCATTTTATACAATCTAGAGTTGGAGTATATACGCAATAATAAGATTTTCAAAGAACAAATGTTTAACGGTCAATTTTAATAGTTGCTTGTCCTTCTAAAGGAAATAGAGTAGAACTACAATCTATACAAAATATTTCTAAAAATAAAACGATCAAATAACTAATATGATGATCGTTATTGAATAATAAGTAATTTATCAGCTTATTTTTAAAAATTGAAACGTTCTTAAACCAACCTTCAAAATGTTTAGGTTTTCGAACAATCTAAAAGTTATTTTACAAGCTTCTTTTTATATGCATTTTTCATTTTCCACATTTCTTATATTTTCTGACCATACACCCTCTATAATGCATCTTACTTAGTTAAAGTATTCATTAATGGTGTTTTCAAAATTTTAAGAAATTGTTTATAATGTTGATTTATCAAGACCTGAAGTAAGTTGTTACCTGACTTTTTTTTAAACACTGTATTTGTACTCCTTCCTGGTTGAGGTATAGAACCACAAATTACAAAAATTGTTTTTTCATAAATAAATATACTATATAACTTCTGCAGTGCTTGTGCGTGTGCTAAAAGAATGCAAATCTTGTATGTACCTTCTATGATCATATTAAACTGACACGTCTATTATACCGCATTTGAAATGGTCCAAATTTTGTTTCAAATTTAAATTTCTGTCACTGACTCCATTATTAATCGACACCAATGCAATTGTATTGTACGAGGGTAGCTAAAATATAAACCGGATTTTCCTTTTTACGCGTCGTGAGATAAACAAAAAGAGGCGCGGCTTCTAAGTATTGTAGATAAAAATCCCTTAAAAGGATTTTCCTCATAAGGTACCTCGCTCTACCACTGTCAATTCTTATTTCGGTTGGAACTAATGCTGTTTCCTTTTTTATCGGTAACTTTTTGCGTTTAAGAATGACGTAAACACGCGATTTTTCATTTCCTATTAAAATAAAATTAAATCGGGCGTTGATGTGACAGCTTCGGAACGACGATAGTGAAGTACGAATCGATTCAGCTATGACATATAATTAAGTGTGTGCACGTGTGTATATATTGTTACTATGAGCCTGCCTGGAATCTTTTGCTCAATCATATATTGACTTATTTTAACTAATACTTAATCTGAATCTTCGACGTCTAAATTTCCATTGCAAAAATGATTGAACTAAAGCTATACCATGCGTTTTTTGATGGTACCTTTGCTAAATCCCACAAGATCAAGAAAACTGGATTTTGTTGGTTTTAGAATCGCATAATGATCAGCTAAACACGAAGGTTTTGTTTAAAAATTCTGCAAAACTTATAGTCGTTGGTTAATTACTATACTAACTATTGAACCTAAACAACCATGTATTAGAATATATCAAAAGCATTTAATTTGTAGGTTTTACATAAATCTGTCGAACACTAATTATTTTTGTGATGGCGCAATATTTTACCTTAAATTCCTCAACATTTAATCTCTCAAATGCCAAAATTTTGCATTGAAAAATTCGATATATCATGAGTCACCTCTAATGGATGTAGGGATGAAAGCAAATAACCAATAGATGTAATTTAATAGCAGAAAGTTTACTTTAAGAAAAGTCACAAATTAAAAAAATTAAATTACAATGAAGTACGTCACGACACATTAAATATAACCGCAATATTTATTGTGACGTTCGTACAAGCTTTCAATGAAACTGATCTAGAAAAACAACGATTAGTATTTCAAGGTTAAGGTCTTGTTTCAGATTGTGTTTAAAGTTCCTTATCAAAGCACACATCTCACGCAGAATAAACTGCTACATTTAAATATGTACGGTGTTGATGTTCCTTGACCAAAATAATTTTGCATTAAAAAATGCTGATAACCTCATAACTAGTGCAGCACCATCAAATACGTAAAGATGTTTCGTTAGCAGGTGGCATTTTATAACGTGGAAAACTACTGAAGGGGGTTTGCTTAAAAATTGCTAAAACTAAATGGAACGTAAAATATTCCTAATTACGTATGTATCAACAGCTAATCCCTAAAGTTCAAACAACAATATTTACAAAATTATCTGTGTAACCTACAAACTGGTAAACCTTCGGTTTTAATAAACACCTGCCTTTAGTCTAGACAATATTAAAATTAAAAATTGTACTTATGGGTTAATATAAGCCATATTATTTTATTACAAAAAAAAATTAGAGAACGTAAAATATTCAATAAACGTGACCTTGAAAATAAGGGCAAATTCGCAATAAATTAATGCGACAATTAGCGCTATCGACACAACAATGACAAAATAAAATGCTAAGCAAAGGTATCTACAATGTGTTGCGTAAGTGTGTCACACATGCATGTGCATTAGCCTTGCACGAATGTTCATCTCTAGACATTGAGAGATACGCTCGGTGGGTGTGTTTCGGAACAGTTTTGTGGAGATTAAAAAAATGGTCAAGGTAAAAAAACCCCTCCCAATAACATTGAAACAATGCTCGTTTATTGTATATAAACTTCATGAGCAATATTGCGTCAATTAGTTTAAAGTTGCCTTTTGTTGTAGTAGTTAAGGTAATTTTGTTTTGGCATGTGCAAGATGTGCCCAGCAAAGCCCTTTGGAATTGTTTTGCTTGTTTTCGGTGCTTCAATTTCTAGTGCTCCGGTGAAGGTATGGCGACTGTGTTGTGCTCAATGTAGCTGAAGCTGAACCTTTTTTATTATCTCAATTGGTAGTGAGGGCTTTGTAAGTACTCCGTATTATTTTCAGAAGACCGAGCTGTCTGAATTCCGATCCGATTTTGATGACATCATATCCATCTACAACGACTGCAATTGTGGTAAGATACCAATACTTTAAATTTGGTCCATGTGTAGAACCTTTTCGTTATTATTAAAATCATCGAAATAAATTTATATTCAAAAAGTATTAATAAAGAATTATAACAGTACTTATTACTTTTAAAAACCACATTCACAATAGATTGTTATGATAATTTTACTTACACGTCTGAAGTTAGAGGAAAAAAGTTTAGTTATTCCAAGGATTTAAGCCCAGGATTTGTTTCTTACCATTAAGACTAACTATCCGTAACAAAAACTTGACATTGTTTACAGTGTGCGGGGTAAGCAACAGACAGATGAGAATCGTAGGCGGAAATATCACCAAAGTGCACGAATTTCCCTGGCTAGCAGGACTCTCCAAAGATGGGGAATTTTATTGCGGGGCAACCGTAGTGACACGCAGACACTTGCTAACCGCAGCTCATTGCGTGGAAGGGTGAGTTAAGTTCCCAGTAAAAGCTATCAGGAGACAAATTTTATTCAAAACCAGATTCGACTTTCGCAAAATCACCGTTGCGCTCGGAGACCACGACCGCCATGACAATAATCGCTTCTCCAAAATTCAGGTCAGAAACATTAAAACTGCAAGCTCCCATAAGATGTTCGACCCATCCAGCTACAACAATGACATATCTATCTTGGAGCTGACCGAACCTCTTGAATTCGACTCGAGAATCCAACCGGCCTGTCTTCCAACTTCTGGTATGTTTATACCTAGCAGTTTTTGTTGGAATGGTTTCATTGCGGTTTCAGCTCTGATCGACTACACTGGAGAGTTTGCAATCGTATCGGGTTGGGGAAAGACTAAAGAGAGTGGAGATACTTCTCCAATACTCCAGAAAGTGGCCGTTCCTGTGTGGTCCAAGCAGGATTGCTACAATTCTGGATACGGCGAGCAACGGCTTTCGGAGAACATGTTTTGTGCTGGGTTTCCCGAGGGGGGAAAAGATGCTTGTCAGGTAATGATCTTTGGTAATTATTCTAATGTATTAGTTATTAATTTTGGTTATTTCAGGGAGACAGTGGCGGCCCCCTTCATATTAAAGATAAAGAAGGAAATATGGAAGTAATAGGTAAGTTTAAAACTACTTTCAAATACTAATACATACGTATATTATATCACTTACTAAAATTTTAGGGATAGTATCCTGGGGTAGGGGATGTGGTAGGCCTAACTTACCTGGAATTTATACGAAAGTAGTTAATTATCTGGACTGGATATATAATAATTTAAATGGAGAATGCCTGTGCCCATACCCAAGCTCTAATCCTCGAAGAGCATAAAGTAAATCAAACTAAAGCAACGTAGTTAAATGGAACTGAAAGAAACGATCTAGTCAGTACACCTAGCTTCCTATTAAAATTATTGTCATAAAACAGAAAAAATTAAAAGCGTCATTAGATAGTTTAGCTTAAAGCGAAAAATTGTGCCAAAGTATTTTAAGGTTGTATTTAGTAACTGTGCCAAAATTAGGAATAAACAATTGTTCAGGCAGAACGCACAAATAAATTGCATGTGCTGTTATAATTTATTTTGTATTTACAATATACACACAGTGCATTACGGTCACCTACTTTCCTCCCCGACGCCGGTCCATCTTTTCAAATCATGTGACTCCTCTCACTGAGTGACCCCGATACACCTCATTTCATATGAGCAGTGGAGAGGAACATGACATGAATTGGGTTTTGTTGTAGATTCCTCGGCCGAACGTGGGCTTACTTTTTGAGGCTTACTGTGGCTTCGGTTTTTCTATCATATTCTTTTGAATTATTTTGAATTTCATTTGCTTAAGTGGCCCGTTGCAGTCATTAAGGCAAAATGAACATTCGTTAATATACACATAATTTTTCAATACTTTCCGAGGTGAAAATAGAATATTAACCGCATTCGTGCCTATTTTATAGATTACAAATTAGTAATAAATGTTTAATAGCAGTTTGCGTGCAAATTTTAAGAAAAAATTAATGATAATTGCAATATTATTTTTTTAATATTAATAAATTCATTTTACAAAAATTTTTATAAATAAATTTAAAAAACTAAAATATTTATTAAATAAACAATAATTTGTAGGATAGACAAGTAATGCATCTAAGCGTAGTGTGACCCTAGGGACATATTCTTTAGTTCCTAAAACAGTAGAAAAATGTTTTCTATTGACATACGTATGTCATTTAACTAACTAAATAATGATCAAAATTAATTAAAATATACATTACATACGTTTTAGGCAAATCAATACGATTGACAATAAAAAATTTAATTTATAAAAGTTTCGAAGCTAGAACGTATTGTATAAAACTCTTTATGAAACACAACTCTACGCGACTTGTTTTTCATATAAATTACTAAAATGTTAGTAGTTTCAACAAAAAATACTCTTAGCTACATCAAAAAATACAATGTCATCGACTTCTTGGTGACGCGTTCCACTACCCACAGAACTGGAGGACCATCCCAACTGCACTGGTTTACCCCGACGCCCTGGCTTGGAAAGTATTACTAGCTTTTACTAGAAAGGAAACATCATAATCACAGAACAGGACTAGTTGCAGTAGTCAAAAATATTATAGCTTTTAGCCTTTTTGTCTGGTAAACGCCAAACAACACCATATACGAGGTTAAAATGGTCCAAATCAGTATCCTAATAATAGAGGTAGTATTGGCATTTAAGACTGTCGATAAACGTACACAATTTTCAAACCGTGATGTGCGCTTCTCTATTCTCCCCATATATGGACGGCATCGGATTGAACTTGTTTAGCAGCATTTTGTCCACCCGCCCAGAAAAAAATTGTTAGCCACGTGGAGAGTCTCTTATGCGACATTTTAAAACTCCGTGACGACAGTCTTGATTTCCGCAACAATCCTCCTGTGGAGCTGTCTTCAGGGTTATGCTTTGCTGCTTGCATATTCACTTCTTTAGGTCTTGGGACAGAAACTTTCTACTGTCGTCCACGGAGGTTTACGTTTCTAGTATAACGGATAAAGCCCTAAATAGCAGCTTCTAATTTGGGCACCACATCACCCAGGTCTTCTCCAGAGCGGATGGAGGCCGGTCCCATCGCCTGCCGTAAATGGACAATAAAAGCCGGACACACTACGGATATCTTAAAGAAATCACCGTCTGCTCTATCCAAAATTGAAAAAGTTAAAATAACTGGGTTTAAGTTAGTCATATAATTATTTCGTACAGAATGCTTCGCATTGAATTTATTGGCAGGAATGATATCGATGTTTTCCCTGAAGATAATGTCCAGATTTTCTGGTAGCAGACGTCGTATGGGTATCGACGAGTTATTGGCGAAGCACTCTGTGGTTTCTGATCCGGAGGCAGGCTTTACTTTACGTAAATGGTTGGCCTTCCCTAAGTTGCGTATCTCCTGCATGTCCATAAGCGAAATTCAGTAGCTTGACCTTTATTCGATTTAATTCTTCTAAGTTCAAAACCTCTGTCTCAGTCCTGATGAGTTATTAGCAGCCAAGAGTAATGTGACCTTGTAGCTGCATCCCTAAACATATTCTACAAAAGTTGAAAATAATTTCTATTGACAAACATATGCCGTTCAACGCCCTAAATAATGGTCAATTCCAATTAAAATATAAATTACGATTAGTTTAAAAAAAACCTATCTGTGTTTGTCGAGAAAAATCTCCAACGTAAGAGTTTTATACCCAAAACATACTTCATGAAGCTCTTGCACCTTATCACCAGACCGCATAATTTGGTTTACATGAAAATTACTAAAATGTTGGTAGTTTCAACAAAAAACTCCTTGTGTAATTTGCTGTCGCTGGTGCGACATCTCCAGGACAAATTGGCTTGTCAACTGCCAATAGACCTGTTCTACATGTGTTAATTAGCATAGATAAAAATTCATTTCAGCGACAGCATTTGTTATCCCTGCGGTAATTAACATGCGTTACAATTAAAGCGGCGCGGACGAAAGCAGATAATAAAAAGAGAGAGTAATGATTGCGCGACCATAGAGGTCAAATTACGGCACAGCCCGGTATCGATTGCCTAAATTGCGCCTCACATTTGTATTCCCGGCGCGGCCCGTTTTTGACGGATTTCTTTCTTGGAGCGTTCGGAGTAGCTCGCAAAAACGTTTGGCATGTGCCACTTTTCTCAGGTCGGGCAATAAAAACAGCTAATTAATATCTGCTCTGCGATTTAATTAGTGAAATTGCAAAAAGCTGTTTGCTCTCAAAATTTTCCATGTGTAACGAAACACTTTCGTTTTTAGATAAATGTAGGTTTTAGATGCACTCTAAATTTTATTTTGGGAACTAAAACAAATTAATTTTAATTACTGATAGATTTTATGTAACAAATAAGTAATTTGCCACACTATAGTAATATACAATAGAAAACACCTAAAATATGTTTTTTATAGCTTAAATGCAACAGCCATAAAGTGTTGGCCTACTTTTCTGCTTTGTTTACCCACAATTTCTAAAAGTTTTATGTGATTTATTTTACTTTCTCTGTAGAATATTATTTTTTTTTACTATTATTACTTTTAGTGGTTTTACCTAACTGTACCACACAAAAACATCTAAACTTTTTTGTTTAATCAGCTCTTTTGCACTTATATTCTTAGAATGGATCAATAACAATTTCTACTTCAAAGCAATTAAACATAATAAAAAACAAAACAAAGTTTAAAATACTAAAGTTTGCATTAAAGTTATTAATATTTTAATACATTTGCTAAAATTAAGCTGTGATTTGCACTCGCCCAAGTACGGTAGAGGTGGTGGTAGAAAACTGGTCTTGCTTCTCACATAAATTAGCTCTCTGCAAATTCATTTTTGGTTCTTAAAAACGATAAGTTTTAAAACCAAATAAATAGAAGTCTGTTAAAAACACAGAATATATAAGAATACAGATCGATATCTTCACAAGCAATCGAATCACCATCCAAGTCAAACAAGGGTGGTTATAAAAACATAGGTTAAAACATTGGGAATAAGCCTTACAAGCAAATGGCCACTTGAAAACAGGTAGACAGGATAATATAACCCAACAGAAGCGCATATAAACCATAAACGAAATCGATCATGGAAGGCATAGCCCTTCTAGCTTACGACAACAGAGTAGTTATCCGAAGATAAGCTCTACCAGAGGACCACTTAACTGACGAGATGACCAACAGATCATACAAAATCTTTGGCGCTCTATAGTTTGTCAATAATCATAATAACAATCCAAGAAGATACCTCCCAAAATACTCAGCAACTCCATGAAAACGTTCAGGGTCACGGCAACTTTGCCATTCGTAGCTTTTATCAATACAAAGTTGATAAAGACGCCCGTTACAAGCGCCCGAAGACCCTATGCCCTCCTTGAGGCCTACCAACACCTAACATCAGTTAATATCAAGAGAACTAAAGTAGCGAATCTCAATCTTGCCAATATCTTAGCTCCTAACACTTATCCGCAAAGCGCTTTCATCGTTTAGCATATCCACCGATCCTGGTAAAAAATTTTAGAATCTACTGCAACACACGCAGTTTTTATCATTTTAATCCACCAAAATGACTTGATCACCCACCAGGCCTGTCCGCCTAAAAATTGACATATGAAACGTAGACATACTAAAAAGGGAAAAAGGCTAAACAATTGTATATCGTGCGAGAATATAATTTGCCTTATAAATAAGGCTTATATATATATGTATGTATGTATGTATGTATATATATTAAATTAAATTCAAATGTATGTATTTTTTATTTTATGTATCCATCTCAGTGAGGAGAATCGGAACATTTTAAAGTGCATAAATTATAAGACTTCTCTACAACGACAATAATTTATCGTTTTATTGATATCAGACTTTATAGATGCCATTGAGCACTAGCCTTTTTTGTTCCAGATTTTCCATACATTGTGATATTTGTGTCCTGGGACAATTGTCAAACACCGTGTATATACAGAGTAGCGCAAAATTATCTAATTATTTTATTGTTAGTAACTTTTTTATTTATTTCTTAATTTCTAGTTGAAATTTAAGGAACGTTGCATGGATAGGTGCAATATTGCCCAATGGACTCAAATAATACTTTACTTTAAAGATCAGCGCTCAGTTGTTTCAGCGTAATGAGTTTGTAATTTTATAATGTACGCGAAGCACCCTCTAGAAATACCATTGAACCAAAAGTTTGTTGAAAAAAAAATATCAGTGTTGCCAGACATAAAGAAAGCTATATGAAATATGAAGTGCTATATGAATGGGTAATATTAAGCGTGTATGATAAAGTGTTGCCGATCTAACCCGAATATTCACCACAAAATGGATCTCTCAAGTGACAATCTCTAAACATTCGTTATAACGAATTTTAAAGCACACCCCATAACTTCTTCATATAATATTCAGTTAGTTTATGCTGAAGACCAACAAGCACGTTCCCAATATGCCCAGAAGTTTTAAAACCTTATAAAAAAAGATCAAAATTCAATGCAAAATTTAATAATGAGTAAAGCACATTTTCTCTTAAATAGATTGCCGATTTTGTAGTAGGGTGAAACATAGGAGAGACCACAGCAAAGTCTCTGTAATGTCGTTCAGGAGGTCAATGGTAAACCCTATAGGACAATGCTGGAAAAATTTTTCTTAATACAGTTACCTAACGATTACAACTTATGGTTCCAGTAAGATGGCGCTATACCCTACACCTCTAGAGCTACAACTTCTCAAGCAGCACATTATTAATCGTCTCATCGCAAAAAGGTGACGTGAGATGGCCTTTGCGTTTACAGAGCCAGATTTTTTGCTTTGGGGATATCTCAAGAACAGAATTTACGTTAACAATTCCCAAAAATTTAAAACTCTAAAAGAGAACATCTGATAAGAGATATTCCCAATATATTCAGAAACACTAACAAGTGTTTTTGAAGATAAGGCTAGGAGAGTATCAGAAATGGAAAGACATTTTCCGTATATGATTTTCACTTATAATGTAAAAAAACCTAGAAAAGCCTAACTTTCATATTATGTTTATTTCGTTTATTTTCAAATTTTATTCTAAAGTTATACAACAAATAAAATGATTAGAAAATTCTGCGCCACCCTTTATAAATTTGAATAGATACAACTATCGATTAAACTTAAGGTCTGAGAATTAAGTTACCCGCATATATAATATTCAAAGTAGATTCACAAATTATCTCACTACACTGATAAGCGAAGGGCTTCGGTGTCTTGTGCTGCGTTGACATTTATAAAAAAGAAATCATTATACTTAAAGATAAAGAGAGAAAGTAAATACACCAAACACCATTTTACTTATTCAGCAAGCATAATGAGTTTTGTTCGGTGTAATTTAGTACAAATATAACTTTCTCCCTTTATCTTTATGTGCAATATAGTTTTTGTTTTTTTTTATATTAATGCAGCGCAACTTATAAAAAATGTTCTCCTTTCTTCCAATTCGAGTGAGTGGTTAAAAAACCTTTAAAATAACCTTAATTAAACATATTTTATCTGTTTCATATAAGATAAAAAAGAATAATTAAATTTTCTAGTCCCAATGTACCTAAAGGAAAACTTTGCGTGAGTTAAAGAGAAATTTCTTGACTAAAATTATGTCTAGTCAAACGCTATCTACGGAGGAAAATCAAATATAAATCTATATAAAACCTGATGGATTATTAACAAGTTTCTTACAAAAGAGTGCGCAAAACCGTCTGATAACACATTTAAAAAGACTTAAATGTATGTGAGGTGCAGATAACCATTGAAAGAACAAGAAGCAGTTGAAAATGAAGATTGCCGAAATTATGTAAGAGAATATATGCATTCTTCGACGTCTTCTCGAGGATGACCACCAATTAACAGTTGCTAAAATTGCTTTTGAGTTTGGAATAAGCAATGCTCAGGCAATTATTAGAGACAAAATTAATGGATAGTTGTCCGCAAAGTTAGTTTGTGACTTTCTAATATTGAATTTAATTCAATTTAATAAATTTACCGGGTGCAGTTTAAAATCATTTTATAGTATATAAATTTCTTCGAATTAACTGATTTATATAAGCGAAGTACTTACGGTAGTTCTTCATTAAGTACGAGTATTCATAAATAAATTATTATTACACTTTTTATAGGATTAAAAAAATTTAAATAAAATTATTTATATTATCCTTTAGAATACGCATTAAGTTTGTATGTGTCCTTCTAAAAGTTTAAAAGTGAAAAATGTAAACTTTCCAAAAAATTGGATGAAAGAAATTGCATTTTCAGATTCGAAATCTAGTACAGTCTGCAACACGATTGTTAAATATAACTAATATCTCAATTATTAGCAAATGTATTGAAAATTGTTGTGTCAAATTCTTGGCATTTATTATATCATTTTTAGATAGTGGACAAATGATACCAAAAGAAAAAGTTTGTAATTTGTAATAATTAACAAATGCTTCTTTATAACGTCCAGCATCGTATATACAGGGTACTTATACATAAACGCGTTACATAAGGTGGGTGAAAAGTAGGTAAGGGTTAAAAGTTGGCTATAAAACTAAAGTATCACTACAGTCATTACGTAAACAATCTCTAAATGAACGATAGTAAATAAAATTTCATATTTTCTGCGTCAATAATATAGGCATTTGCCATGAAGAGCAGTACATCCAACATAAACAAAATTTTGTGCTTGACATCATTAATGCAGATTGCGATATTCAAATTTTTGAAAATTACATGTGGCCCACGGTATCTAGCTAGGATAACATTGGCAACCTTATTGTCACGTAAGATGGTGCACTCACTGTGTATGTATTCCAAACGATTTCCTTCAGAAGACTGTGCATTCCATCCTCGACCGTTTGAGAAAATTATCTAACGCTACCGGTGCCTACGTTGAAATTTAAAGATTGGCTTTATTTTGGTATGTAATAAAGTACAAGTAGAATTTATTTCAATAAATTTGTGTTATAACATATATATGAATTTCATTACCAATTTTTATTATCTAGTTACTTTTCATACACCCCGTAATTAAGTACCATTTATTTCCTGTTAGCATACTGTTTGAAAAAAATTAAAAATATTGCACCACAAATTCTGAGTATATGTAAACCATTCCAAACAAACATACTTACTAGGCACCTTAATATATAGAGCGAAAAATGGGAAGAACACGGAGATGATAAAATGGTATGGTTAATCCATAATTTCTTCCGTCAGTAGAAGGTAAAATAAATCAAGAACTACGTATACAAAGTTGATAAGCCTGCATTAGAGGTTTTCATTCAAGTTCATATACGAAGACCGGTTATGGCAATGGTTGAATCTGTTGCTTCTCTCCATATTCAGATTTAACTTCTGGTAATATAGTAAGAGTATTGACAATTGTTAGAAACAATGGCAAACAATGACAAAAGTCATCCGGTTGAGAACATATCTCTGTGGCCCAATTCCATCGCTTTTACTGAAAGTATGCCAGAAAATATTTCTTTTTGGAATCGCACTTATACAACCCCACACTATAAAAATAGCGTTAAATACTACTTCTGCTTTTTTTCTGATACTTGCAGTACTACTTCTCTTACGCTACTTGTTTTCATCGTTCCGAGGGTTCCACAAGACTAGAGCTTAACAACGTAGATTGTTTTACCACTTCTTTTAAATCAAAGAATAATCCGGTTTACTATTGGCAAGAGCATTTTTAAACACGCATATTTTTCCCGTTGCAGGGCGCTATGATCAGCTTGCCTTTGATACCCCTAAAACTGCAATCATTTAAATTTTTACATCCATGTACATACATATGGTAGGATTCAAACAACACTAAACTGTTAATAGATGTTTAAGAATGTTATTTAGCTGCAGAATTTACTGCTTTGAATTACTTCCACTTAGTGTCTGTCGCCTTAGTGGAAATATCTACCTACTACCCTTTCTACAAAATCTCCATTGAACAATGGGTACATAGATATACAGTAATCTAGATAACGCACATCATACAACTATAAAAGAACTTAAAAAACAATATAAAAACTCAGTAAATATTTTGTTACCTATAGATACTTGTCCCAAATTCTACCACTACATATTATGATAAAACCATTTGGTTTCATATACGAGGTAAGCGCTAAAAGTTTCCGACCCGACTATGTTCCAGTAATAATAAAAACAAAACAGCAATAGTGTCAGATAGCACCAACTTTACCTCAATCGCGCAGAAACAGTTATTTGAGTTGATAGTGTTGTGTAGTTTTGCACAACGTTGGGAAGCAAGTGTCAACTCGTCACTACATTTATCACTAAAGAAGGACCTAGTCTCAGTGATATTAAACAATCTTTGGATAATGTATACAATAAATCTTAATTTTCATACTATATTATAAAGAAACGAGTAAAACAATTTCATCTGGATTGGGAAAGCATTGAAAACGAATTACGTGCAGGTCAGTCAGTTGAAATGCTTTTACAAAAAAACATCGCCCTAGTTGAATGTTAGGCATGACGCATTTAAAAATAAAAGAAATCATGCGATACATTCTTTATAAGCACCTTCATATAAATACGATTAGTGTCAGGTGAGTATCCCTACTTTTGTCAGCAACTCAAAAAAAAGCAATTCAAATCATTGTGAAAAATACTATGATTTCTTACCAAAAGGAGAGTCAATGTAATAGCACAGACCAAACAAAAATCACCCCAGAAAAGCAAAAGAGGCTCAATTTAGAAAAAAGATCATGGCAACGACTTTTTGGGATTTAAAGAGAATTTTGTTAGTTGACTTTAAGGAACGGAACACAATGATAACGGAATCAATTAATCAAGGATTGTATTGTAATACAACGCCCC
Source organism: Sinelater perroti (assembly GCA_036346155.1). Taxonomy (NCBI): domain Eukaryota; kingdom Metazoa; phylum Arthropoda; class Insecta; order Coleoptera; family Elateridae; genus Sinelater; species Sinelater perroti. The sequence goes on from JARFIY010000110.1 coordinate 810,882, forward strand.
AGTCCATATATTTTTTATGAACATATTAAAATGCTAATTTCAAAATGTAATAAATATGTTGAAATACATGGAGACTATTATAAAATAACCCTCTTGTTTATTCTTATCATCTTGGAGACCGGAAACTTTTGGCCCTCAGCTCGTGGATATCTAGCATTTACTCCATCTCGTTGGTGGTGTTCTTGTTCACCGTTTGTTGTTTAGTTTTATAATCATTGGCCATTTTGTTAGTTAGTCATATCCCATTTAATCAATATAGTCTCTCTGATACTGCTATCGGGTCCTTTTCATCTCACAATATCTTTTGTTGCATTCTTTCACTTCTTATTTTTTCTTGTAAAATTAATCTGAATACAGCTCTTAACATTTTTATTTTGTTTTCCAAGTCATTTTAAGAAAAGAGGCAGTTTATAGGTTTAACTAGAAATCTATCCATTCTAAAACATAAAAATACGTAAATAAATAAGGTTAATGGATAAAACACTATGTCAAGTATAAAACTACTGTACTATATAAACATAAATTTTAGTTAAAAGCAAATTTGAAGATCAAATATGGTAAAACTAATATGATACAAGGTAATATTATGAACTAGTAAAGGCCAAGAGATTATTCAGTAAATAAATAAGCACAAAATAAACATATGCAGGCTATCTAAAAAAAACCACTTTTTTGCTCTAGAAATAGAAAGACAAAAGTTTTTTTGATATATATTTTTTTAACCTAAATAATAGCATTGTAATCTTCATGAGGAGTAATGAGCATTTTAAAAGTCTAATGCAGCTCCTATTTTTTGAGATTGTTTTAAATACTGTCATCGTAGTGGCTTCATTCTTGTAACTAGTTTATTAAAATTTTAATATTAAGAAACAAGAAATAATTTTAAGCCGCTAGATCGAGAAAATACAAAAAGAGGTGAAGGATTATAATACCTTTGTGGACTAAAAATTAACCAACGGTAGTCCTCAGTCAATCAGTGAAAAACAAAATGGGAAAACACTTTTCCCTTGCCATGTCAATGGAATCTCTAGACACTTTTAGTTCCTCTGTCAACAGTGCATATTACATTCCGTTTCTCAGGTATTATTTTACGCACTTTTCAAGTATATTAGGCATCTTCGAACTATCACTTTTAAAATCGTGCTCGATCAATTTCTAAACGTCCTTGAATTAACAGAAGCAATCCTAAACATGTGTACAGAAAGGAAACTTATCTCTAGACTTTTTTCATAGTATTTTGTAACGATACCGTGTTGGTCCATAGAATCATCATGGCTACTGTGGAGCGATTTGAAGAAAATTTTTACTTGTTGATAGTCTTAAGTTGGACCTTTAAAGTGCAACTAATTATTACTTGTTGATACTGATGTCTAGATTAAATGTTCAGGGTCTTTTTAGATGACCTCTATATACAAAATACCAAACTACATAAAGATATATATACAGTAAAAATAAGAGTTAGTTTTTTCTTAAAAAAGATATTACAACAGAATTGTGTGATAAAGAGTACAATAGAGCATATAAAAAGAGACAAAATACGTTAATATAAAAATCATCAAAAAAAAAGGAAACTAGCACGAACTAAGTATGTGTAGACAAATAATTTAAAGTTGAAAGTAATTTCTGTACACTAAATCACAATTTTCTAAATACAGGTACAGCCGTATCAAGTACAAGAAAAAATATTAAAGAGCTAGACTTAAAATCTGTAGGAGCTGGCCTATCTGCGTACCATAATCTCATCCACCCTAATTTAAAAAACATTTAAATAGCTAGGGTTTCTTTGAAAACTGGGGCGACAAACTTTTTACTGGCGTAAGCCGGGATAGCCGTCTCTGTTGAACAAATCCTATATCTTTTGGATGCATTGAAAAGGCCACCGATCTGGAAACCATGACACGCTTTCCCTCTAACATGAAAATGGCCCTAAGTTATAAGATATAACCACCACTTTCTAGAACAAATTACTTCCCTAATGGTACCTAACATTGAGCCCGAAACTATCAATGCCAACTAGCAAAGGTAACAGTGTTCGAAAAATCTAATCAATGTACATCTCATGCATGACTCAAAAACTGCAAAGTTCTAAAAAAATATTATAATCGGGGATGGATTTGGCATAGGATAATAAGACACTCGACTCTGGCCCTTTCAAGATTCACATTGTGCTTGCTAAGTCATACCTAACACAGTACCAGTTAACCAATGTCAAGTATTGAGCCCCATAGAGAAAACATATGTGACCCATAGACGTACCACATTTTCAACCAACGTAATCAATATAGCATCAAATGTAAAGAAAGAGAACACCTAAAATTACCTTCAATGTTCTATATCGCATTCAGCACCAAGAAGTGAAGAGCTAAATAATCATGCAGTCGCATGAGAGTATATTGTGTAATTTCATCGTTTTGGTTATTGCAGTGTTAGACAATTAGCGTCGAGTACAAGATCCTATCAAAAATAAATTTTTACCTGTGCTCATCATTGATTGACTAGTTTTATTTTGCCAATATTTCAGACCAAATCAGATCAATTTTGATCAGACCAGCTCGATTGATTTTTATGTTGAGTGGGTTACAGACTGGTACTAGTTTTATGCACGTAATTCCGCAAAGCATTCGGATGAAGTTTTACTTTATAATTATTTTAAACTCTCTTTCGAATTGAACAGATCATAAGCCGTTTTAAGGTGTATGATAAACTTTAATATTCCTAGTGGGGGGGGGGGGGGGGGGGGGTACTTACAAATCGACGCTATAGCCGAAACAAAGATTTCAAACTCCGAGCACGGCCTAATCAAGCTATTTGAATAGGAGAAAGTTCGTTGTATAAAAAGTAAAACCCACACAATACACAAAAAACTTATTCATTTAGATTAGCGTATGTTGTGGGGAATCTCGAGGGCTTATAATTGGTCCTATTTTCTTCAATACAAATATTATAACAATTGCGTATATGGAAATCTTTATAAATAAACTTAAGGACAAGGAACTCTCCATTAAACATTTTCAACAGCATAAAGCTATGTATGTCAGACTGAGTAGATGTAGTGTCCGATCTCATGCCTTGTGATTATTTTCTATAGATACATCTAAAAGGGATGGACTACAACAAATCACAAATTTTAAAAGCTTCGAAGACAAACAGTGACACGAAACGTACTTGCAAGAACCTTCCAATGCAATGTATAGGGTTCAATCCTGTTTTAGCTTAAATGGTGACTACTTTCAGCACATATTATGATGCCACCAAATTCCTTACAAAATGCATTGCAATATCGTCATTGTTTAGTAGCGAGTGGAGCACTCTGTATATCAAGATACCGGTCATAAAAGCTTTCGTATTACTAGCATATGATATATTTTTTTATAAATCAAGACAATGCAATGGACTCTTTTATTCATTAATAACCTCCCGCATTACTAATCCTAAGTGCAGCTGTTACTACAGGCAAAAATTAATGGAAGGCGCGTCAGTTGCATTATAAGTAGCAGCGCTACTTAACATGGCTTGGTTGTTGTTTTCAATTGAAATTCCATAAGCTTATCCAAATACAACCATACTTAGATATAACAACGTCCTTTCCCTACTTTTAAGTAACTTTCTTCTATGGTCAAGTGAAAGAAGAAGCAGTCCTTCATAGACGGTGAAAGCACCGCGCGTGCTGCTGCGCTGCACTGCTAAACAGAAGCCGAAATCTGATCTGAATTTGTTATGATCACATAATTTTAGTAAAAATTTGGTCCGTTAAATATTGCGTATAAACCGTGCCTTAGTGACGTCTTAATAGTAGTGCTAGTGCCAAAAATCCACTTATTTTGGAAATCCGGCATGTTCACGTAACAGCCAGTGAGGAAAATGTTAGTAACATTAGCGAATTTAAATGTCATTGCAATCTGTCTGCTAATATCCGTGCCATTTGTATGCAGTGTAGATAAATTACAGGTAAGTAAAAGTAATTGTACTTAAATTAAATTGTAGTGTAATTGCAATTTGTATGCCCTTCATTTTTTTGCAGAATTACTCATCATACTCGCCACCTCTGGTGTTACCGACAAAAAGCAGTAGATTTGTCAGAAAAGCTACGGGAAGGTTCCTGTTTAATGAAGTGTTTGGGATAATTAACACCTTGACAGGGGGGACTAATTTTGGCAGCTTGAGTACAGAGGACGAGGACGAAGGGATCATCAAAAACTGCACTTGTGGTAACAAATTATATTTTGCACTTTCATGCTTGTTACGTTAAACTGCTTGTAAATGTTTTGAACCATCAATTAATTTACATATTTCTACTTTAATATATGCAGCTTCTAAATAAGTTACATAAATGTAATCTTTAAATGTCCTTGACCTTGAGGTAACATTTTTTTCTATAGTCCTCTGCAAGTCTAAAGCATTGAGTTACAATACTCAGATTATCAGCATCTTAAAATCCTGCTAACATAACAGTTGCACTTTCGATAAACAACCCTCACTAAATCATTAAAAAACATTTTTTTTACTCATAATTCGAAAAGTATATCATACGTCTATTTATTCCGTACTAAATGTTTAACTTTGGGTCTCCCGTTTCTCAAGTTTTTAAAGGTTTTTATTCCTTTTTGGAAATGACGGCGTATATTAGTGATCGCCATATTACTATTTGCAGAATGCGGCATTACCAATCAGGAAAACCGAATTGTGGGAGGGCGTCCCACGGGGATTAACCGCTACCCTTGGGTAGCAAGAATAGTCTACGATGGACTGTTCCATTGCGGTGGCTCTCTCATCACGCAAGACTTTGTTCTAACAGCCGCGCACTGCGTGAGAAGGTGAAGGTCGAAGCAAGCACAACTCCTTGTGTTTACACCTTAACATTTCAGGCTGAAAAGATCAAAAATACGCGTCATCCTCGGAGACCACGACCAAACGACGACCACGGAGGCCCCGGCGAAGATGCGCGCCGTTGCAGCCGTGATCCAGAACCGCAACTTCGACGCGGACTCGTACAACCACGACATCGCCCTGCTGAAACTGAGGAAGTCCGTCGAGTTTTCGAAGAACATAAAACCGATTTGCATGCCCAATGGTGAGCAGCAGTATGGTTTACTTGATTCCCTAATGAACGACTGATGCTTCAGATGAGGACCCCGCGGGCAAGACAGGCACGGTGATAGGCTGGGGGAGGACTATGGAAGGCGGCATGCTGCCGAGCGTGGTACAAGAGGTGCAGGTTCCCATTTTGACTTTACAGCAGTGCAGAGCCATGAAGTACAGAGCTTCGCGGATTACGTCCTACATGCTGTGTGCTGGAAAGGGGTCGATGGATTCTTGCCAAGGTGATAGTGGAGGCCCCTTGGTGGTTCCTTACGGAGATAAATACGAAATTGTTGGCAAGTACTTGTCGACATGCTGCTTAGTGTCAAGATAAAAATTAAATTTTCAGGTATAGTTTCGTGGGGTGTAGGCTGCGCCAGGCCGGGCTATCCAGGAGTTTATACGAGAGTTGCTAAATACACCAATTGGATAAGAGCAAACATACACGATTCGTGTTTGTGTTCTTAATACTTCTTCTAGCGACTATTTTTTACTTAATTTATATTTTACGCAATTCGAATTTATTTTTTTTATACTTAAAAATAAAAATAAAATCAAAAATTTTTCTTTATTTTACTCAACCTAAAAAAATATAATTTGATGTTAATGTTATGATAACATTTCTTTTAATTGTTTTACACTATACTGTAGATAAATGTTGCTAAACCAATAAAGCTTATAAAAAAAAATAGGTACGTAGCCTCACCGAGCATTGAAATCAGCCACTGTAACAGTGAGTAAAGCAAATAATCATAATCACATCCACTTGAGGAAACCGGTATTGAAAATCGTCTACACAGTCATCCCACATGCTAATTAAGACCATAAAGAAATTCTGAAAACGAACAGGTTCTAGTGCCAATGGCCGCCCAAAACAACATCCGCAGATTACTATAAATTATACCAGGTACAGGCGCCTAGACGGTAGTTATTTTGGTGAACTTAACATTGACCTTCGGAAAATCTCCCTGCCCCTGAAAAAATACCGAATTGTACCCATCAATAATCCGATTTACATTAACAAAACAAAATTACAACCAGTAGTCGGTTATGCATACAACACAAAGGGCGCCCAAGGAGTGCTAAGGAATTCCGACTCTTCACTCAACAATTTGAGTCTTTGAACTGCCTGACATTGTTCACTTCGTCCAGTTTCAGTGCCATTCTGACAGTTGTTGACCGAGAGCTGTCGGTGCGCCAGTAAATTCCGGTGCGAATGAGGCAGCGCACTCGCGTGTGTGCTTCGTCCGGTGTGCACTTGCTTGAGCTAATTGCGATTAATTAAGTGAAATCCAGCCCAAATTATGGCTCCCTCTTCCCAAAACTGGTTGCTGATCGTGGCCGGGCTCATTTTGGCGGCGCAAGGAAGTGCGGTGAGTGCATTGAGGTTCAACAGATCCGATTGCGGTTATTTGTTGAATCTGGTCAATTTTATGCATATGCTGAAAGGAATTTGGGCAGAATTTATAAATCCATTAATTTACGGTTCTGCAAAACGCAATTGCGCTTTTGTCATTTCTTTCTGGCTAAATCCAAGCAGCCGCAATTACTATTCGCCTAACTGTGCTACCTCTTAAAATTCAAAGGAGCATACGGAGAGAACTACCGTTACATATTTTAACACATTACCTCCCCAGATTCTTGTCATTCAATGACGATTTTGTTTCCGGTTGCACGAAACATTATTCATTAGTGTTAAAAATTATCTGAAATTAATTCTTGCGTTTCACTTGCGTTTTATTTTATTAATATCACTGAATAAATAATGAAAAAACAATAACAATGATATTATTACTACATTATAATAGTTAAAAAGAAATTAAATATAATTGATAATACAATTACAGAAAAAAGTTAAACAACTGATAAATTGCATATATATGGTAAATACCTGTATAATTATACAACAGAATAGAAGATTATGAAGAATCAAAAAAGCTAAGAAAAAAGACACCAAGAATGATGCAGAAAGTTCTTCAACTGTTATATTCATTATTCATTGTTATTTTGAATTTTTTTATTTTACATTACTGATTATTTCAAATAAGAACCACAACACAAACAACAAAAATGAATAAAATTTTATATAGAATGCATAACGAACAAACCTACTGTTCGTTAAAAAGAGATTAGTTAATATGTGTTTTTAATTATCAGTACAAATTACATTATAGGAACAAGAAACGAGCAATACAACAGCAATGCAAAGAAATCCTAAACTGCGGTTTGGATCATTTGGCAACCATCCTCCCCCGAGGCATGACACTCCTCCCTCCCCATGCAGTTGTAGTGAGTATATTATTGTGAAAACTACTCAGAGGATGCCCTTTCCAAATTTACTTATATTTTAGCCTGTGGGGTCAGAAACGACGCCAGCAGAATCGTGGGTGGCCAAACGACAGCCCAGAACGAATACCCATGGATGTGCCGCCTCTCTTACTTCAACCGCTTCTACTGCGGAGGAATGCTGATTAACGACCGCTACGTACTTACGGCTGCCCATTGTGTGAAAGGGTAAAAATCAAGGCAATTGCGAGCGCTCTAATTTATAATTGGGCTACGTAATAACCGCAGCCAGTTAGCAATCTGGCCAGTGCAACGACTCGCAGATGAAGCTAATTATCGTTAAGGCCAAGTTCGCATAAAGAAACGCGAGGCAGGGCAGGTTGGAGCTAAACAAAGCGTCATTCTGTTGTGTGCTTCTACTTATGCAAATTGCCGCCGTTTTCTAAATTCAAATTTACTGTTGATTCCCTTGTTTTCGCCTCTCCCGACCACCCCCTCAAATGCTAATGCACTGTATCATCGCCTTTTATTTACGACAAAAATAGAAAATATGACACCGACAGTGATCTGCACTTTTACCAAAACAATCGATGCAAAAAGTTGCTCGAACCAGTTTTTGTTAATGCCACGAGGTCTTTGCACTTTTTTACCTTTCAAAAATAAACTCAGTTGACAAACAATACTCTCAGCTATAATGCACAAATTCTGGTACTACTGCATAGAAAAATCAATAACCATTATACTAAAGTGAATCGAATATAAACCGGACAATCAGTTAATTGCGCACAAATACTTCTACAGTAACATCGTCGTCAAATTTCTGTCCTCCAAGTAATAATTGGGGATCATCCTCTAGAAGGCGGCAAACAATGCGAATATTTTTCTCAGTCGCACTGGTCCTCGGATGATATCAGTGAAGTTAATTTCGACTGTTTCTCATTGTCCCAAAAAAATTTTGTAAGGGTGTTGTCCCCAAACTGTGTTTAAAAGCCGCGTCCATCTCCATTCACCTCAGTCTTGTGTATATTTGATTCTCCCTCTTAATAATAATCATAAATTTATTTTAATCAAACTAAATAGGAACTCAATTTAGGTAACATGATCCTTACGATAATATTTACAAAAATGATACTGAATTCGTCAGTTTATTACTCACCCTTGAAACTAACGATACCAAATTAATATTGCACATATCTACAGTGGTTTTCAACTCTTTTCAGGTTTATGTGGTTCATGATCAAGGTGACGTTCGGCGAGCACGACCGCTGTAGCGATAAAAAGCGGCCGGAGTCGAGATTCGTGCTGAGAGCTCTGGCTGGAGCTTTCAGCTTTCTGAACTTTGACAACGACATCGCCCTTTTGCGGTTGAACGACAGAGTTCCCATCACGGACGCCATCAGACCGATCTGCTTGCCCAAACATAGAGGTAAACGCAATTTTAATATTCGGTCAATGTGGATTGTCATCTACCGTTAAATACCGCTAATATTCAAAGAAATGTCAAACATACTTAAGAGCTTTTCAATTTTGTTTCCAATTTTATTTATATCTTCAAATAAAGATGTTTTTATTTGTTGAGATTTAAATCACTGACATTCAAGATTTCTAATCTTTCTTCTCTTAGAAACGCTATAATTTGAAATTTTTGGTGTGGTGGATATTGCAAAACTGCGGATAATAATTTCCAGATATTTAGTGTTCCTCGTTTAACATGTTAAGAACGGTGTCGATGTTTTCCGCATACATTAAACGAGCGATTAGTTTGAAGAGGTTGTTGGCGCTTTTCATGATCATTGCAATATTTTCAAAGACCACCAAGAATACGGGTATAATTACATTCTGGAACCAGCCGATTATTATTGCCAAAAGTTGGTGTCAGAGTGTCCTAGAAGAGTCTTTGATTCACGCCGATGAGCTGATTGAGGTGGCTTTAGGTTAGGTACAGCAGGTGATGTGACATCCCCGAATTTTGCTGTGGTGTATGAGCGACTAAGCTTTTTCAATAAGCTTGTACCACCTTGAAGACGAATCATAATCTTCAAACGTTTATTTTGGGCATCTTTGTTCAGCTCGTAGTTGTAAAGGCCACGGATGGTGGGATTACCATGGTTTTCAACGTTGACAAGTAGCTGTTCAGCGTTTTGAAAAATAAACTCTTGGATGGTTGTCACATTGGTGTCTTCGTAAGGCACGATATTTCTTACAAAGTACAGGTCACCAAAGATTATCCCTGAAGTTTATTCACATAGGTTTTTGCGATATAGCCCCATACAGCCCAAGCATACCTCATTATCAGACTGATAATTGTTGCATGTAATTCAAAATTCTTGATTTTAAAGACCACGTTTTTGTTTTATACAGCAAAATAGACCACACGTAACATTTATCACACACAGGTGCAAACTGATTGCAAAGGATTCTTGATATGGAAATGGCTTTAGTCTTAGATAGATTAATATTTAATCTTTATATTTTGCCTACTTCATTAAAATGATTCATTATATACTAATGATTCCCCAAACTGTCAGCTAAAATAACTGCATCAGCAGCGTAACGAATGTTGTTAATCGAGTAAGTTTAATCTAAGTTCCTTTTACTCTCCTACAAGTGCCAGTTAAAAAACTTTTCGGCATAAAATTTGTAAGGGATAAAGGATAAAATGCATTTTTGACATACACCTTCAACCATTTCAAAAGTTTCACTAAAAAAGATATTTGTAAGTCGGATATTCGCTGTTTTACACTTATAGAGTTCTTATAATATTATTATGTCTTTTTCATTACTACCTACCCCTCTTAGTCTGGCAAATAACGGTTCATAACGGACATTATCAAAGACTCTTTAAATAGCCAATAAAGCATATGCAAACTGGTTTATGTTGATAAATATATCTCTGAATCAAAAGCCATCTATCAAATAATCAATGTATCTATTTGCAATCGGTACTAATTAATAAAATCTACAGGACATTTCCAAAATTATAATGACCAACATGTGTAACTTAAAATGAAAGGAAACTTTAATTACATTTGTATGGCAATGCCTCTTGAAGCACTTAAAGTCTTTAAGTAGAGATAATAATTCCTAAATTTCCTTCCAAGGCCTTCATCTAGTTATCCATTTCTGGTCAATCAAAGTTGACCAATCAGCGCACAGCCAAGTTAGTAGAGTACAAAAAATAGTGTAACTAAAAAAAATAAATAAACCATCAGACAGTGGAATATCTCAAATTGATCTTTTATTCGGTAAATTATCAAAAAATGTAGAACAGATAAAAATGAAATAAAAAGACAGCTATTTTATGAATAGTCAACAAAAACAAATAAATTGATGAGCATCTCCTTTTCAGTTTCTACAAGATCAAATCGAAGAGAAGAGCAAAAAACGGTCGGTTGGTAAACTATTAAAGTTTACTATCCTAAGTTAGATATTCCTAAAGAGGGAAATATCCCAGTATTAATCTATACATTTAGGCATCCCATAGTTGTAAAAACAAAAAACTATAAGCCCCCAGTTCTAGATACCAAACTGATGGACAACTGATGCTTGTTTGTTCCTTGGTGCCAGATCTGATAGCATTGTTAACTCTTTTTACCATTATTGGATTATATGTGTAGCAGTTTTTTGCTAAATTGATCATCAAATCGCTTTTTCCTTTAAACAATGGCTCCTAAACTGTAAAGGGTAGAGATTATTTAAAATGAATGCAATTCTATGACATTCTTTTCAACTCCAGGAGTCTTTTTTTTTGTTGAGATCCGTTAAGTTGTCTATAAGTCGGTCAGCCAAATTTGACTAACCATAAACAGACAACTAAAATATTTAGAAGTCGTCACCCCTAGCTGTGTAATACAGTTCATCTAGGATACCCAAAAGCACTTTCTGCTTGATATGTGGTCTAATTAAACAAACCATCGTTTTACTATGGGCAATTTTAAAATTATTTGGGACTTAAAACCAAATCGATAGAACTTATTTGCCAACCTTTATCAATTATTAAAAAATGAATAATTTATGCCACTTATGGTAAAAAATATTGTCTAATAAACTCAACTTCACGATCAATTAAATTAAAATACTGGATCAATAGTGAACAGAACGCTTCATTTTGAGGATGGGATTTTTCCCACTTCTATTAATAATGGCTTATATTTGCTTTAAATAAGCCTATTCCTAATCCTAATCACCCACCAATTAATATTTTAAGTTGTGTAAACAAACAAGTTAACTAGGTATCATTAGTGGTATCGTTGGTTAAGAAAATTAATAGTTTTTCTGGTGGATTTCAGATAATCTATACATAGGCACCAAAGGTATAGCGGCAGGATGGGGAACTCTCAAAGAAGACGGCAAGCCTTCCTGCCTTCTGCAAGACGTAGAAGTTCCTGTTATCAGCAACGAAGAATGCAGAAATACAAATTACTCGTCGCAAATGATTTCCGACAACATGATGTGTGCAGGACACCCATCTACGGGTGGTAAGGATTCTTGTCAGGTAAAAGAGTGTAACTAAATTTATATTTAGTTAATGTCGGCATAATTTCAGGGCGACAGTGGAGGGCCTTTCATAGCACAGAGGACGGATAAAAGATACGAGTTAATAGGTAATATGTTCATTAATACAATATTTGTACAATACAGCCTTCTACTTATACTTCTCATTAAACACTTTCAGAAGCAATGTTCTATGAGAAGAAAACATAAAAATAGCATGGTGAAGAAAGTTAACATGCAAGGGTCGTTTGATAATAAAAGTATCTTTCTATGAGGCGGAACCACAATTTGTTTAGTGACGTCTCGGCAGATAAATGACGCTTGTCAAACAAAAGCAAGATAAATTTGACCCGAAAGTTACACACTGGTTTAATTCTACAGATGTTTAAGATAAACACTGCAGAAATTCTCTGAAAAGAAAATCGAGAAAGACAAGTTTGATGTAATAATAAAGCAATTTTATTTAATAGAATGAAAGGCGGTAGATATGAAGTAAAATTAGAGAAAATAAATGAGGTTTTTGAAGCATCGTTAAAGACTCTTTATCTAGAAAGTTTCAAATTCCTAGCTAAAGGATAGTTTCCACTTAGAAATGTGTTTCTAATAATGAAGAACGTAAAGAAACTTGAACAATTATACTCAAGATTGTCTTTTTCTTTAACGCCTTCAGTATCTTTACTAATCAAAATTTTAATATTAACTTGAAGCAATCCATTATTCTCAGTAAGTGATTTATTAACCTTAAAAATAAAAAATTCTAAACCATCTGCAGGGCTTTATTCTCAGCATATTTTTATAATTATAAACTTTAGGTTTCCAACTTCTGTTGACTGTTTCTGCATTGGTTAAACATTTTTTTTTGTGAGCCAAGTTATTTCCTCCCACCAATTGCTTGTTAACAACTCCTTTATTGGACATCCACATAAATGGGAGATCTGCTAAATTAATTTCTTGTCGAACAAATCTTCAAGAATCAATACTTGTGTTATTGAAAATTTTTCTAGTACGATTTACAACAAATGTTTCATTTTTCTTAACCCAGTAAAGTGTCCTGCTAGAATTCGTTTAAAAATAAATAGAACTCTTATATTTTTAGCCGGCCCTCAGTATTACATCTTAATAACTCAAGTCCTGTAACGGTAGCTTGTTTACTGATGCAACTTTAAATTTGAATTGAATTATTAGTATATTGACTTAATCTCCAGTGCTGGTACAGAAAAATACAGATGCAGCGTAAGCCTTTTAAAAACGGCTTTTAAAAATACATAATTGTGGATATTCCATAGTTTCTATTGTCATACAAGGTGGAATATTAACTTCTTGAATAAATCCAATATACCAATAAACTTTGTCTTCTGCGTTATATGTTCAAAAACTTCAAAATCCATCCTACTTTTCGAATCCATAACTCTTGGATAGATTTTCGACAAAACTATTATTAGAACAAATCAAAGATCATATGAACCAGGTTAATAAACCTAATTTCATAGTCACAATCGAACATATTTTAAAGTAATCCCAAGATTTTAGTTTTTAATTTCACAACAAATTCGAAACCAAATTCACAGCTGCTATGTAGCCTAACTTCGGAATAAAAATTTGGATTCCACTGACAGAGTTTAAAGATACTATTACTCATTATCCCATAAACCTAGAATTTGAACCTTTGATACTCTTCTTAACTGGAGAATGAGGTCACATTGTCAATGTGAAACGAATTCATCAATTTTTCAACATTTTCTCGATAATATTCTTTGACATAAACCAAATTGTAATTTAATTTATCTCCAAGCAGGAATGGACTACAGTTGACACTAAACAGAACTCTTGCTTGAGCAATACTTGTATTTCACTATTCGAATTCTACCACAAAAAATGTAAGCAACCTCGGTTTCTTTCTAAATTTCTATCATTTGAAAGATTTTCTGGATGTCACTTACGACATCAATCTTTTTCTCTCTAAATTATAGTCATAAGTTGGGAATAAGTTTAATAAAATTGGGTCTTTTATATAAACAACCATTTAAGTATTGATTTTTTCCATCAGAATACAAACCATCAAAAACCGCTTAGATAGAAGTGTAGATCTCATTATTGAAGCAAATAACAACAATTATGTCCCGACATTTCTTTCATCGATTCCATTATTTCTTTTTTGATTGAATCTTTGCAGTGCAACAAAATATCTTCCTACTTTAGTAAAATTCCAATTGTTTTAGATGATACTGTTCAAGTTCATCTTCACTCTTCGTTTTAACATCGATTTAATCCTTGATACCAAAAACTTCGAGACTCCATAATTGTTTAATTTACTTCGGTCAACAAACCCTAAAATTAAACTATTTGTCCTTTTTATATTATTATCTGATTTTAATTTACCCATCACTGTCAAGTCTAATTTTTAGTTTTGTAATTAATAAAAATTATCCATACTAATTTCTGGAACATAATTAGTTCCAACCAGTATTTTTATTTACAGATAGCCATGTCGAACGTCATAAATTCAAATATTCTTTCTCCTTAAGTCATTAATTGATAGTCCATTAATTATCCTGGAAATAAATACTTTCTAGTACATCTAAATTCATGGAAAAATTATTTTCTATTCGTGGATCTGCTTTACTTTGTTATGAAGCTTGAGTCGAATTTGCCTTGAATCGAATCCAACAAATATGTACTTTGTGATCCAGTATCAAATATATTTTATAATATTATTGTTGTATATTACTTTGATTTACAAATTTTATAAGATTACATTCTTGGTATAATTAAGGCTATTCGAGTGAACTTAAAGGATAACTTCAGCATTTGGACTTAATAGTTCTACTTATTTTTGTATAATGTCTACAGTTGTATGTTGACATTTAATTTGAAACAGTTACAAGAAAAGTAATTTGAATTCAAACATCGAAAATAACATCGTTTAGTTTTGACCTTTTTTCGTCTATCTTTCAGTGCCTAATTTTTTGAGAATGTGCAATCTTAGCTCCAATGCTGTCTATTACAGAATATATAGGTTAAAAATTAGGTTTTCATTTGATTGCTTATCTTGAAAAGAATACTTTTGCTATAGATAATCTTTATCATTCTTATTAACTGAATTTTTAATAATCTTTTTCCTGTAATCAACTCCATTCATTTTCCTTATACAAATTTTTTTCCTAAGAACTTTATAAGTTTATTCAAACATATCTTTAACTATTGCTTATCGTTAAGGTCTTTTAAAAATGCAAACTTAAATAATGTCCTCTAGAAGACTGGATTCAACTAGTGAGTAGATAACAAAGCTATTCTCGACTTCAAGCTGCAAGTTTAATTGGCTATACAACTGACTACAGTTTTTCTTATTCTTTGCTTGTGCAAACTCTACACCATGGTCAGTAACTTCCTCGGGTAAATCTCGACTAATATTTTCTTGTAGCCATTTGCAGTATTTTGCATTAATAAAGCTTTGTAGCAGAAGTTTAAATTTGATTTAAATAGCTAAAACTTTACAGAACAATTGTAAATAAAAATGAGCAAATGTACTTTGCAAAGATCTCAAGAATATTTTAGCCAAATACTGAAACAAATTATACAGAAAGCACTGAAAGTATACCAGGGTATATATTAGAAATAATACACGAAGTTTACAGAACTGGAATGCAGTAGTATATATAAGATATAATAGTAGACTAACCGAAAGACAAGGTGGTGTTTGTAGCACGCTTCCATTCACCGAACTATTGACACATAAAAGTTAAACAGAACGGCGGTAAGACATATAGTTACTAGTTACTTAGTTTTACTACTGCAGAAGAACATACCAATTTTGGCACACAACATTGATATAAAATAAGCGTAACAAATCAGAATAAAGTATCACAGAAGAATAATTGGGATTATTAAAGATCAGATAATAAATGAAAAAACTACTTCATGGTAAATTAATAAAATTGAAAAAAGGCACTGCATTAGGGAGTATATAGAATAAATAAATAAAAAATATATAAATGTAACTATAAGAAAAGAGAAAGCTACACATAATGTGGAATAGAAATATAGAAAAAAGATTAGAGAAAAAAGACCTGCGACTATATAGAGCTGCCTTTTTAGTGACAAAACACGGTTTAGATTGGTGATTCTCATAATTGACTATATATTTACATCTATCTTCAGCCCCTCTCTATCCATTCTCTAGATAACTATCTACCTATAAAGGTTTTCAGTTGACCCAGCCATCTTATTGGCAAGCTTCCCTTTGGTTTACTACCAGTTTGTATATAAAATATTATAAGATCCTTAGGCAATAGATCGTTCAGTTTAATATAGACGTATTGATAGTTCTTTCTGTCCAAGGTACTAGCAGTATTTTTCGCTAACAGCATATCTTGAATTTATTTATAAGGTGCTTTGATTATCCACGACTTTACTCCGTTTTGAAAGGGGAAGAATGGAAGCGTTTTAACTAGTATAACCATACTATATATACATATATATATATATATATATATATATATATATATATATATATATATATATATCTTGATCTTTACTTCACAGATTATTCGAGCCGCCTCATTAGCGCTTCGACCTAATTTCCAATAATGTCGATGAAGGCCAGGCATGTTACCTACTATTTAAGTTTAGATTTTAGTAATTACATTCAGTACAACCGAGAATAATCTACAAACTACTATCTTTAATGACTTACAACTTGCCAAATAGTTTCACAGTTTCAACTATTAATTTAGAGTCAAAGCTAACTGCTCAAATACGAGAAAATTTTGCACAACCCCAAAATGATTTTTCCCTTCAAGTCTTTTTATGGCAATAGCAATTGGTTAGAATCAAAATATATCGTATTCACATGCTGTTTAAAATACCGACGATACTTTTAATGATTTTGGAAACATACTGCCTCTGCCTTCACAACAAAGTTATGAAACACACAAGGGTTTGCTGTTGACTAAATAATTGATGTTACAGGAGTAGTGTCCTGGGGCAACGGCTGCGCTCGACCCGGATATCCCGGAGTTTATACACGAGTTACGCGATACTTGGACTGGATCCTAGAAAACTCAGCTGACGGATGTTTCTGCGACTAAACTCGTTGTGAAATCAGTTGATAGTAAACCGAAATGTCCAAATTTATAGATTAAAATAATAAAATTCAATAAAACTTCAATTAGTTCGTTGTTTGCAATATTGGTAGTTATGTTTTGATGATCAACTTAATAAGTGTATAAAAATAGTTGTAAAGTATTTATCATCTGATAATTACTTCAATTGATTTTGATAATATTTTATTTGTAATGTATTTTAATTAATTTAATGAGGTTAACCTATGGGAGAAGCAAGAGACTTCCTGTTTAGTTTTTAGTTTGCATGCATAAGTGACGCAATAATTTACACTAACTTTATTATTATAAATATATTTAAACCTTAAAAATTATAAATTAAACAACAAATAAA
This sequence comes from Sinelater perroti, assembly GCA_036346155.1. NCBI lineage: Eukaryota > Metazoa > Arthropoda > Insecta > Coleoptera > Elateridae > Sinelater > Sinelater perroti. Next base: position 828,195 of record JARFIY010000110.1, read on the forward strand.
CAAAATAATGTCAATCTATAAAATACAAAATTATTTAAATTAATTAATAGTGCCTTTATATATGTGGTACTTATATAATTTAATTGTAGTTATTTGATGAATATACAATATAAACATACGCTTTCACATCTTGGGTTGCCTATAGAACCTAATAGATATATGTATACTAAAAATATTTCGTTTTTGAACTACTTTGTATTCCTATAAATTACAAACTTAAATCCAGATATAAGATATTTTTGTTGTTTAACGATGGAGTAGGGTTATAAAGAGAACCATATTCGTATCATAGCTTTGCTTAAGTGTGCTATTAAAGACTCTACAACCAACTGAAATCAGCCGCATCTTTGTATCCAGACTATAAAATTATTTAATGATATTGAGGATTTCTATACTGTCAAATAAGCACAAGGACTGACTGCTTACTAGAGGCATATGAGGCATTCGCTAATCAACTGTAAAGGTAGCAAAGAAAAACTAAAAACTTTGTTGATTTAATACGCACATAATCACTACAAACATTTGGATAATTGCAATATAAGAATTTTTCAACAAAAAAATGTTTAAGTATATACTAAATCATTCATAAAAGTGTCTCATTTAATATCAAGGGTTTAGATAGACCGTCGTGATTTGGTAGAGTGGACAATATTTATTTTTGTAAAAAAAGGAATGATAACTTTTGCCACAATTTTTCAATGTTTTCAATGAAAAGAACGAGAGCCCATCCTATGGGCACTTCTCGAAACTAAAAGCCATCAGTAATAATTATTTGAACATTACCATAGCTTATTTCAACACGATAAATAATTTCAACAACCAATGATCAGTGGTAATGGGCTGATCCCCCGCAAAGGATCTCGAAAGCTTCCTTAGAAGCGGCGAAACCCCTCCAAGGGGTGTTAAGCCATTCATTCATTCAATGATCAGTGGTCATCCTCAAAAAAGTAGTGAATAATGTGAATATTCCTCTCAGTCATTCTGATTCTCGGAAAACTTCGGAGACATTCATTTTTAACTATTTCTCATCCCATAAAAAATTGTAAATTTCAGGGGATGCAAGTACCCTATCTTGAGTTTCTCCAAGCACAAAATAGTCATAAAAGACCTCAATAATTCCCAAATACTTAAATGATTGTAAATAAAATTGAAAGAATCCATTCAAATATTACAGCAAAAAATCCTTCTCTTGCTCAACATTTCACCCACACTATAAACCACAATATATTTCTCCTACGTAGCATCATCACTTATATTTTCTCAACTTTCCTTGATTTCAAAAACCCTAAATTTTACAAATTAAGATTTTCTTTACGACAAACACTTTGTACCTGTTCCACCAGACACCAAATATTCATTTGCTACCAAATGAATAACTGTCAATACCAAAATATAAAATATATAGAGGAGATAAGTATGTGACTTTTGCAACTAGAGAAGTGACAATTTTGTTTAAAAATAGCTAAGTCGCAGCGATCTACCAAAACTTTTATTGCATACAAATCCATGTTGATTTTTAAAACAATAATTCACTAAATTTTATTTATAAACAACTAAACAAGTAGCTACTGAAGGTAAAATTAAATCTTATCTCTAATTCTCCAAATAGATAACCCAAACATAGTTCTTTAAAATGTAGTGTTTTCAATTCGACGGGTACAAAACTACTTACTGTAAAAGTAGAAGATTTATTGTATCAGATTTACCAACAAAAATAAAAAACTACTTAATGTATGGGAAAAAAATTGGATTAACTACAGCTATAAAAATAAAATCCGTGAAAAAGCAAAATAAATAAATTAAAAATAAATATGATAGCAACCAATAATTGGAAAAATTGATTAAAACATCTAGGACATATAATAAGATACAAGATAAGATAAGATATAATAAAAATAGATTAGTTAAAAAATTAATGCAAGCAGATATAAACAAAAAAAAAGAAATGAGGAAACCACGAAGGTTATAGATAGGAATAATATAGAAAAAACAGTAGAACAAATAAGAAAAGAACTAAGAAACAATTTTAGTAGAATAATGATTCTATAAATAACAAACAAGGCGTGTCTCAAAACTTCCATAGTCAGATATCTTCAAAAAAAAAACATATTGCCAAACACTTACTTGTACATTTCAGTCTTCAACGTACTCCCCTTCAGAGTCACCACATTTTTCCAACGTTATGAAAACATCCTGATGTCCTCTTTCAAAAAAGACATTTGTTTGGGCGTTGGGCATATCCACTTCCGAACAGTCTGGATGACGGCGTTGTTGTTTGCAAACCGCATGCCTTGGAAGTCTGATATGAGAAAGAGGATTGGGACTCTACGGCGGATGCGGTAGAAGGTTCCATTTTTATTTCCGGAGTGTTTTCAACGTTATTTTGGCCGTATAGAAGCGTGCATTGCATTGAAGGAAGGTTACTCGCTTTCCACCTGTCTTCTGCTTAGTTCGGATCTTTTCCTTCACATTTATTGCCAAGAGGTCTGAGTAATAAGCTGTATTGACTGTTCTAACATCCGTCAGAAAGTCTACATGGATAACCCCTTGCTAGTTCCAGAAAAACGTTGCCATTAGTTTTTCTGGCAAACGGCTTCTCCGCGCTCTCTTGGGTTTGGAAGAACCGACATACTGCCACTCGCGTGATAACTGCTGACACTCCGAAATAAAGCAGTGCACCGACGTTTCATAGGTGAGCACTATAAACTTCAAAAATGCATCACTTTCGTCTTCAAACTGCTGTAGGAGACGACTGGCAGCTTGCATGCGCACCATTTTGTTCACGCCTGCATGAGCAATGTTTGGCTCGGTAACGGATGTTCGCGGCCGACGATCATGCTCTGAAGCACTTACATCATTTAAACACACGGGTTCGTGAGAGACACTCTTTCCCATACTGTTGTTGGAATCCGTAGTGAATTTCAGCGAGAAACTTGATCATAATGGGTTATTCCACACTTCGCGATACCTTCTGTTTGCTTATCACTCTAGCAACTCCCAAACAGGTTATAACCTAAGCAAGAGAGAGAGAGAGAGGAGATTGTTCACTCTCTCAAGGTCGTACGGATTTTTTACACACAAATCAGTCATGGTCATATTTAAGCCACCTTGTATACACATTTAGAATTTATTATTCTTATTATCAAGCTATATTTATAAATACAAATTATGACATTTTCAAACAAAGACATTCAGCGATATAAAATCTGTCTAGATATAGATGAGTTCATCTATATCCATCTGTTTTAAATTTAAAACTTCTTAGGATTGTATCTATAAATTCGTATTATTCCAATAAACATTTCCTTCTTCCATAGATACCAACCTTAGCCAACTAAGTTAATTGCAATTGTAAAATTTAAATATCTGTTTCTTGTCAGTGTTTCCTTATCTTTCAATTGTATTCCAGAATTTATTATTTTGTTATTTTTGGTATAAATACAAATTATTCTTTTCAAACAAAGACATTCAGCATGATAAAATCGCGGTCTAGTTATTTCCTAATTTGCAAATTTCATTGCTTTTAAGTATTTAAAACTTTTTAGGATCGCAACTATAAATTGAATTACTTGCCAATAAACATTTCCTTGCTTCCATGACCAACCTTAGCCAACTAAGTTAATTGGGCAATGAAAAAGTAAAAACGTCTGCAATTTCCTTATCTTTCAAAAGAACCAGATTAAATGTTATATTGTTAGAAAGGTCAAAAGAGAGATTTCTTTTGAGACAAATATCAACTATGGTTTCTATTAAAAAAAGCACGTAACTCAATAATGGCACATTATACCTGATTACGCCACCTCATTAACAACATAATTATTTCCAAATTCTGCCAGTACATTTCTTTTTTAAAGCCCATATTAAGAAAGTTGTACGCAAATCTTTTCTCATTAAAGTATCTCTTTAGGCCCTCTAGTTTTCCAGAACCCTGTATTAAACTCACCTGTAAATAAACTCACCCTGCATATTTTCATTTATATAGCAATCTTTTTCTAGACTTTAGCATTGTAGTTTTTAATTCTTTTCAGCTAATGATTGATGTGAGTAATTATAATGACAAAAATTGCAATTTAATCTATATAAATAATTATGTGACGTTACTCACAAGTCCGTCAACCTCACCTCTCATCGTTGAAAACAACATCTCCAAAGATATAATAAAAGAGGGATCGGGAAGAAAAGTCAACAATAGAAACAGAATAAGGGTTGGACACCTGCTTTTACTTCAATATCCGCTCCTCTGACAATTGTACGTCTTATATGTTAAACGAACTTCACTCAATGGCGACGATCGAAAAGAGAATTTTACAATGTCTCCACACTTTCCCAAAAATAGTCCGCCGAAACACAAGCAACAATATTGTGAAATGTTACATCTTTTCAACCGCGAATACGATTCGGGCGTACGGCCCGTCATTAATTACCGGCCAACCCAAAAGCGTTCCTTTTAACAGATACTACTGAATGTACTAACCTTTTGATACACTCTGAAGACCACTATACTTTTTGGCTTTCTTCTTTAATAATTTTTAAATGGCGGCGTAAACAGCTAATGTAATAGATAAATATAATATAAAAGGTGATAACATAAATAAAGAATACGGAAAATTAAAATCATTCAAATATAAAGATAACTCTAGCAAAGCACCATTTAAAATTTAAGCATTTACAATAAAAAAAATCAGGAAACTATCAGATGTGTTAAAAGATGTTTCTTTGAACAACGGCAAACAATTATTATTATTTTCACTGCATCAATATTTTTAGTGTCAGTTATTTTTCCTGAGCACACAGTCGAAAAAATGTTTCCATAAAATTAAACATTATAAAGTTATCACAAAGATCTTTTCTGACACACAAATAAATAATCCATAAAGAGCTAATATAATGTTCCAGCCGTAATAGATCAATTTATGAATTCCTTCAAATGTTAATTTGCGATCTTTAACAAAAAGTAAAATTTACAAAGAAACATGGGGCCGGCGAAGAGTTTGCTCTGAAAGCAATCCCATAACGAACTTAAAAAAACCTTTCGATTTCGATTTCGAATTTCGGGAAAATTCGAAATCGAATATCTCGAAAATTATTCGACATAGAATTTTTTCGGCTTCACTTTCGAATTCAGCGTAAAATTTCCTATAAGAATCACATTTAAAATCGTAATGTAGAAAATTTTCCCGAAATTCGGAGTCGAATATCTCGAAAATTATTCGAGATAGAAATTTTTTAATTTCGAATTCGAAATTAGCGTAAATTTCCTATAAGAATCCATTTTCAAATTTTAAAAAATCTCAGATTTTGTGACGGATCTCGAATTATTAGACCGATAGACAGATTCATAGAATTTCCTAGTAACGAATCCATTTTCAAATTTTAAAAAATCTCAGATTTTGTGACGGACCGACAGACCGATAGACAGACATAGAATACAGTAACGAACTTTTTAAGTTTTTTAAGAAACAAATACTTTTAAACACAATTTCTACCACCTACTGTACTAGAAAGACTATTATTGATTGTCCTCCACGTGTGCGATAACTGAAATTGCTACTATCAAATTTCATTTTTTTAAGCAGGTGTATTGCCTACAAGAAATATTGTTATGAACTAAAGTTAACCTACAATTTTCCAATGTTGTTTTGTTGAACATGCAAATTTTAATTATAAATAACATTACAGAAAAACATAATTTGATGAAACGGTTGCCTAACTATCACGGTGTTGTGGAGAACAATCCGTAATAAAGACTATTATTTTTCGAAAAAGATATTATATAGGCTGTTAACTTACTACAGTAAATCTGTATAAATCGGCAAAATAAATACATAAAATCGCTTCCGTTTAAAGCAAAAACTTGTCCAGAAATTATAATAATCTGTCTAAAGAGCAAATAATAAAAGGTTTGTTTATTATAGAAACGCGCAACTAAAAAAGAAATGAGGCGGCGTTGTCACTATCAAGTCTGAAATTAATACAGTCGGACACAAGTAATAAAACGATAGAAGAGATGTGAAATAAAGAAATCTTAATAACAATCCAAAGGAGTCAAAACGCTAAACAGGAAATAAGTGCAGTAACAGATTATAAATTAAAGAAATAAAAAATCACCTGCATATTTTGTACAATTTCAGTATATTAAAAAAATAATATTATAAAATTATAATTGATTGACCCTTGTACGCTACAGAAGCAGCAAAAGAGAAATCAAAGCTTAAACTAAAAAAGGATTTTTAGGTAGAAACATTTACTTAGAACCCGACACCGTTGGGTATAAGGGTATATGATTATAATAATAATAATAATAATTTAAATAAATACAAAGGAACTTTATATTACAATTAAGAACAATTACTCCAAAAATTTTAAACGTACATATAAATGAACTGAAACAAATGCCATTCCTGAAAAAAGGGTAATCAATATTCTTTTCTCTAAATTTAATTTATTGATTTCTCGTTCAAATGAAGAGCTGTACATGTTGTAAAATACGATAAAGAGAGAAATAAAGAAGTTTTCTTAATAACAATGAAGTCCCTTATTTTTAAATTTTATGTACAGAGTGCTTCAAAAGTTGTCATACATAAGAAAAGTAACCAATTTAAACAGATTGTTTTAAGCTTTTTTTTATTAGGTTGGTGCATAATTGAAAACAATATCGGGAAAAAAATAAAAAATAGCAGTTCAATATAACAGCGACAAAAGATCGCGCAAAAAAAGCACATACTCTTCAGCCATATCAATTCCCTCACTTATATCAAACCCTAAATCGCCACCAAAGCTGAGATTTGCTCTATGAACAAGCCCACTTTTTTACCAAAGCTCTCACAGACTAACACAACAACTATTAGCTGAACAACTAGTAAGTGAGTAAAGTTTATAACTATTTAGTTAAGTTAGTTAATAGCCAACGTCAAAGAGTGAAGAGCCTTTTCATAGCCGTCTGTCAAGTAAATGGCCAGCAGTAATTAAAAATAATAGATATTACGCTTAAATTGTCTTTAATAATGCCTAATACCTAATACAAACACCTGACTAAAGTAGACAACTAAATCATTCGGATCATATATGTATAGCCAAGATCTTCTATACTACATGATATCTTATGTATTCTTATGTATTCAGGGCAAGTCTGTAGGGTATATACCTATATCCTAGAGACTAATTAGAGTTACTTTGATACCAAAACCTGGAAACATAGAACAGGATATGGCTATGACCAATTAGTTTAATGTCTTTTGCACTAAAAACTCTAGAAAAATTGCTTGACAGGCAAATCAAAAAAATACAGCAACTATCCAGTAAAGAAATTATACAAATTGTTACGAGAAACAAGGATACTGCAAAACGTACCGTAAAGAAAATGAGAGAAGCACATTGAGACCATAAGGCTGCATAGATCAAACGGCTCTCAACAAAAAAAAATCTGTCAAATGCTAGTAATATCACGACATTTGCAGTTTAATTATATAATGTTTATATACGTCCAGTTATCGATTGAGCAGCAGCACTTTTAATTTTTACCCCACCGTATACCTAAATAACATATTTAAAATGTTTTTTAAAATAATGGTGTACTCAAAAGTATGCAGGATTTCAACAATGTGGAAATTGCCATATGATTGCGCATTTACAGGTTCAAATAACGCACCGCATTTTCATTTCCCATGAAGGTGTTGCTAAAGGTGATGAAAAAATGGCTTTAGTAACTCGCTGTACCGTTCACTAACAATATTCTGACGAGGGGATAATCAATCCATCAACAAATTCCTTAAAAATTTAATAACCTTTCGTTTTTTAACGAACGAGCATACCTCTTAAATAAACACCATGATATTGACTAAAAATAGTGGTAGCAAAATACCTTGTCATCGCACACTCCTTCGGTAAAATCTATCTAGCAATCTCCACGAATTTGCACGCTGGGGCGACTACCGTGTCGCCTAAGCGCCGAAATTGCACTCAGATTATGTGGATTAACGTAAAAAATAAAATTTTTATTCAGAAACCATCTGATACTAATTATTTGAGATATAGAATAGGATTCTCCTATTTTTCATTATCAAGTCAAGAGCACGCTGAATAATGTATTGCTTGCGCGAATTTTCTAAATGCCACTGTTTTTGTCTTTTGCAGTCGCTTTTCAATGTTAATACCCAGGTAAATAAATTTCTGTGACTCCGTTCTGTGTTTACTAACCTCGTTCAGATATCTAAAACAATCACCTCCTTCCTCAAAAAAAAAACACTGCTTATAATTGTCTGCTTTCATAGTTTTCTACTTTTTTCACAACTACACTCGCACTACTACACTCATCACTTTTCCTCCTTTGTAGTACTATAGTCTGTCTTCACACATACCGAAGCGAATTTTAATCTGTGACATAACGGAAGTTTCGATTTTTCGTATATGTGGCGAATTTGTAATACCCTAGCTCCTAATTGTTTGTTTTTTATTTTTTTTAATCTTCACCTGATAAGTAAACAATAACTAAAAATAATTTTTATAAGCATATGCATAGTATTTCTAGTTTTTATTTACCTTGAAATAAGATATGCTAATAAATGCTAAATAATATTCTGCAAACTTGCGATTTTTAAAAATTACACTCTAAAGAAATTATAGCAATTTAGATGCGCTCTATAAAACATAAATTATAAAGCAAAACTTGAAGTTTTAACGCAATTAAAAATATTAGTAGTTTTTACTTTCACCAAAAAACAGCAATGTTTAAAGTACAGTGTTGTTTAGTCAACTATTAATTATATTTTGCTGAAGGTGAGTCAATAGTCCTAGTAAATTTACTTAAAAAAAACTAAAAATTGCAAATTAAAATCAAAACAAGTTTAAGTTTTGAAAAGTGCATCATTATGTTCTATGGTCTCAAACTGTTGTTCTGCCAAATTTGGAATTCCCCCACTTCTTAGGTTTAGAAGCAACCCAGCTTCTGCTTCATCCTCTCGCTCATTACACAGCCATGGAACATGTGGAAATCAGAAGGCACTAAGTCTGCTAAGCAGGAAAGATACGGGAAAAGTTCAATTTTAGCAATCCTTCAAAGTTTGCTTTTAGTTCTACAAAGTATGCGCTAGGTATTTCTACGATAAGGCATTGTACATTCAGTCAAAATGTATTGATTATATTAGGTTCTCTTCCTCTTTTAGGAAGTTTATTACTTCTTCAATCTCTCTATTATTATTCTTTCGTTACATGGAACATATCCTTTTACACTCTTGCCTATCTATTTTCTCATTACTATTCCTACTCCTTCTTGTGATCACCTTATTTCACTTAGTCCAAGTATATCTAATTTATTTTCTACCATTTTGTGTTTCATGTTTCCTAATTTTCCGCATTTCAACTTCGTTAGTTGTTCCTACCGGAGATCTGATCGGAGGACTATTTTAGCTACGAAATATTTAACTTTTAAAGATCCCATCATAGTGGATTAACTTCTTGAGAAAAATGCTACAACGCGGTGATGATGTACAAAATTATCTCATGCATAGATTCCAACTAACTAAATTACACTAAATACTCTAAATTTGTCTGGTAGTTTATACGATAGATCAAAATGACAAGTGACGCGGACATTCAGTGGAATCAACGTGCTGTTACTGAGTTCCTAACGACTGAGGATTATGTGTCCACTGACGTACAATAACAAATAGATGCTGTTTATGGTATACTTGTGTGAACATCAATACTGTTAAGTAATGGGCAATGCTTGTTCAGACGTGCAAAGGGACGAAGTACGACTTGTGGTGTGTGTGCTTGCAATCTTACATGAACTTGTTTGATTCTTCACCAATATAAATACGATTGCCACCGATAAACGTTATTCATTTGTTTCCCGAATTTCGAAAAGAAAGTAAAGTAAAGTGAATCGATGTTAGTGTTTGCCACTGTCGGAAAAGTAAGTACTTACCTGCCTATTTGTTATACATATTTTTATTTTATTTATTGTTTACCTATTTATTTTACAATTTATTGTACACGTAAGTAAACAAAAAATGGACAAATTACAAAAAAAATACGTAGGTACAAAAGGTGAGGCTTATTCCTAAAAGGAATCTCTTCCAACCCACCTGCGATAGGAGATATATTTATGTTGTAATAAGTAGATTTGTAATTTTTGCGTGTAGTAGGTACGTATTAAAAATTAAATACTGAACAGAGCCATTATTAGATACTTCCATAAAAGAACAGAAAGCCGAGAAAGGTTGAACTTCTTGTCCCTACTTCATTAGTAATTTTTTTATTACCCGACTGTGTGGTGGTTCACTAATAATTAAATATATTTTCATAAATTGTACGTGTCTTTATATACTACATACTCGTAACGTGCATCAAAGTAATAAATAAATAATTAAAATTGCGAAGTTTTGATATCAAAATATTATTTACAAGTATTTTCTATCGATTTACAGAAATATATCAAAATATAATTAATGAAAAAATGTTTTACATTACATTAAAATCGGTTCAGCCGTTTTCATAAAACTCAATTATTGATCTTAGCGATTTATTGCTTTTAATAATTAGAATCAGTTTGCCGCCGGTACTTTGTTTATTTCATTGCAATAATCAATTAATCCTGTTAAAATAGCCATATCCTGTTAAGTAAGACCACCTTAAGATTACTACAACAAAGTTTTTTTTTATTTACAGGTAGGTAACTGATACGAAACATGGCTGAATCTAAGAAGAAATGTCGACAGTACAGTGTTGATTATTTAAAATTTGATTTTCTTCCATCAAAGGCAGACAAGCGATTGCCCATATGCCTTTTATGCAACAAATTTTTAAGGAATGACTCTATGAAACCATCGAAGCTCGAAGATCATCTAAGAAGGTGTCATCCTAATAAAATAGATAAAGATTTGAAATATTTTCAAACATTGAAGGAAAAATATGAAAAGAGACCCACCGTGCACAGTATATTCGATTCAACGTCGGCAAGTAACGATGATGGCTTGCGGGCATCTTACAATATCTCATTACTTATAGCGAAATCTGGAAAATCGCACACCATTAGAGAACAGTTAATTTTACCCGCTGTTAAAGAGGTTTTCAAAACTGTTCTGCACAAATCTCCATTTGACATACTCAAAAGAATTCCTTTGAGTAACAACACTGTACAAAGACGTATTGATGAAATGAGCTCTGATATTGAAAGTTTCTTGTGTAATTATCTGCAAACAACTAATTTTTCTATCCAACTGAACGAATCAACTTTACCTGGTAATGAAGCATTATTATTGGCATATGTTCGATTTGTTATAGACGAAGAAATTCATGAGGAGCTACTATTCGCGAAAACTTTGGAGACGGACACTAAAGGTGAATCAATATATTAAATATTGATTCACCTTTAGTGAATCAGTTTTAAAATTTCTGGAAAGTAAAGATCCAGATTTAAAAGAAAACCTGATCAATTTGAAAGCAGACATCGCGTATTTGACAGATTTGTTCAAAAAATTTAATGACATTAACTTACAATTACAAGGGGACAGCCTCAATTTAATAAAACAAAGGGTGTAATTTCAGCTTTTCTTGGAAAATTGAAATTTATGAAGCAAAATATTAGTCGGCGCGAATTTTCCCAGTTTTCAAACTTGTCACAGGTAGAATGCCTTGATGAGGATATTCACACATACGTTCAACATTTAATTGCCCTGCATGATGACTTTAAAATAAGATTTGAAGATATTCTGACGATGGAAATACCACCATGAATCATAAATCCTCTTGATGAAACGAAAGTGGAGAATGTGATATTACAAGAGGAGCTACTCGAGCTTAGCACTAATGAGGAACTGAAGGTGAAATTTAAAAGAGGGTATCAAACATTTTGGCTGCAGGCAGAAATACCCGAAAAATATCCTGGACTGTGGGGAATTGCGAGAAAGCTTTTGATAGCGTTTCCCTCGTCATATCTTGTCGAGAAAAGTTTTAGTGTCGTTACAAACCTTTTAACAGAAAAAAGGAGCAGATTGAATATCACAGAACGGGGAGATTTGCGGTTATTCCTAACAAAACTGAAGCCAAATATTGATAATTTGCTGTCCTCCCACTCAAATTATGACTATTTTGTGATTGTCATTGTAGAAGTTACGTTACGTTATTAATATTTTATTTTAATTATATTGCAATTATATTACAATGTAATATGACAACAATAATAATTAATAGTGTAATAATTACATATTTGAATAAATACAACACAAGGAAATATACTATTTTTATTTTATATACTTTTTATTTTTACTACTCCGAATGGGGAGTTTTCTAACTAAAATATGTGAGAATTGATTGGTTTCTTGTGTTGTGGGTAGATGTCAAAGGAGTAGAGTTGGATGGAATGACTTTTTCGATTGGCTAACTTTACTTTTTTGACATCCACTCACAGCACAATCAATTAATTAATTAACCAATAACTCAGCCGCAACGCAAATTTCCATAGTTAGATCTAATCTTCACATTTTTTTCGAGTTTTAGGAATATGGTAGAAATGTAGCTGCAGGGGGTCCACCGGAACCAGCAAAACTTTCAAAGTGGTCTATAAGAAAAAAAAGTTTGGTAGCCTCTGGTGTAGACGAACTGTTTGTATTAATCACTGCTGCACATCGCTGGAACTATTGAGATTTCTCTCGAAACGGTTCAGCTCTAATTATTTATTCTTTGGTTGGATTTCACCCATGTTAATTCTAAAATACAAAACAATCGAAAGAAAGTTTTTCAACAATTTTTAGCTTGCTACAAACAAATTGTAACCGGTAACGAGTTCTCAGTAAATTACCACCCGAAAAACACACAATCAATGGACTACATACATAAAAGCTGTTCTTACCCGAAAAAATCAAGTCTTTGCTCTGACAGAAAAAGTGCAGATGACCTTCTTTTGGGACTACAACAGCATAATTTACATAGAATTTTATAAGCAAAGCCACACTATCAACTTCTGTCAATACGTGAACACTTTGAGCTCGATTGTAAAGAGTACTCCTGGCATCGAAACAATTCTTCAGTATGACAATATTCGCTTTTACTGCAATCGAAACACTCAGAAAGCATTTAAAGGAGGCAAAATGTTGAAAAATTTTACCACGCACAATTTATAGTCTGGATCTCATGCGTTGCGATTTTTCCTTTTTTTTCTAAACTGAAGTGTTACACCAATTATGAATAGGTGCAAACAGCTGTTCATTACAGGTGTCAGCAGCAGATGAAAAAAACTTGATTAGTGTTAATATACAGGATAATAATTTAATAGAAAAGTAATAACATCCCTTAATAGAAGATATTTCAAGCTTACAGAAAACTTACATACCTTACCTATTAATAAAATTATCGCAAAGACAAAAATTTTCAAATCTTCCTTGTCTAATAATATTTGATAAGTTTAGATTTCTTTAATTTTTTTATTATTCTAATCTACAATTTTAATCTAAATAGATAATTTTCCTATATATTTATTTGTTAGTTTACATTTTTTGTGTAATAGTTCCTTTTTTCAAAAAATATACTTTTCAAGTGCGTACTGATTATTTAAATGATTTTTACTTTCCTTATCCTATAATAAGGAAAGTCATGTAATCGGCGGAAATTTGACCTACCCAGTTTTACACATTTCTGGGCGAATTATAGCCTCAGGACACCAAAAAAGTTGGTTTGGGCCATTGGTGTGTGTGTGTGTATGTCTGTCGGTCTGTCAGTAAACAGGATATCTCAAGAACCGTAAGAGCTAGAGACTTGAAATTTGGTATGAAAGTTACTTATAAGTAGGGGACGTAGTGCGAAGCTTTTGGTAAAAATCGGCCGGGTCGTTTAGTCGCAAGGTCGCAAAATTGGTCGGAAAGCGGTCGCAAATCTAAACAGTTGAAGATACAAAAAATTTATGAGAATTAAAATGATTTTTTATCATGAGATAAACATGAATTTAAAATAAAAGTTAATAAAATAAAAATTCGAAAAAATTGAAGCTTAGGATTTTTAATATACCGGGTGTTCATAAAATATTTCGGGAAATTGATATTACAGGATGGATCAGACCGAGACAAACAAAAAATTACAATGAAATTTTTTGATCCGAGGTCAAATAAATAAGTTATAGCCGATTAAAAATTAATTAAACGGACCAATCACAGCGCGCTCGCAGAGCTACCGGGCCGACTGTTGGAGGATGGGGGGGGAGCGCTTGGTCACTAGAAGGGAGCACGCAGGCGATAATGGCGAAGGATGTGCGGCCGAGCTCGCACGGTTACCTTCAGCGACGTAACAAAATTTTAAGTACGAGTCAATTATTGTCTTGTACTGTTTATTTTAATCAGCTTTCTAGTGTTGGACTCGCGTCTCGTCCTTTGTTAAAATAACAAATTTTTAGACGAGAGCAGCGCAGGGCCGAGACGATGGACGCAGTCCAAAATAACAAGTTCCGGGACGAGCAGAGGCCGAGACGATGGACCCGGTATAATCTAATATATATTTATCTCCCTAAGTAAACTTATAATTCCATCTCCTCCTAGCCGCTTCAACCGATTTTCTTGAAACTTGCACACCACATTCACAACTATATTTGCTAAGTCGCCTCAAAAAATCAACTTTAACCGTTTTTGAATTATTTAAATATTTTGATTACAAGGGAAATTCCTCCCAATGTTTCTATGGTTTATAGTGTTAAATGTACGCAAAACATGTGGAATGTTCTACACGACTGCCTGGCGTCTAGATGAGGCTTCGTCGATGAAGCCTGCGGGGTTCTCTGGTATATAATAATGGGATAAGGAAAGTCGTGTGATGTTCACACCAGATTTTTAATACTCATAAAGTCAAACAAGTTTGTTGGTTCTTTTACTTTATTGGTATTTGCCATATTCCGTTTATTATTTGGTTTCCTGCCTTCTTATTTTAATGTTATTAGCTTTGATTTGTTCTTTCTTTCTCCTACTAAATTTTTAGATTCAACCACAAAACCTTTTGTTTGTCTGTATGTGCTACCGAATCTTATTTAGTTCCATCCAAAACTTTATATACTTAGTTTCTTACTTAATTCATAAACAGTAAGGTAAATATTGCTTTCCCCAAAGATTTTTGAATTCTTAACAAAACCTCTTTAAAGGTTTGCTCGAAATAAAGACATTTTTAATGCACTTTGATATCGTGTCGTAGATGACAAAACATAAATGACAAGTTTACAAATAATTGTTCGTTAAACTGTTTTTGAGCAAATTCTTTATTTTTTACAATACCTCACGTGACCTAGGCCATACCGACGCAAGCGCTTAGGCGATGAGTTGGTCGCCTCAGGGAGAATATTCGTGAATATTAGTAGATAAACTTTAACGATGCAGTGTAAATGACGAGATATTTTACTTTCACCATCTAAAGTACGAAGATGAACCGGTATGAACGAAAATTTCTTTTTTGTGCACAGTGTTGTAAAATAAGAAACAATGTTTCTTTAATTTGTATCACAATATTAAAGCAAGACCTCACCCGTTGTGCAACGACTTATTAGCAAGTTTATAATAATAAAATTTTGAAAAAATTTAAGACACACTCCGAGAACAACTTGCTTAAGAAGACTCGCAATTTTTGGGAGTTGATAATGGTCAGTGACATCACTAAAATACCAGCGTTCTGAGGAAAATATTCATATTTTTCGCTGCTTTCGTGAAAATAGCCAATTAATTGCTAAAATTGCTTCTGAGGTCGGAATAATCTACGACAGTTCTCAAACAATCCGAAACATTATTCTGCTATACGGGAATACCCGGCCCCAAAAAGCTACTGTTCTGAACTACACGTAACACCTTTCCTACAGTCCCGACTTATCAACCTAGGATTATTGTTTGTTGAATCACTAAAAGAAGCACTTGAAGGATAGAAATTTGAAGGCGATGTTGCTGTCAAAACATAAATGTGTTAGTAAGACAAGATAATACGTAGAAAAAAACTTTATGATGCTTCAATAAATTTAAAAAATAATTTCAGTTTATATTTGATTTATTCACATTGCACTTCTCCCCTAAGCAAAAGCACTTTTAACTAAATATCTTTAATTTATAATCAACATAGTAATATTCCTAACCAGACTATTTTAATGATAGTAACTAATTATTTGATGTTTTTAAAGGAGCCTTTTAAAACAAAGTTTAAGATCAAATACCAAACCAACAAATTTATGTTTCATTTTAAATGGTATCGTCTAATTTTTTCAATCAAAAAGGTGAAATAGAATCTTCAATACTAGCATCCAATTCTGGTTCATCATATGAAAATTGTTATGGGGCCTCAGACTAGGTCTTGCAACTTATAAATCACTGAAAAGAAAATAAGAAATAATTAGAATAAACTGATAAAGAAAAAATTAAAGATAAGTGAAATAGAGTACAAAGAAAAAGGTTGAAAACCAAAATGTCTTCAAGGAAAATTAGTCTAAGATATGTACATAATAAACCGGAAACGAAAATAAAGCATAATAAAAACAGAAAAATCTAATTATATTGCTGACTATAACAATAATAGATAAAATATAAACCGTTCTTATTAAATGTTGCCACTCAACCCAGAAACAGTAGTGTAAGATATAGAAAAATTTGTTTACATCCATTAGAGCAAGATTATAGTTATACGCAAATAAGGTACGATTTCCCTATCAAGTACGAGAAATTATTGCCAAATCCTTTAGACAACATATGATTGGCAGTATCATGCAGAAATTCAATTCTTTGGCAACTCATTAAAGTATTTTACAGTACAATTTTACTGTAACGCTTAGTACCTTATGTCAGCGTTATGACGTGTATAAAGAGAAATGCGACTTTCGAGTGTTTTAAGTAGTAATTTTCACAGTACCACTTCCTTAGTCAGTATTACAATATTAGAGCAAGAGACAAAATTTTCTCGCAATAGAGGACATAAAACTACCTGAAATTTAGAGAAGACTTACGTTAAAATTTGGAAATAATACCTTTAAGAGGACTCAAGTGTGAAACAGTTCAAAATAAAGGTCACAGATGTCGTCGAGAATCAGCGTGGTCGAGGAGAATATTCGTGTTGTTAGTCACCTTCTCAAGGATTACCACCGATTAATGTTTTCTGAAACTACTTCTGAATTTAGAATTAGCAAAAGTTGCCTAAATTCATCAAAAAATTTTCTATTTGTTATAAACTACACTGAAACACCTTTATTACAATCCAGACTTATCCCCTGAAATTATTATTTGTTTAGACCACTAATAGAAACAAATATTTGATATCGTTAATGCTACAGTCACTTTCAATTTACAACAGAATCAAAAAACTTCCTACCCATTCGAAAAATGTGTTTCAAATCAGGAGATCATATGAAAAAATAACTGTATACCTTACATGTATTTTTTATATATTATATTTCATTTATCCTTGTATCTACCATTCAAATATCTCTTCACCTTTCTCTAGGCAACGATCGCTTTTTACCAACAGAAATTAATCAAATTGATTTTAAAGATTCAAGTGCAACAACAATTTTTATGTTTATTACTCCTTACACCAGATTTACTATTAGAGAGTTCACTGACGTTTGATGTCATTTTTGTACTCCTAATCATCGATTTTCTTACGAATCTACTGGAAGAAACTACGCGTACAAGACTACTTTGTCAGTAATCTTTCTTTAATTTTCTGTCTATCTAGCCTAGCATAAATTTTCTTTCCTTGAAAAAAAGTGCCGCCAACTGATTTCATAGTCGATAGATTTTTGTTAAAGCCCTTTTCGCATTCGTAAAATTTACAACTAAGACAAAACTGTTTATCTTGAATATTATACGATTGTTTAAAGCTTCCTCAACAAATTACTTTCGTGAATTTTTCCATTATCTAGAGAGGGCTTGTGGAACGATAATTCTATGAAAATGATGTTAGTTGACTAATTTTCGATAATACAACAAAGATATCGTGTAAATATAGCGAAACTGTCATATATTTTCCGCCATTGGTGATACTAAACTTAATTTTCTTGTATGTGTAATTCATAAAAGATATTCTTAAAATTTAAGTTATCACAAAACTACATCATATACTAAGGGACAGAAAAAAGTTGGTTTTTAGCATAGAAGTTTACCCTGCACTACTATGCTACTAGATAACTGTCCAAAATAATTTATATACAAATTTCTCCCCATATTCAAGAAGTTCACGAAGCTGCTTATCTATGTACGATTGCTAGTTTTTCATGGACCATATAATAGATATTTGGCATTGTTTCCTTGGAAAAATTCCTCCGATATGAATAATAGTAGTACACTTATCTTTAGATAACAAGCTAATTCATTAAAAGAAAATAATTCTTATGTCTCTCAGGATCAACTCCGCTTGCCTTAGAAAAGAAAACTACTTCAGAGTTAAAAAATCTTTTGGCTGCCGCAGTGGAAGTCTAGGGAAACAAGCTGAAAATCCTTTATGTAGTTACCAATTTCATTTGAAGACTTGTCAAAGACTTAATGGAAAGAACTGTATGATCCATACCGCCTTGGACAAATATAGAATCTCTGATAAACAGTTGCGATACTAGTACATAAACGACGAAATTATCGAAATGTTTTCAGACATTACCACTGTTAACGTTAAATGAAGGTTAAGAATAAGACCACTATTTTCCTATCTAAAAATTTCTAAACATTGCCGGCTTAGTCTGAGTAGATATTTGGTTGTGTCATCGCAACCAATCTATTCCCAGAACAGTTCATTTAAAAAATTTTTCTTAGTTAACTCATAATGAGATTATGTTCCATTGTATTAACTGTATGTCGACAAAACGAGGGCTGTTTTTTAAAAATCCGAAATAATCATCTCTGAAATGTTTGTTGAAAAACTATAAACGAATTTTTATGGAAAGCAACTTTCATCTCGTCTTTATCATTTTTTAATGTAATCTGCGAAAATTTGACATACCCAGTTTCCACATTTCTGGACGAATTATAGCCTCAGGACACCAAAAAAGTTGGTTTGGGCCATTGTGTGTGTGTGTGTGTGTGTGGTGGGTGGGTGTGTCGGTCTGTCAGTAAACAGGATATCTCGAGAACCGTAAGGGCTAGAGACTTGAAATTTGGTATGCAACACAGTGCTTTTGGTAAAAATCGGCCGAGCCGTTTGGTCTCAAGGTCGCAAAATCGGTCACAAAGCTGTCGTGAATCTAAACGGTTGAAGATACAAAAAATTCATGAGAATAAAAATGATTTTTTATCACACAAATTTAAAATAAAAGTTGGTAAAATAGAAACCCGAAAAAAAATTGAAACCCAGTATTTTTGCCAGAATTACCCAAATAATAGGATAAGGAAAGTCGTGTGATGTTCACACCAGATGTTTATAATAATATCATTAGTGCAGTATTTACAATAAATGCTTCCTATCACGAAACACTTGCTACAATAATGGTTGCAAATGCAATTCTTACTAGATAACCTTGACAGCCAACCGAACAATGCTCAAAAACAGGGCAATGACACCGCATTACCTACCTAAATGCATGTATGCATGCATATAGTACAAGGTGGAATTTGTCCACCGACACCGCCAATAATTGATTAAGCGCTATTACTTAACGTCCCTCTGCTTATGAATATTTCAATTGTGGAACAAAACTTTATGTCATTGTAAGTACTAGAAACTTGCAATGACTAATTTGCTAACATACTTTTAAACTGCTCGTTAGTTTGATAATTAGTAGTTACCAGCACTCTATTGGGAATTCCCGAAAAGTTCAAAATATTTTAAGAGTTCTCCGAATCACTATTAATTAATAGCAATTGCACTCCTTTTCAAACTGCCCATTTTTTTTTAAAATAAAATTTAAACCAACAGCTACATTCTGTTCAAATAAATTAGCAAGATCTTTGTGTAATTCAATAAAAATACGAAGAAGAAGTTTTTGTACATAACGCACTAATTGAATGAATTAAAAGACAGAGAAAGTAGAAAGCATTTATTCCTCGAAATATAGTCGATTTTTTAGTCAATAGTTGGATTTCATATCGATACCGCTCTGAAGGTTTGGAAGCAAAGAATTCCTAACGCGAGTTTTCTATTTCCTTAAAATTACTAAGTCAATCGCATAAAAAATATTCCATCGAACGAAATAAGCCATAAACAAACGAAGCAACATCTAGACTATATACTGAATGAGGCTAAATATTCTGAAATTTGTCTATGCGCTGGAGCATTGTCTTATTACATCAAGATTCCGTTAATTAGGACAGAGTAACAAGTACGCACCATTCACATCTCAACCCATAGAAATCACTCAAAGTGCAAAATTGCTTTAGAATTTCATCAAACGCCTAAATATTTTTTTACCCTAACAAAACTCGACAAACCAATAGAGAAATATCTACTACTTTTCTCTGGTTACAATCCTTCCCCAGAAGCGATTTCTTTAAAATTTCTTAACAGCTCTCCATTCCTGCGTTAAACTTGAGCAAAGTGAAATTATGGACATCCATTCGAGATCACATGAATTGAATTCATTCTATTTAAATGTCAACTACTTTTTTTTCTAGCTACCTGCTTGATGCTGTCTATCTACTGGATTCGAAGTCTGCCTCTTGCTCTTCTTCTTCCTACTATTGTTCAAATATTAATTTAGGGCATCTTTGGGTGTCCAAACTATTCTAGTTGTATTATTGGTTGTTAGTCCGGTTCAACTACTATGCTGATATTTCTAATCCTATCCCTTCTAGTTTTACCCAGTATTCTTTATAAGTACTTGGTCTTCGCTGCTGTAATTTTTGATCAGTGTTTGCCTACTACTGCCCATGTTTCTGACCCGTACAGTAATATGGGAACAAAGATTTTTATATAAGTGCAACTTTATTTTAATGCTGAGTTCTTCTTTACCAATTATTTGTTTTTAATTTGATAGTTTTATTTACTTGTTTTTCCGATTTTATTATTATTTCTTCGTCTCTTCTTCCATTATTGTTTATGATTGGTGTCAGGTCCTTGATTTTTCTACATATTCAGTTAGTGCTTCTTTTAGTAGAATGAGTCTCCTTCCTACACCGTCTCTTTAGTTAATAGGCATTACATTGTTTTTCTCTATATTAATCTTTATCATTATTCTCTGTTCTTCCAAATTTCTTTTTCATATGTTCATGTTGTTTTGTAGTTGTCTTATATTTGTTGTCTTTATCAAAATATTGTCTGAGTTTATTAAGTCCTGGATAATTTCAATAATTTCATGTTACGTTCCATATATATTTTCTGATCACTTCATCTATAAAAAAACAGGAAAATTGGTAGTCCATCGTTTGTGATCATTCTGCTTATTACTTTTTCGTCTCTACATAAGGCTTCTCATTTTAATGTATAGAAGCCTAAAACTATTGTAACTAGTAATGAGTTGCAATATTTTCAATATAACTTAGAGATCAAGCGTCAAAGTGCTGAATAGTAATCAGCAGATAAAGAAAATCCAAGAAAATCTCGTTTAAAAAAAATCAAAGCAATTCTCTCAAAGAGTTTGTTTCAAGTGGTACAACAGTTAATGCTGAGTATCATCTTCGTGTATTCAAGCGTCTGGTGAACTGTATTCATAGTGTTTGCCCTGAATACCGAGAACCAGACAATTATCTACTGTTCGCGATAAAGTATCTTTTCATCCTTTTCAACAATTGTCACTGTTTTTTAACCAAAAATCAATATTTTTGCTGTAACATCATATTCATTCGATGTAGGTTCTTCCAACTATTTTCTATTTCCTAACATGCATTTGGTGATGAACTAAAAATGTTTTACATTAATTGAAGACATTAAATTATAAACGACAAGCGATTTCAACCAGCGATATAAAAAAATACATTTGATTCACTGCTTGAATATGCAAATTGTTGTATTTATGTCAAGAGAGAATATTTCGAATAAATAAAAGTTTTTGTCAAGATTAGAAGTTAGAATATTTTTATTACTTTTTTCCATATAATTATGTTTTTAGCCTTTCTCTTGCCACTTTTACTTTCCCACACGTAACAAATCTACTTCTTTGTTTTTCCGTTCTCCCATCGAATTTATTACCAGGCGTTCTTGCAACACGCCTCAATCTTCTTAATCGCTGTATTATTGCTATTTGTCCAATGTTCGTTTTCTCATATTTCCTTGATCTGTAGGTGAGATTTTCTTTTCCGTTCCCCTTTCTTTACTGTTATTCCTCCAAATATTTTGCATATACTTTCCTCACTCGTATTTCCACGTTTTCACGTCCAATCTCATTTCTTCTTACTTGTTAATAATTTGGATTTTAAAGCCTATATAACAGAGTCGGTGGTATTAACATTCAATATGTTCTTAAATTTTGCTTTTATAGATAAATTTTTAGTTTAACCTTACAAACGTTCTTATTACTCTGCTGTTTTTTTTCTAATCTTTTTTTTATATCTGCTTTTATAGCAAGTAGTAATTATTTTCATTTATTTTTTTCATATATTTATAAATTGTGTTACTTTCTCAGAATTGTATTCTTTATTCTTTTTCCCATTTAATTTGCTAATTTCTTGCTTATTTTTTTATTCTATTTCAATGTAATTTGTCTTATTATTGTTAATAGTTAATCTATCTTCTATTGATTTATACTTTAATTACTTAAATGTTTGCTCCATCTTTCGTAGGTTATGCATTGTTGTTTATTCGGGTGTGTTAGACCATTTTTTATACTTCAATTTCTTTTAAAATTAAACTAAACAGTGTTGTCGACATAGAGTTTCTCTGTCTTAATCCTCTCCTTTCTTCAAATTGGTTAGATATACTTACTTAGATATACAGTTACTGTTGGTTTCATAGAGTTATTTTGTAGAAATACTACCTAATGTAAACGCCATCATATTACGACTTCCAGAAAATGCCGTATCCTCCAGATAACAAAACCACACTTCTTCGACAGTTTTGTGCACACATTTATAGGACTAAACTCTCGAGTAAGTTCCTTAATAAATAAAAAAAGGGATAAGGAAAATAATCTTCAAATGTTTATAATTCTTTAGATTTAGATTAAATTTGGCACTTACATTTGGAATAAAAACAGTCCAAAAATAAAAATCAAATAAAAGGATGATGAGATATGGCTACAAATATTTTTTCACTAGACAACTGATATATAAAAAAAGATAAATAAAGATAAAAAAATAAAAAACAGACCAAAATCAAAGAGCCATCTAAAGAAAAAATAATCGACGTAATAAAGAAATTAGAAACAACAAAATCTAGATAGAAAATTGAGTCACTGCAGATTTTTTTAAAGAGTTGGGCAAGTGTACAGGAAAGGATTACTCAGTTGATAGAACTAAAACGGCAAGAATAAAACACCCCTAACCAGCGGAGGTTATTAGAAACAGGAGTATTTGGGATAATTATCGGGAAATAGTACCCCAAAATCTAAAAACTGCGCACAAAATTGAAAATTACCTTTTCCCTCAATCCATTTGTTTGGAAAAGTTACGTAACATAGGCTTTCACCATAGTGGTAAGCAGGTGCTTTATCGTCACTAAAGCATTCTTCGAAGTGTGTAACAACAGATTCTGATAACCTGTTTTTGTAAACATTTCCTGTAAGAGTTTGGTCAAACAAGATTGACCCTAGGATGTCCAACGCCAATTTACTACACTACATTATAATCTCTGGTAAGTTCAAATGATGTTCTATAATAATATGGGTATTATGAGGAGCCCATCAGGTGCAATTGCATTTATCGTTATTTAAAGAGTGAGTACATTTTTGGGACACCCTGTATTTATTATGATACGATAATGTAGAGTAATAACTAAAGATTACAATCCTACAAGATCCCAATAGAAAGACTGTAGAAATTTAAAAAATCTAAATTATCTAATAATTTAAAATTCGCTAATAGTTGTAATTAGATACTGGAAATTTGCAGTAAGTCATAAACTACATGAAGTCTTTAAAACTTGATTAAGAGACAATTACTGCTTTTCTTCGGAAAATTGCTTTCTAATTTCAATGACTGGAAGGGATTCATAAATATAGTCGGCCAGAGCATACCAAAAGAGAATATTTGTAAGCATGCCCTTTAGGTTTGCTGAAAATCGTCAGTTGTAAGATTCACATCGACAGCGAGCAGGTCTACGATGGCATCAAGATCAATCTCCTGTAAGTCCATTTGTTATTCGCATTTAGACTAAACCGCACTTTTCACATTTTCTATCGCTTCTGCCTTCCACTACCCGACCAGATAACAATGCCTTGCAACAGTCTCGCAATTAATCAACATTCAGGCGCTTTGTTTCGAATTTAATGGTAATGTACATTCTGCGCGCTATAAAACGAGGAGGTATGCTGGCAGGGCATCAGTTCCGTCGATTAACGAGAAGTAATTAGTCTGATCGGGTAGCTCATTAGTCCAAAATGTAAGTTCATTTTTTTAATGTTAAGTCGCACATTAATTATTCTCATAAAGCATTAAGATAAATCCAATTCTTAAAAACAGCAAAGTTACGTTGCAGAAACGGGTTGTGCTCTGTTAAACAGCTACATGCTTTTTTAGAGAATAATCGAACAATGAGCAATTTCGTAATGCGGTGGATAATAAGCCATGCTCTAGGACAATGTGCGCATCTAGATTACGTCAAAATAAAAAAAAACAACATGTATATTAAACTGTACAACTTTACAACAAAATATAGTTATAATTATGTGTTTTTAAAAACGTTTTAATTAATGAATCCAACAACTAAATATACTAAACTAAGCATAATAATAATAATAATTATCAATAAATAAAAAAAATAAAAAATTGTGAACAATAAAAAGATATATTAATAATACAAATCATGTTTCCAACTCTCCCCTCTTAGCCATCCCAACTATTCCTATATTTATACCATTGCGAGCCCCATCTCTTATAGTAGCATTTTGTAATTTAAATCTGCTACATCATGTTGTCCATGCTACAAGCGAATAAATTATTTGCAGTTTCTTGGCTGCCATTTCTCGCCATGGCACCTCACAGCAAATTCGTGGACGCTGCCTCGTATAAGAGCGCTTCGACAAGCTACACTTGTGATACGCACTTGAAGCTACCATCTGAAATCGGGACCGACTACAGCTTCAAGAGGAAAGTGGTCTGGTTCAATGCAATTGGCTTCCTAGCGCTTCATTTGGCGGCCCTTTATGGATACTACCTCTGTTTTTACGCCCACGCAATGACAATTGTTTGGAGTAAGTATCTCAAGCTTCTTCACTTAAGGCAAAAAGTCAAAAACAACAAATTGTAGTGTTTCTGGTGGCTCTGCTTTCCGGACTTGGCGTGACGATCGGAGCCCATCGACTGTACTCTCATAAGTCATTTAAAGCGAAATGGCCCCTGAGGCTAGCGTTGATCTTACTGCATACTGTTGCTGGCCAGGTGAGTTTCGATTTTTGCAAATTACTGTCTCAAGGGTAGCTTCAAACAATATAACCGGAAATAAAATTTGTATTAAACAATAGATTTCCAAAAATTTAACGAATTAGAAAAAAATAAGAAATCATCTCAGGTCATTATAATACACCAAATAAATCACTCATGCAATCATAAAAGTCAAAAATATTTTGAGGGTATTTGGCTTGTTTCAAAGTATGTATATCGTCTTTGTCCGTTAAAATTTTCTAAGTCATTACAATGGTAATTAAAATGTTGTTTGATCATTAATTCACCTTTTGTGTTTTTTTATAATAATTTATGTCTCCCCTTTCTCCAGACTGCACTCATTAGACGAATACACACTCTCAAATTGCATCGAAATGTGGAATTGATAATATGTAGGACACCAATTTCGCTTCTACTGCTTTTTTTATTGTTTACGTCAATCCTATTCATTATACTTAATAAACAGTCGTCTTCATATGCAAGGCTAATATCGCAAGTAACATTGCCATCATTATTAATTCTTGAATTTGCGAAAATAAAAATTTTTTGCTCGATTAAAGAACAAAAAAATTAACAAATTTTAATTAAAATTCAAAATTTAAAAAAAATGTCTGCATCTTTTCATATATATCATCAGTATATTGCAGCATGCCCTTCATCAACACTTATTAAAATACTGTTTTGAAAAGACATATATATTGCGTAACAACACATGCATTTACCTTGACGCACATACAGCATTTTATATAAATAGTTATAGAAGGAAAATATTCGTTATTATTAAAACAACGCTCTTTTAAAATTTGGCATTTTTAAATGATTTTCAGATTGAACTTCTACTTATTCTAATATACTATGCACCCCTCCATAACGTGTTTACAACTTTTGTAATCCGATTTTTACACCTATTTTGCCGTAAAAACGACCGCGCGCATGTTCCCGCCGCCTACCAAATTGTGCAACACTAAAAGTTTGTAAATTGAACTAAAATGGTTGTAGACGAGTATTATGAGCATATTAAAGCGCACTGCACAAAATGCTGTCACATAAACAAAGTCGTACTTCAAAAGGTTGTGGCAGGACACAACATTTTTGTACTACTTCCATTTCTATAAAATAACTTCTTTAAGTGTGTCAAGGTTCTAAATAATTACCATAATACAAGAATTTCAAGGTTAAATTTGCGGTTCAAAAAGCACGCTCGTATCGACTCCAATTTTTTCGGCATCGGGCATAGAAGTGAAGCGTCGGATCGGCGCAATATTCTAGACCACTACTCTTCTATCTATTGGAATTCTTTTAATACTACGATCGCAGTCGCCGGCAAAATAAATTTATTATATATTCCAATTATATTTAAATTAGTCATTTAATTCCGAAATACAATTCTATTTTTACCGAAATTAATGCCAGCGTTATCCGAGCAGAAATGCTTTAATGAATTTGATACACTAACCGACGACTCGCTTTCGAATTAGAAAAAGCTTGATAATTTAAATTCGAATCTCGCACAATTAACAGAAGTTTTTATTTGTTTTTGCAGTGGTACTACATACAAAAAAGCATATTTGTGATCATGTTACTTGCATTGATTCTGCTAGTAAGAGTAATGTATTGTAATGTGATAAATATTCTGTAATAACAATATGCCTTAGCAGCATATTGTCACAGGATTTTGATCAATCACAATGAGCAAGTGCACAAGAACCATACATCGACCCGGACAAGGTGTCTACAAAAATTAAATGAGCCTTAACAACTTTTTCCGCATACACAATCGTTATATCAAGACTCGGTTCAGACCCGCTCAAGTCGGTACAGCTGAGCAATTCTAATGCGCTATGACACTTTCCTGAGGCACAATGCAAGTCTAATTGCAGCCAGCAATTTGTTAACAATAGCCAGGTCGTAACGGTGCTGCTTATCGAAGCTAATTCTTTGCTACTGTCACTCATAAAATTTTATCTGTCGTTATTCACGGTTCCAGCATAATACAAATTAGGTCCAGGAAACAAACGCCGTTTCGCCAAGAAAAAGTTAACGAGATCAAACCGCTAATGTCTCCCCTTTTGTTCGCCAGAACTGCATGTACATTTGGGTACGAGACCACAGGCTGCACCACAAATATAGCGACACGGACGCCGACCCCCATAATGCAAACAGGGGATTCTTTTTCTCCCACATAGGCTGGTTGATGAGCAAAAAGCACCCTGCCGTGAGGAGCAAAAGCAAAACCATGGATATGTCCGATTTAGAAGCAGACTCTTTAGTGATGCTCCAAAAAACGTAAGTTTTCCTCTTTACTGTTTATCTTCACTTGGTGGGTGTTAAAATGCAGGTTCTACAAATCACTCTATGTGGTGTTTGCTATGGCAATACCGGTAGCGATCCCCATTTACTTCTGGAACGAGACCTACATCAACTCTATATTCATCAGCTACTTTGGTCGCTACATCTTATTGTTGAACATCACCTGGTTGGTAAACAGCGCGGCTCACATTTATGGAACGCGACCTTTTGACGAGTAAGTTATTCCAAAACAGCGCCATTAAGGGTCATCCACAATTTTCTAAATTTAAGGACATTGAAACCGGTGGAGAGCAAAATCGTAGCCTTCCTTTCGATCGGAGAGGGCTGGCATAATTACCATCATGCTTTCCCGTGGGACTATCGAGCCTCCGAGTTCGGTTCGCGCTACGGCGTCACTACATTCGTGATCAACGTCCTAGCCGCCACAGGACTAGCCTATGATCTTAAGGTTACGTCCAGCACCATGATTCAGCACAGAGCTCTTCGCCTTGGGGATGGAACACACCCTGTCTTTGGAAAAGAGGGCCAGCAACGTTTTGCTAATATACACTATCCTTTATGCCTATCCAATAAGGGAGATTTCGTACAAGACGATAACCAGAATATTATTCCGATCAAAAAAAGACCCGCAGTTGTTCAAGGATGAAGACTTCTTCAATGCAAAGCATATATTAAAGTATTAACCGAAATGATTTTCCATAATTTAAGCTTACAAACGTATAACTAAATGTTTGTCATGCTAAATCGACTTTTTTGTTAAATATTTGAATGTTATTTATCATTACTTAGTCGTAAAGTGAACAATTTTGCTTAATTAAGTTTTACAAAAACAATAGCCTAAATAGTATAATAGAATTATTATGTTATAGTACTTTGTAACATTTAACAAAATAAAATAAACTATAGAAATAAAATTTGTAAACTAATTGTGTTTAGTTCTGTTCTCACATAGAAGACCACACTTGTAAAATAATATTTAAAATCTTACCAGCAATAAATATCAACCGCTAAACTATTAGGATAGACTAAGTTACACCAATCAGAGTTATTATTGGGTTGGCAAAAAAAAAGAACTTGTGTTATAGTCTAGGACTTTTACGATAAGATATAAGTGTATCTCATAAACCATAAGTTGTTCTGTCAACGTCGATGGGAAGCACTCACTGCCCTATGCAAAACATACAATAGTCTTAATTCGAGTAGCAATACTGTTCTGAGCCAAACTTAAATACATAGGATAAAACTCTACTTAGAGAACTAAAGTGTGTCCAGGAACAATGTTGCGTCAACAGATGAACTTTTAAGTTGTTATTAAGTGTTAGATTAATTATATACCACGGTGCATCTGCTATTTGTTTTAGGACGTTGGACTAAATTCTTTTAATTGGACAAATTAGAACAGCCCCACAGTTCGTATGTTCAAATTGGTACGATCATAAAGAGTGTCAAAAAAAAACGCATAATTTAATTTTAGAAACAACATTTTATTTATTTATTAGTTGGCAAAGTTATGGCATTATTTTAAAAAATAAACATTTCCATTAAATGTAGAATGTGATATTTGACAAATGTGCTTCAAGGCTCATTTCATACTCTCTGACAAATTTCTCTATCACTTTTTGCATAACTCTGGCTCACTTTCGTCGATGATTCTTCTAATTTTTACTTTTAATTTTGTAGCACATACATTGGTCTTTACGAATCCCCAGAGAAAACAAGATCACAATGCGAGGTCGTAAGGTCTTTCTGCTGTTTTGGGAGATAAGTTGCTCATTAAATTTTTCTCTAACAATTGCATTATTTCACTAATCATAGAGCATGTGACGCCGTCCTGCTGAAATTACAAGTCATCCAAATACATACCATCCAAATAAGAACACAAAGAAATCTACTATTATCTCACAATAACGTTCGCTATTGATTAAAAAAAATGACCCAATCACTCTACCAGTATAAAATCCACATTAAATTGTTACTCTTTGAGTGTGCATAGGCCGTTCTTAAAGGACCCGGTGATTTTCTATCCACTAAATGCGATACTTTTGTTTATTAACATATTCACTAAGATAAAAATGCCTTTCTTAGCAAAATTCACATCAATTGTTTCTCTAGCACTCAATTTTGTTAAAATTTACTGCATGATGCTTTTTGAAATACACAGACCATAACTGTATCTATAGAACTAATGCTCACTCATCAATCAAACAATCCCTAATATGTAGCATACACTGTCCCATACAAGACATACAATAGGCTTCAATTTGAGGAACAACACAATTCATAATATATAAATCAGCGCATTCATTGTTACAAACAAAATGTACAATAGACTTAAGTTAGAGTAACAACACCGTTCTAAGATATAGGTCACCGAACCTAAATTTATAGATTATAACTGTATCTATAAAACATCGGTCTTTCAACTTAAGACTATCTTTGTTCATATAATGCGGGAGCTTCGACACATCAGCCCAATTGTTGCAGATGTTCTGTTGATGATCGAGATACTTGAACAACTACAATAACAGATCCCTCATCAAAAGTACCATTAGCTCCTCCTTCTTTCTAATAGCCTCCATCGCTCTCAGTACGAGAACGTGTATTTTCATCATAGAATTATTTGCAGTTCTAGCTACCATAGATTTTTTAAAGTTGGTCTTCTTATATCTCTATGTTACACAATAAAATATATGTATTGCACTCTTATTAACGTAAACATAGTCAGCATCCCACACAGTAAGTGAATTTACTAGGAACGCCAAGAAAAAAGTTTGGAAACAAACAGTTCTAAGGAACATAGAGCTTATAAAACTAAAATATGAAATAGCACCGACTGTATTCTTTTTACTGGGAGCAATTTATCTTACTGATAGAAACTAACTGTGCTGCAATACGCTAAACTAATGTTTGAAATTAGTCTAGACTTAAACTAAATTAGTGTACCAAATATGTAAAATTTTGAGTCCTGTATTCTGATCACAACTCAATCTGAAAGTTTAGCTTCCTCTATACCCCAGACAGTAGTTCGAACTTAGCAATTACGGGGTAAATTTCTGGAGCACAAACAGCTTATAAAAAAATAACAATAACCTTCAATTATCTCCTTTTTGGAAGGCAATGAAATATTTTCCGATATTTTGTTTTCAAAATAGCATTTTCTATTAAGGATAATGTGGAAAAACCTCTCCCTGCTTTACAGACATACAAACACTAGTCATTTTGTATAGTAGATGGAGGGCCTGTCTTTATTAGAGTATTTTTCAAACCAGTAAAATATAAGATTGCATAAGAAAATATATAATTCCTACAAAAGCAAAAGATTAAAAGTGATTACCATCTAGTGATGACTATTCTATTCACCACTAATCTCAAAATAAAAATAGATCAGTCAGTTCCTTGCATCGAGCAGTAAATGTTATCTATTGGCATTAATTTAATCGCAAAGCATTTAGAAAATACAAATAATTATATCCTATGGTACAGTTCAGGACCCTATAACCCAGGGCGGTGCTATTTTCAGAAAATAGGTTTTATTACTGAATGCAAGGAATCTAATTTCTATAAGGTTTTGCATATTATTTTTTGTAAAAACATAATAAAAATTTTCACCAAAATTTTAATTAAAGTAATGTTAAAAAGAAATAAAATAAATTAATAAAATTGAAAGTAAACGTAACAAATGCATTAAATTCTACCCGGATCAACACGCACGCAAACACAAACACTATCTATTTATCACACATACATAATATAGGGTAGCGAAAAACTTTTTCCCTAATTTCAAAAGAAGGTTATGAAGCAAAGGATAGTCTGAGGGTAAAGAAAATCATTAGATGCGAGTAATCTGGAAATTTTGCCTAGCGGGACCATTAGTAACTAAGGATGAACAGAAAGTTTTTTGTGTCATGTAGCCGCACAACGGGCTTTTCGGACACACCTTCATGTGCTTTGTTTTTGATCAAAAATTGATTTTGTTGTTGGAAAGTGCTGGATTCGGTAGTGAGAAAGGCATAAGTAGTACCTTGAAGTACGTGAACACCGGAAAATATTAAAAATGCCGTTGTTCTTCTCTTGTTTAGTCTTACCGTATTTCGTTTTCATCTATACAAGATGGTTGTTGGACAAGAATTTTCCGGTAGTCTTTCTTGTAAATGCCTATAGAGCTCAAAAATAAAATAAAATTTCCCAAACATCGTTGCATAAACAAAAACATAAATTTATTTGTATATGTAAACGAAATTCCATTCCGCTTACAATCTACTGTTTAAAGACATACCTATTCCGAAGGTTAAAGTAGCTGCTGACATATAAGAATGGTGCAAGTTAAACAATATAGTTTTAGCAACATGAATCACAAAGCGTTCGTTATTTTATTTGTTATATTGCGTATAATTAAAAACGATTTAACTAACGGTAAGTTTTAATATGGTACACTTAGTAATCTAAAGTGACCCATCACACATTACTAAATATTTTTTAAGGTCAAACATGCGGAAGACCAAATGGAGTTCCCATAAAAGCAAAAATAATGGGTGGCTACGACGTCGGATATTACAAGTACCCTTGGTTTGCAGTTTTAATAGCTGATAATGAAGTTGGGTGTGGAGGCACCTTAATAGGCCCAAGAAGAATTCTAACGGCTGCCCATTGCTTTAAACCATATTTTCAAAGTATCATGTAAGCTCAAATAAATAAACAATACAAACTATTGCACTACTACATTTTTTTAGACAAGGTGATTTGAAGTTGGAGGATATTTACACAGTTAAGTTAGGAGTTTACAACATCTGCCGGAAAGAGTCCACGCAGAAAGAATTCCGACTAATTAAAGTAGAGTTGCACGAAAAGTATTTTGATAAAATGCCCTATTTCGACATTGCCATACTAACTTTGGATGGGGACACAAACGATCACACTCATGTTTGCTTACCCGAAACAGGTGTGGTGCGTTTTTAATTTTTTCTGTGTTTTGTTCTCAATATATGGCTTTAGTTTCGTGGAGCGAAACAATGGAAAAAGAGGGTTTGGCCCAAGGATTGGGCAGAATAAGTCAGAACAATGAAATACTCCCTTGTACTGTACGAGAAGCTCGCTTGTTGATGTATCCTGATTACAAGTGCATAGAAGTAATAAACTCTACGGGAAATGATGGAAACGAACTAAAACACGCTTTCTGTGCTGGATATTTGGAGGAGAAAGTGGATACTTGCCTGGTAAATATTACTTGTAACATACATGTAAAAAAAGATTATAAACTTGCTCTAGCTAATTCTTTCAATTTTCATTTTCCTGCTCTATGACTCATATTAATTTATTCTCCACTATAATTGTATTTTTGGTCAATTACTCATTTTCTGTTCCTTTAGCATTTGGCTTTCAAGAGTTATTCGAAGTATGCAGGGTAAACTTAAATTTCAGAAAATGATTCTTAATAAAAGAAAGAACAAAAAAATTCATATATTCGGAAATGAACAGCGAGTGAGCAATACACTGTGGCATTTATTTCTGATAACTTTAAAGTAGTTATCCGAAGTGTTTCGTTATTACCCAATATTCCTCTCTTCGTCGTCATCATTATTATCTAGCTTTTTTCATTCAATATCAAATATAGTTTACAAAGTGCGTAGTTCTTGCAAAAAGATGTTTTTTTTTTAAAGTTGGTACTACTACTGTGCAGTAGGGAATTAGTTAAAACTAACGAGTGGTGCATTGTGGTGAATACGCCACCTGAATGCAAAGGGCATGAGCGCCACCGTGATTCATCGCGTAATCGTATTACTTTATGACGAGAACGTTATGTCAAGACATGTGGCAAAATGGGTGCGGAATTTCAATTCTGAAAGGACGGAAATTCACAACAAAGAAAGAAGTGGACGGCCGTCCACTGGTAAAAAAGCTGGTAAAAAATTAATAGCATCTTTCTTCTGATCACCGTTTGACCATTGATGTCCTGCACGAATAATGTCCTGAAATTTCACAAGCTGTTGTTCATAACATCGTGAGTTGGGTACGAGATGGGTACCGAAAATGTTTACTGAAGAACACAAAATCAACAATCAAAGCTGCGCGAGAGTTTCTTAAACGTTTCGAGGCTGAAGGCGAGACTCTGTAGTGATGGGAGATAAAACTTTGGTTCATCACAATACTCCAGAAACCAAACTACAATCATTAATACTATCATATCGGCATGTTCATTGGTAAATATATATATATATATATATATATATATATATATATATATATATATATATATATATATATATAAAATCTAGTCTACTTTTTCTAGTGCATTTTCTGTTGTCCAAAATTGTGACCCGTCCTTAGTCCTGCTAGTTTGAGTTCTACGCAACAAGACATGATATGTAGAGTTCCTTATTAATTTAATGGATTCAGCTATACCTTTTAAAATATACGATCCTGTGTCGACGATTGGGATTGGTCTCTTTCCATGCAAGTTAACTATCAGGCTGTACAACAAAACTTTAAAATTCTCTATTTGACACGCTGTTACCATCACTTGCTTATTTTTCGACTCTGTCCTTAATTTGCTATGTTGATTAGGAATATTTGGATAAATACTTAGGTGATGTTTCCCTTCGCATATCATCGAAATTCACATAACATGTGGCCCGGTTTCAGATAGGCAAAATGTAACCGCTTCTTTTTGATTATTTCATAGTTCTCCTGTAATGGGAACTTGTTTACGCTTCCACATTCTCAAGTTAAATATTTTTTCTCTCAGAATTCATGTATCACAGATAGAAACTTAATTTATAAACAACGTTGCTGTAGCGGGTACTTTGATTCTTCATTTTCTCCCTTGCCCTTCTTGTTTACTCTTATGCTCTTTTGTAAACCCCTATATTGACTTTGCTTGTGTTATCTTTTTAGATTGCAGAAACTTTATGAGTTTTCAGCTCATTCTCACTGTTTTTTTATCTCGAGCTAGCTCTTATGCCTTTCCCACACCATTATTACCTCATTAGAGTGACACTATTCTATGTAGGAGTAGATCAGCTCGATACGTTTGTCCTTAAAGGCTTCCAACCATCGCAATTGTCCAATCAAGTGAACGTAAAGACGGGTTACAGAAACAGGTGCATTATAAATCTTGTCTGTCATCATACCAATGAGATCCTTGGCGTAAGGGTGCAATTAAATTTTTTGTAATGTTCCAATGTAAGGAAATAACTTTTAACAATCGCATACGATTCTGATTCCTTCTATATGCATTGCAGTAAGTGTGAGAACCATTCTATATCTTCTATACCTCTTGTCCTGGTCGATCTTTAAAAATTGATACCAGACGAGTAATCAATCTACGATTGATTACTCTTCTTCGGCAGCTCTCACTTCATCTTGATATGTGCTCTCCCACATCAATTATACTGACACTGTCATCTAGTGTTGAAATTTCTGTTCTCTTTAAAAGCTTCTTGACAACCTTGTTAACTAAGATTTTTGTGTCTAACCGCCTTCGGTTCTCTACATACTTAGGCGGGATATTCTTTATCAGTAGCGCGCTTGGACTCCAATCCTCTTCAAATATTACTGGTAGGCTAAAATAAGTTTGTTATTAACAGCAGACTCTCTAATAAATGTATGTTAATCTTTTCCTTCTTTAGTTCGGACTTGTTTCCTGTTTGTATCGTCATAGACTGCTTTCTATATCGCATACACCTTCTTCGCTTTATGCTTCCTGAAATATCTGACTAAGCTTCAATTGTAAGTATATCTAGGGCCGCAGCAACCACTTTTGCCCTTTAAATTTATGTTAGTTCTACTCTGGTTGATTCTCGAACTTAATCTCGAATGCCTGTTTAAACGAACCTCGATTTAAAACCAGGGGCTTCAAAAATGTTAAAAAGTCCACTAACTGCCATAACTCTAACTTAACTAAATTTCTATTAACATAATCAAAATACAATTTAGCATAACTTTTTTTCTCATAAATTTTCAGAGATAGCAAATCGTTTGCTTTTTTGTCTATATGATTTTGTACATTAAAGCTATTTTGATCAAGGGAGATCTTTTGCTCCACTAGTTTGTTTTTTTTTCGTTGCAACCTCAAGGGTTTATTGTACCTACTAACATGCAACTTCATATACTACTTACACACTAGAACGTCACATACGCCCATGACTTTCTAGCGAGACTCGAACTCGCCCACGCCGGGTTTTCAAATAGAGCAACAAGGCTCTTAACTACGATGCCACGAAAGCATCTCTACCTTCAAGTTACATTTGGAAAATTACAATATTTTATCACCGCCAGAGTGGTACAGTAGGCGCGGGGTGCGATACTGATTGACCCGGGATCAATTTCCGGAGCTTTGTGATGCCTGGCGGGAGGCCTACTCAGTCACTAAAAATAATTGAGTACCTGCGTTCACCCGAACAAGGGGTAATAATGGCAATCGTCTAAGGCGCGGTGCTTGCCACATCGCCCCGCACCAGAACTGGTGCGCGACGGCCGGGCACAGTGTGCGAACATTTGAGAGCCTTACCTCAGTTTGCAGGCCGTGCTCCCACGCAAGGCGTTAGAGCCGTACCATACCACAATATTTTATCAATGAAATATAATGCACCTCCACTTACGGAGGATTAACGTCATAAAAAATAGTATTGCCATTAATAATGTAACATGCACTTTCGGGATACATGTTTATAAGAAAGATTTTATTTATTTTTTAGGCTTCTATGCATTAAAATGAGAAGCCTTATGTAGAGAGTAATGTCGTCTGTCTGTCCGTCCTTTTATTTTTCAACTTTTGATCAAGGCCACTTCCCAGCTAGAGACAACTTTCTATTTCTGTCATTTCTAACATGTGTCACGCCTTATACTTTTTGATCTGCGATAGATAGAGCAATAACGTTTTCAGTATTCAACTAAGGACTATAAGTTAAGTCCAGACGCCAAAAATCAGCCTGATCGGAAAATCTCGAGACCGGTTTAATTGGAAGTGGCCGCAAATTTTTGTTTATGTATAGAAGCCCCGGACATCTGTGAAACTGGAGTTCCACGTCCGTACTTGTTTAACGTCGAAAACATGTGCTAAGACTCCAAGACTGCCGACACCCATACTCTCTTACGAAAGCCCCTAAAGATGTTTTCTATTAGAAGATACATCGTTGTATTTTTTTAAAATATCAGAATGTGAATCAAAAAAAGCTGTTACGCCAGAAATCATCTACAAAATCCATGATTAAGTAGTAGGTAACACACTAATTATCAGAAACTAAAGGCATCTCACCTAAGCAGGTTTACTTCATTTTGCATAATAAATTGCTTATAAAAAAGTTTTGCGCAGAATTGGTTTTCGCTACAGAAGAAACGCAATTCGTATACGATCATCAACCGAGTGTTGTAAGAGTTTAAGAGGAATCTAACAAATTTCTTGCAGTGTTTTGCAACCATGGATTACTATAAACCGGAAAACTGCACGAGCTGAACCAATTCTAAAAAAGATAGAAAGCATACCATTCGTTGGATAACGTCAACTTTTTGGGGTTCAAAAATAATTCCTAATTAACTACTTTAAGCGAGAATTTATCACTGGCGGCATTTTTGGGAATATTAAAATGTAGTCAAGCGGTGTCGTTAAACAAAAATTGGCCGACTTAAGGTTCAAAATGAAGAAACTCAAACCGTTCTCGTAGATAATTCTATGAAATGGATTATAATCCTCTGTTCTGTATTTTCTTTAATTTAAGATATTCTACAAAGAAAGTTTAAGTCGAACCGGAGACTTATCTCTTTTTTAAGTAAATGAAATTTGTTCGAAGTAAAGTCCAGATGGTAGTGAGGATATGCCAATACGGACCGAATAACTAACTGTAATTTACACGTAGTGTGTTGAACACTATGAGGTTACACTTTATCTTGATTGTAGCACCATGAGGTAAAAAATCCACATAAATAATGACAAATTTGGCCATTAAACCACTTGCCATTACTTTACCTGCAGACGTAAATGTCAAATAATTGTTGGGTATTATATGTTCGTGTGCTTCTACCGCATGGGTGTTTGTTTTAATTCCAAAATTAAGTGATACGTCAATGTTTCACAACATATAACTATACAATTCAGAAGATCCTGGACTTTCTTGTCAAAACGTCCCTTCAATTCGGTGCAGACTTGGACTCTTCTCTGCCACTCAAAAACGAAAAGCTATCTTAGCACCCAACGTGCACTTTCCAAAATGAAAATATTTATGAATAATAGTGTTTAATGCTTTTACAAAAGAATTTGTCGCTTGTACAATTTTACAAAAAGCTGTATGTCAATTTTTCATGATCAGGTGGTCCACCCTCTGAGTATTCACAGAAATAACTGCTGTAGATTTTAAAGATTATATTTTTTTATATTCAAATATCTCATCATCGTACTATACTGTAGTCATTTGGACATTTCATATTTTCCTTCATTATAACACTATTCTATGCACACACTAACCTTATTGTCATTTTGATTGTCTCTCAAGTGATGATCCCATAACGTGTGCCCCACCTAGTAATAATTGACACGTTTATAACTGACTACTGCCAGTAATATTGTCACGTATCTCTTTTTATACCTCTAAAACAAAAAACCCCAGTTTGTTGCATGATGGTTTGTAAATAACATCGTATTCCTTTCATTTATAATCTCAGAATTTTTATCTAAATTATAATTTTCTTTTACAATAATGAAATTGACACTGGTGATCATAAAATATTTTCTTTACAAAATCGAACTTACTTGGCGACGATTTTTTACAACTTTTTAAAAATTAAAAAAACATGACATAAAGTGATTGGTATCATATATCAGGTTTATCTTTTGCAGCTTTATGCACGGCTGCAGTTTGCACAAACACTAATTTGTTGCTTCACTGAATCTTTCCGAATTCATTATTTTTAATAACTATTGCAAATCTTAACCATAACGTCAAGCACCAATGTCCAAAAATTTTTTCTCAAATATGACGCGGCTTTGCAATAGTTATTAAAAATAATGAATTCGGAGACATAATATATATATATATATATATATATATATATATATATATATATATATATATATATATATATATATATATATATATATATATATATATATGAGCCCGTCCAATAATTTTCGAAGATACGGTGCGCGCGAGGGTCTCCGATTTCGTTCAAATTTTAGGAGCTAAAAGTAGGTAGTGAAATAAAATCCTCCAATTTTTAGCCCTCCACCCCCTCCGGATCCAGAGATATGAATTTATGAAAATTGAAAATTACCCTTATTTTGCTGTTTTTAAAAAATTCATATCTCGGGAAGTTTGGGTCCAATCGGGATCAAATAGGACGCATTTTTTTCGTCTGTGAGTCTACTTTCATGCCATCTGGGTCCGGTCTATTTGTACGTGCCTCTCTTTTCTTGGCAGCTTGAAATTCGAGAACATAAAAACAGCAAATTCTTTCATCTTGAAAATGGACCCAGATTACAGCAACAGCGCGAAAACATTTTAGACGTAATAGGCATGAAAGTAGGCTCATAGACGAAAAAATGCGTCCTAGTTGAGCCCGATTGGACTCAAACTTTCTCAGATACGAATTTTTAAAAAATGGCATTTCCGCGAAATTCGAGTTTTTTTCCGGTTTTCTAAGTGTCACCAATCGCGCCTGACCGATTCAAATACTTTGAAAAGTGGGGAAATTGTTGTTTTACTAGAATACAATGATTTCTTAATGGTTTTATCCTTGGCCCGAACTTGTAGCATGCGCGATCGCCACTGCGCAGATTGTTCTTTTCGAAGGGAAAATAAACGGAAATTGTGGGAATTTCTGAATTATACGGCGAGTCAGGGGCTCAAGAAGTGTTGAAAAAGATCGAAGTCAGTGCAAAATACTCTTTTGACAGATTAAACGGTGATAGAACCTGATTTTAATAATCTTTCGACACCTTAAACCATTGTTTACTGTAGCCATTTTTTAAAACAATTACGCTCTGCTAGTCGCACATATTACAAATTTGTCTTGAATTTGGCTCTTTTCTCACACATTGTAATGAGAGAAGCTCGTGTATCTTGTTTGGTATCCCAGAATTTGTACTTGATCTCTGTTCTGTCCCAGGAAATCTCAAAATTATCCAGCACTTGCGTAATTCCGAGAATCCCTGGACATTCACCGCATCGATGGAGCATACAGTCTATGTTATCTGAATCGCAAGTTGCAGCTGCTATTAAATCACAATAATTGATCCTTTTATTCAGAGCAAGAAGCTTGAGCTTAATGTTTTCGTGTTCGACACAGACACAAATGTTGTGGGAGCCTGGATATCCAGCATAAATACATTCTTGCAGAAAGTTAGAGTGTAAATCTTGTAGTGTGTAGAGGAGCCTTCCTTATCATATTCTGTTTCTTCCCTGGACATATGTATGAATTTTTGTGATCCAGAATATAACTCTCTATAATTTTTTCCATTGCTTGAGAAATTTTAGAATGTTTTTTTCTCGGTGGATTTTCTAATTCACCTGTAGACATGAAAACGTGGAATTAAACCAATTTTCTAGACAATAATCTTACAACTTTCATCATAAAGAACTTACCATTTTTCTCCAGCTTCCGTACTTTATTGAACATATACGAAGTAAATTTAAAGTACTTTTGACATAAATCGAAACTCCAGTTCCTTGGAATAAGTAAAAGAAAACGGCTCATATATATATATATATATATATATATATATATATATATATATATATATATATATATATATATATATGCTTTTATTTATAGGGCTAAAAGTGAAAGTTTAGTGGGAGATGCATTGGGTTGGGAAAAATTTGTTGGTTTAGGGATATTACATAATTAACAGTACGGGGTAATAAGAGATTTCCATATGACGGGTAAAAGTTGGTTATCATCTCTTATGTTCAGGCATTGTAGGCGTTTTTCGATTTCAATTGCTTCACGTACTGTTTCTGCTGTTATGTTTGGCAAGTGTCGCAACATCATCGTTTTTCCGTACGGCCAGAGAATGCTCATATATTCGGCTGAATATTTGCCGATTTGTTTGACCTATATAGGTCCTTTAGCAGTTTCCACAAGGTATTTCATAAACCTATTGGGATTCATTGAGGCAGTGAGCTTTTACTGAGCAAATAAGCCCAGATATTTGGTTATTGGTCCTAAAGACCGTGCATATGTTTTGCCTCATTAGTATGCGGCTTATTTTATCGGTGGTGCCGCTGATAAAAGATAGGAATGCTTTTTGTTGGTCAG
Organism: Sinelater perroti; assembly: GCA_036346155.1. Lineage (NCBI taxonomy): Eukaryota > Metazoa > Arthropoda > Insecta > Coleoptera > Elateridae > Sinelater > Sinelater perroti. The sequence continues at coordinate 869,156 of JARFIY010000110.1, forward strand.
GGGGGTTTTAGGGTCACTGATAAAACTTCACAAAATACGTTTATCAAGCTTAATTTAACATACAGTTCAGTCCAGAATAATTCTAGGTAGGCCCACTTTAAACTACTTACATTTAAAGCAAGAGAAATATTATACACGGTGCATGAAACTCAAGTTTCAAAACAGTAAAATATAGTAGGATGGTCAAAAATTTTGAGCACCTCCGAATAAAAAAATTAGTTTGTCGCTACAATAACAAAATGCAACTGTTGGTTTTTTATTGATTTAAATTCTACTAGTAATCAGTTGTTCACTAAAAATTTCAGACCAAATAGTTGTATATTTAATGAGATCTGAAGATGATTAACAACTTTGAACAACAGTGTATATACAGGGCGAGGTAAAGAAAAAACAATAGAAAGTATACAAAATTTATTTTTACCATAAATCTGGAAATTTTATTTCAATGTGTTATAAAAAAGATATCAGCCAAGTGGTATCTTTCCAACGTGTGTCGACAAATGCGCCTGATTTGTTAAAGTATTGCATTCCATAGAGCTTGAAAAATCCTAAAACGATGATGATAAACCTCAGCGTTGGGATAAAAAGGCACGTGAGGCGAGATCCTGTAAACGGACCGGCCAAGTGGCATTATCAAGTTAAAAAATTAGGCACCCAGGAAACAGCTAATGCGGCACTGCTGTGGTTTCATCATGTTAGAACCAACAATTATCTAGTTGGAGTGCATTAAAATTAAATGAGAAAAATTGTCGAATTTTCACATATAGATTAAAATATTGACCTCAAAAAAGCAAAGGACAAAGGACACCAAATAGTAACATGTTTCCTATAGGAAGGTTTTTCATATATATATATATATTATATATATATATATATATATATATATATATATATATATATATATATATATCGGCTCTTCACGCCACAGGTGGCGTATGGGCCGCTCATACTCTTGAGCTCTTCAGATTAATTTTACACGGTGAATCACTCCGTATTTCTCTGCTGGTTCTTTCCCTTAGAGGTCTTTGTGTGTTTTGGCTGCATCAGCAATTTTTCTCCATTCCTTTCTTTCAATTATTTTGTTCTTCCATTGTTTTATTTTCATTTTCTGTATGTCTTCTATTGCTTGGTCTTCCCATCTGGTTTTGGGTCGTCCTCTTGGCCTTGTTTCTTCTGTCTTCCATCTTAGCATTTTCTTTATTAGTGTTTCTGCATCCTTTCTCTGTACGTGCCCAAACCATCTTAATCTTTGTGACTTTATGAATCTGACGAGGTCTTCTTCTCCCATTTTGTGTTTTATTTCGTGATTCATCAATGGTCTGTATTCTCCATCCCAGTATTTTCCTGAGTATTTTTCTTTCTAGTATTCTGAGCTTTTCTTCATCTTTGTTAGAGAGGCACATTGTCTCCGAAGCGTAAGTTATAACAGGTTTTCTGTTATATTTACGGATCTTTGTCTGGAGCTTATCAGGTATTTTGTTTTTTCTTGATTAATGTACAGTCTTATTTTTTCTGCTTCTCTCGATAGCTTCAGCACTGCTGCTTCTAAGCTTTTTCTGTCTCTACAAATTAATGCTAGATAGATGCATACCCAATTACCTGTACTGAACTATGTGTTATCATCTTCTTGATCTCTGTGTCTCTTATAACCCCCTCTAGTGCAACGTTGAATAGCGTTGTGCATAAGCTGTTCCCTTGTCTTACACCGGTTTCTATATTGATATTTTCTCGTTTCCCATCTCTTGTTATAATAGCTGCTGTTGAGTCTTTCATGGTCATTTCAGTTAATCTGATCAGTTTTGCTGATATTTCCATTTTTAGCATTTCCTTAGCAAGTTGGGGCCTGTTTATGGAATCGAAGGCTTGTCTGAAGTCAATGAACAATATATGCAGATCTATGTTATGCTCATATACTTTTTCAATGATTTGTGTTAGTATATGTCTATTGTCGATTTTTCTTTTCTGATACCTTGTTGGTATTGTCCGAGTCTTGTTTCTGTACATTTATTTAATCTGTTTCGTATAATTGTCGTTAGTATTTTATATGCCATATTGAGTAGCATGATGCCTCTATAGTTTTTGCAGTCCATAGGATTGCCTTTTTTGAATATTGGGGTTATATATCCACTTTTCCAATCTGATGGCATTGATTCGTTTCTCCATATTCTAACTATCATCTTGTATATCCATTTTAATAAGACTTCCCCTCCATATATTATCAGTTTATTATTAATCTCATCTGGTCCTGCTGTTTTGTTTGTTTTTAGCTGATTTACTACTTCTATAAATTCTTCATATTCCGGCGTGTCTACTTCTCTATCCCTGTCATCTTTTATTTCCTCATTTTTCTCGTCTGTGTTTAAGTTCTTGTTTACATATAACCCTTCGAAATGTGTTTTCCACTCTTTTTTATCTATTTTTGTCGTTCCTGCTGTCTGTTTTGGATTGTATTGTTGTTTTATATATTCGAAGAGTCTTCTATTATCTTTATTATTTAGTTCTAGTGTTTGCATTTGGTTACTAATCCAGTGTATTTTTTTCTTTTTATATAGTTTATTGGCTTTGTGTTTTGTTTTCTTGTACTCGTCAAGATCTGTTTCGCTTGTTGTTCTTATCCATTTATTTCTCGCCTCGACTTTTCTAAGTCTGTATATGTTGCATTCCTCAACAAACCATTCTTTTCACTGTTGCCCTTCTTTTTGACCCAGTATTTCATCTGCTGTTTCTATTATGTTGGCTTTAATATTATTCCATTCCGTTTCTATGTTATCTTCCTCATAAGTTTTTAATTTATTAATAATAGCCCCAGAATAGTTTTGTTTTATTTCTTGTATGCCTAGTTTATTTATATTCCAACGTCTTCTCCTTTTCTGTTTATTCATATTTCTGAGTATTTTCATTTTTATGTTGGCTATGACCAATATGTGATCCGTATCGCAATTTGCTCCCCTTATGACCTTACATCGTGTACTATCTTAGCCTATTTTTTTGAGATTAATACATGGTCAATTTGATTGCCAGTTGTTTTCCCTGGCAGGAGCCAGGTTATCTTGTTCTTTTTTATGCTTAAATTTAGTGCTGACTATAAATAAGTTTGTTACTACGGCTAAGTTCCATTTTTGTTTGTGTCTTTGTGAATTGTTTCCTGTCCTATTGCTAAGTTCTTTCCCAATTTTTGCGTTAAAATCTCCAACTAGCAGAGCTATATCATTTTTTGGAATGTTTTCGCAAATTTCTTCTAGTTTCTCGTAGAAAAGTTCCTTTTCATCGTCCTCCGTTTCTTCTGTCGGTGCGTATACATTGATTATTGTTAGGTTTGCCTGTTTTTTTTTCCATGCGCACATAAGAAATTCTTTCATTTACTGCTTTAAATTCAATAATATTTCCTTTTAGTTTATTGCTTATCATTATACCTGTTCCATTCCTCCCTTGTTTTGTTTCTCCAGAATAATATAAAGTATATTTTTTCTTCTCAATCTTACCCTCCTTTTCCCATCTTAGCTCTTGTAGGGCTAGGATGTCAAGCTTATATTTCCCCATTTCTTTTGCTGTCTCATGCATTTTCCCTGGTATTAGCATTATTTTTATGTTCTATGTTCCAATCCTCATCGTAGTATCTTTTCCTTGTTTTCGTTTCCTCTTTCTTTTTTCTATCGTTTTAATTCCGTTCTTTTGTTTAGCCTATTCCGTTACCAAGTTCGTTACCGTCATTTCCGTCCATTGCTTATCATTATCTAGTTTTTTGAAGTATTATTATTATTATTTTCTGTAGGTCTTGGCTATAATTATCCCATACCCATAACTGTCCTCCTACCCATAGTTTTTTTAATCCAACTTTAACATGTCTACCTTCTTTTCTTTCATTGACGGCTATTTCTCTTATTTTTCTTTGAATCTTTTGTTCTTCATCTGTTCTATCTTTGTCGATATATATGGTTGTGTCTTTTAATCTTCGTTTTTCTTTTAATACCTTTCTTTTGTCGTCGATGTTTCGAAATTTTACAATTAACAGCGGAAACTGTTTTTTGTAGTATTCAATGTCACTTCTTCTATTTCTGCTTCTATGTTTAGTTTCGTTTGTAGCAAGTTTTCTACATCTTTTTTTGCTGTTTCGGTCTTTGTGTTTGTGTCCTCTGATAATAACATTCTTTTCTTTTATCTTTTTTCCATTAAAATCCATTCTTTTTTCCACGTTTCTAATTCTTTTTAACATGTTTACCTTCTCCTTTTGTAATTCATCTATTTCATGTTTCATAAGTGTTTATTCTTTCTTTAGTTCTTTTATCTCTGTATTAATTGTATCTAACTTATTTTCTATTCTCATATTTCTAGTCTCTATTTCTTCTAGTTTGGATAGGATTTGTTCTAGAGCTTTTTCCATAATTCAATATCAATATTATTATTATTGTTTATAAAATTTTCTACTTTGTATGTATTAAAGGTATCGTTTTTTCTACGTTTTGTTTGGTTACTGTATTTGTTTAGCAGAGATCTGTATTTGTGTTATGTTTTGATTAGCAGGAATCTGTATTTCTGCAGTTTCCTATTTTGTTTGTTCGCTCTTTCTTACTTTTTAAATTTTCTACTTTGTCTGAGGTGTCACAATTGTTACGGTCAAGTAGCGGTTTCCCGACTCAAGCGTCGTGAATGCAGTTTCCGGTACTAGAGCCCTACTTATTTCAGATTCTAGCCCACACTCACGCTGACTTTAATCTGATGATGTCACTACTTGTGTTGTTTGGTTTAATGATTTGTCAATAATTTATGTCAATGTTATTGAATTTCTTACCTTTCTTTCCTTGCAAAGCTGTGCTTTCCTACCACAACGTTACTAGTATCGGGTCCTTATCCTCTTATTTTAATGTCCGTTACTTCTAAACTTTAACTGTGAATCCACTATTTTTATTGATTTATTTCTAGAACGCTATGGGCATGTGTATCCTTTAATATAGGCAACACACAAAAATGCCATGGATTGTTAGCACTCCAATAATAAAAGTTTTGTTTTTTAACGCATGCCGACAAATTAAAATGTGCTTCATCAGTAAAGAAAGCAAACGCGTCATGTAGTGCGCTTTCCAAGATATTTCTACACATTTACAACAAATTTTGTCAATCATATTCGAAAAGTTCTTGTACAATAACCATGGATAAAAACGAAGGTTTTCTTGCAAAATTTGCCGTACTAGACAAATACAGAGCAACGGCATTTTTGTGCATGCATCTCCTAGGAGACTGCAAAATAGAACGTCTTGTATGTTTTCCGGTGTTCATATACTCCAAGGTTTTTTTCTCCCTTTTTCACCACCGAGCCAATACTTCTAAAGTTTCTTACCTACAACAAAATTGATTTTCAAATGGAAACGGAGGCTCGAGGTGCAAATTGAAAACGCATCCGATAAGCACATTGGGCAACTACAATATTATTCCAAACGTGTTTTCCACAGCAAAAGCTCTATTTTCCATGTCATGTTAACTACTAAAAGCCCTTCTAGTCAAAACTTGTCAACTGCCTTTGTCTAATAAAATCATTTCCACCTCTAAACCACTCTTTGCTTCATAACATTTATTTGAAATTAGGAAGAAAGATTTTCAATATACAATAGCAAAAACAGTTTATTATATTATTCTAAAAATCGCGTTATTAAAAAGTGCATATTATCTTTGATATAATTTTGTCTTATTAATATTCTTAATACCAAATATTATAATTTACAAAATACAAAATTTTACAATCATTAGTAACACTACACACACTTTTAATAATCTACTAATAAAATTTAAGTTGCTGCAAGTACTCTAACTTGTCATTATCATTTTAAGGGAGACAGTGGAGGACCATTCTTAATAGTGAATTCAAATGGACAATACGTGCTACAAGGTATGTAATACAAAATATTTTTATAAACTTACGGCTTTATGTTCTAAAATTAAATACATTATGGTGGCAGAGCAGCCTAGACAGCAAATGAAAATTAATAACTCAAAGCGGTAAAGTAAATTCTACAAAAAAAAAGAGTAAACTTTCTGTAGCTATATAACATTTTTAAACATCTGTGGATAGTTTGGTATTGTTTAAACAATGTCAACTCTACCTAAATGCAAAGATCTAAATTATTGTAGTTGAGGATGTATCATAAGCTAAACTAATCATAATGCAAAAAGCAACAAGAAATAAGAGCATATTTGAAAATATTCTTGTCAACATTGAATCAGCACTACCCAACCTAACCTCTCGGAATCCTCGGGACGAAAAAAGGAGCAATGCTAAAAAATGTGTCAAAAACTAAACTAAACTAAAAGACTAAACTAGTGTGTCATAAAAAACAGGACACAATTTGATGCCATCTGCATGGTATGCGGTCTTCCTAAAACCAACATAATTGGCCCACAGAGATGTTTTTTTTTTCCTGAAGAAAACTAATACTGTCATTGTAGTGACAGTAGTCTAATCTAAATATAAAGGCATTTATTTAATCAATTGAATGCATAACAGTGAGAGGTGCTATTTGGTATAATAACAGATTATATTTAATTTTTAGTTCTTGTGTGATAGCACAGTAAATGCCAGAAAACATATTAAAATTTTAAGCGATAAACTTCCAGCTCTCTCCGATAGTAACATGTTTTTTGGAGAAAGACGACTTTTGCTATCAAACGCGTATAACTGCCACATGAAACTAATAAAAAACAAATTCAACTTTTACCATGGCACACGCAATCCCCAGACATTAAAAATATGTTGCACATTATCCAACAACAAATGACAGAAGATAACTCTTAAAATGATTGCAAATATTTCAAGACAGCAAAGGAAGTTTAACCAAGTATTAATTGTGTACTTTAGTTGAATATTTGAATGTCTTATTAATAAAACTTCTTGCTTAAATTTTGTAACTGTCTATTTTACTCTGACACCATAGTGTAGTATATCATATGTTTAAGTAGACATTTCTTAAATATTGCAACATTTGCTTTTTCACTAAAGAAAAAATGTACAAAAAAGATAAAACAAAGATAAAAAAATTACTAAATCAAGTTTTCAAAAAAAAATCAAGTGATCTAAAATATTTAATTACTTTCTTACAAAAAAACGCAGTGGCAAGAATCGTTTGTTGTGTTACAAAATATTTATCGAAATACCTAAGTAAACATTGCACTGTTAATAATAATTATCTCTATAATCTCAATTTCCAGTGGTTTAGCGTTACTATATTGCGTTAGCATGATAGAACAGTTGTTTTAGATAATTTTTGCATAACTATTTTTATCAAACACTAACACTAATCCACCACTGAAGAATAATCCGCAGTCTTTTTGTATTCACAATAACAAAATTTATTGGCGTACTTTTAAAGGAGACTTATTGGACACAACAATAAATAATTCTATTTAAAAATACTGCACAACTTTAAACAACAAGGTCACATTTATACCTACTTACTTCTAACCGATATACAATATTTACTGCACATGAATAATTAGCTATTAAGCGGCAGCGATAATAATTATTCACCTGCATTATTCCGTAGTTATAATTCGAAAATTCGTGCGTAAAATATAAAAAGTAATTAGATGGCAATAAAGCCGCTCTAAATGATAAAAACAATAAGTACATTAGGTTTAGAAAAAACAGCACATTTATTTGGATTTTTCTATTCTTAATATTTCGTTTCCAAATGATAAACGAGGTTCTGACGATCTAGCATATACACAAATTATCTGGAAAGGAAATGTTTCCAAAGGCAAAGTCTGTCTTTATCCTATACATGAAATAGTACTCAACATCACGCGGAAGGCAACGGAAAATCATGTCATAGCATTTTTCCCAAATAATAAACACGCTATGTTGAAATCTTGAAAAGTTAAATATTTCGGAGTTAAAATAATTCTCTAATCGGATAACCGGAGGAGGACAACTAAAGAAGCTAAGACACTACTAAAAGTAAGACGAATAGAGACATGGGACATAAGAATCCTGCTGAAATGTGGGATATTAGAAAACAAAATACACTTAAGATATACTTATACTCGATAAAATAAAATGCCAATAAGAAAAAGATATATGGAATAAAGAACATAAGGTAATTAACACAGCAGCAACACCAAATGGAATTACAAGAATAAGAATAAGCATTATTAAAAGCATTAAAAGAATAATAATGGTAAAATAGCAATTAAACCATAAGGCACAATAATAATTTTAATTTATATACCCACTCTCGAGTTATTAGAGAGAATGTATGGAGAGATAGGAAAAGTAATAAAATGTGTAAAAGGAAAAATAATCTAATAATGACAAGAGAGTGGAATGTGATAGTCGAAGAAAAACCTAACGAATAAATAGTCGGAAAATATGGGTTAAGAAAAAGAAATGAGAAAAGAGAGCGACTATTTGAATTTTACGCAAGATATAATTTAATCATGGCTAACACAATATTTAAACATAACGTGTGTCAACGGCAAACGTAGAAAATATCGAGAAACAATAAAAGACTTCAAACAGATTACATCATAGTAAAACAAAAATTCAAAAATCAAATAAACAACTGCAGAAGTTAGTCAAAGGCCAACTCAGGTAGCAACCATAATTTAGTCATAATGACATGCGAATTAAAATTTAAAAAATTAAAGAAGGAAACCAAGAGGGACTAATAACAAAAATTAAAATAAGGTTAGGTAAGAAAACTTTAGATCAAAAATGTTACAGAAGAACCCAACAACATATAAATCTCAAAAAAGGAGAGAAATGTAAAAATTATTGAACAATCAAAAATATTAACAATAATTGTGTACATAAGAATAGAACGGATAATATAAAGATAACTCGGGTACAAAAGAACCAATACTTGGTCTGAGGCTGATAGTAAAAAAAAATAATAAAGAAAGAAATAGTATTTGTCTACAGGAAAAAAAGTTTTCGACAAAGTAAACTGGAAGGTACTTTTTGAGCTCATAGGCAGGACAGGTATTAAATATAGAGATAAAAAAGTTATAGAAATATCTTTCTTCGTAATCTTTCAAAATACTTTCCACTACACTTTATGTATTTCTTCATCTTTCGAAAACAGTTATCTAACCAACTCCACATCTCCTAACGGCCGCTATACTCTGCTTCACAGTTTGAGGTTTCCATGCAGGAAGACGTATTGTCATCTTCAAAGGCCCACGCTGTGTTTCGTTTTTTAGTGAGGACGCCATAACAAAAATAAAATCGTGTTTTGACATATCTTATGATGGTAGCGACATAACAAGATGTTTCATTTTCAAACTTATTGACCATCTCGCGGCACCATGAATCTTCTTATTGGTTGAAACGTAGAGTACTCAAACGGAACAAACTTTTCTTATGTGAAGGTGTTCTTGCAGAATGGTACAATGTTCCATTGCAAAAAAAAATATCTATATACTTTTCTATTTAGCCCTAAGTCCCAATCCTATGGGACTCAAGTATCTTCTTGATAACAACGATATCTTACTTCGTGACAGACGAAGAGCATCTTTCAAACTGAATTTTCCTCTCTAGAAATCTGAAATAACTCCCAGCATATGATTAATTTGCTCCAACATTGAAATGCGTGTAAAGTTGTAGCGCAAAATTGTCCGATATTCAATATTTCAACAAGATGCTATTGTGAACTTTTTTCACTGTCACAGTTTTGAACCGACAAACCTAGGCGTCGTCCCACTGGCTTCAGTGTAGATTTGAACTTGTTACAACGTGCAACCATTACTTGTGCCATATTGGAAAGTTTTTCTACTATGTATAAAAACTTGTCTGTAACTAAAAAGGTAGATGCGGCAAGATTTTATTTCCTTCGTAAGCAAAAAGGTTTACGTATCAAAATATAAAGAAATTTTCAGAAATAACTAACAAATCAAATTTTGCATTCACTATATAATTTTCTATCGCCAGAATAGTCTAAACGGTTAAGACATGGACTGCGGTGCAGATGGGCCCGGGTTCCATTCCCGGATATCTCTGAGGCCTGGCGGGTGACCTACTCAGTCACTAAAAATAATTGAGTACCTGCGCTCGCTCGAGCAAGGGGTAATAATAGCGGTCGTTTAAGGCGCGGTGCTTGCCACATTGCCCCGCATCAGAGATGGTACGCGACGACCGGGCAGTAAAGTCGGACATATGAGAGCTTTAACTTCTCAGTTCGCAGGCTGTGCTCTCACGCGGGGCGTTAGAATCTTACCATTATTATATAGTTTTTTTACGTTTTTTTTATATTTCTTCTTATCCACAAGCATGACGTTTTCACGCCATTTTATTTATTACCACTTTACACTCAGGTATCACTTCTTTTGGATTTGGATGCGCAACGAAAAATCTTCTTGGAGTCTATACCGACGTATCCCACTTTCTAAATTGGATTGACAACAAAACAGGGTTAGTCATCAACAGTGCTGTTAATAAAGAAGACAGTACTGAAGAAATAAAACCTCCCAGCAGTAATCACCAGCAAAACCCTATACAAGCAGTAACCATTCCAACAGGTACGATTTTTTCGATCTTACCCAATTTTAAACTGAACCAAGCCATAGTACATTTATTATAACAGAGATTTATACGGCTTTTCGCAATTTTCCACTAAAGCTGATTTTCCGTGGTTCTAATAATAAATCACAAACCACATCAGACTCAATTCCATAAATTCCAACAAGAATGTGTAGATAACAGTCGTCGTAAAAGACACATAAAACCAAATCCAATTTCAATTTCAGATATTTTCTGGTACCCTTTACGCCGTCGCAGAACAAAGAAAAGGCGCAGGCGAAGACCTCGGAAGGCGTTTATTTTCGACAGAAAAGCTGGAATAATCAGAAGTAAACTGAGCAAAACAAAGCTAAAACAGCCCCGTGATTAATGATACGTACTTAAAATTTTTCAATGTTGCAGCAGTACTTTAATAGCTTACTAAAGCATTAACAAAGGGATATAAAGATAAACGTTTGAGAAAACTAATTGCGTTTTTGTAATACTATTTAATTATTGCTCTTTATAAAATTCTAAAGTTGCTGAATTTTTGTTTGTAATGTTGTACCTTACTATTATTATAGCATTAACCGCAACAACATATCAAGTAAGTTAATGTAAATAAAAAATCTCTTTAAAATAATTTAATACGAGAAGGATTTGTAAAGTTTTGTCTTGACATTTATCAGAAAAAAATTATATATTCAACTTGCTAGGTGTTGCCAAAGTAGTGTCCTAGCCTATCTATGCATAGCTGTCAGCATTTCTGAAAGTCTCGGAAGCAACCAGAAAAAGTTTCATGCAGGATACTTCTCAGCACATCTGTCAGAACCGTTTGGATTGTTGCAATATTTTCATAACGTTTTTCTTTTAGTAACATTTTTATACAGAGAAACAAAAAAGATACACGGAGATAGGTCGGATGTGACAGAGCAGATATATTATGTTTAGTCAGACATTCCTAAACTGATACAGGAAGGAGTATGGAACTACAGATACCCACAAATCAGAATGACGCCGCCGAATTGCTTGACGCAAATATTTCAGGCACATCAATGTAAAAATTTTGGTTGATCGTTTGTCTTTCAAAAAGATAGATATTCATGCATTCGAGCATCAAAAAATGCGATCAACATTGGCTTTGTTTTCAAAGATCGTCGCTTTACTTTTTATGGGCTGTGACCTTACCATTAGACACGCTTCATTTAAGAGTCATACTGGTAGCACAAACTTTCATCTCTCGCAAAGTTTGACCTTAATCTGATCCTTTCCAATAATTCATCACCAATTTTTGGTCTGATTTCTTTCTGTTCCTCCATCAGTATATGAGAAACTATTTATGCATAAAGTTTCCGTTTTCCTAAATTATTTAAAATGTGATGACACATATCCCTATTTAATTTTATTTCTTCTGATATACGCAAAGTAACATGATCGTCTTAGTTCAATAACTGTCTCACATGTTCCTCATTTGCAGCGGTATGTGATGTTGAAAGGTGACCAATTCTGAGATCATATTGCACTGAATTTCTGCCCTTCTGTACCATTCCAGATAATGTCTAGTCACCATATGTTTGCTCTAGAGCATGTGTTAACTGTTTGTTCAGGATCCACGTTCATCGCGTAACTTGCGTAACTTTTAATTAAATACGCCAACAAACTAAATAACGAGTTGCTAAACACAGCCATCTTTCCCTAGTAAGTTTATATGGAAATATTTTCAAAGCTATGACTTTTTTTCCCACTGCTTAACAGTACTGATATTCAAATAGACGTTGCCTTAAACACCAATCATTCATTCATAAATGTCAATAACGCCACAACCCTCAACAATAACAGCACGTCTCTTTAACCAAATTTCCACGTCCCTACAACGGAGCGATTACATATTACATAAAACACTTTTAACTAAAATAATGTTATAATACCTATTTCACGTGTCTCGAAGCAATATTATTAGGTCAATAGGCTAGGGGATAAAACTCTCAAAACACCTTTGTATAAAAAAATATTTTGTTGCTTTAAATATTATAAATATAAATTCTCTCTAAACAAATTATTCTGTACATGTTTACTGTACAAAATAATCAATAGCACAATTTTCTCTCAGGCTATGGCTTTTTCGCTGACCGATTGCGGTAAGAATACTTTCACATTTACAATTTTCCTCTAGAGCATGCATTGCAGAATGTGGCTTAACGAACGGCTCACTAAATCGCATAGTAGGTGGTGAAACGGCATCCCCAGGCTATTACCCATGGGTAGGATATATCACTAAAAAACGACGGTTGCATTGTGGCGCCACACTCATTAACGACAGATATGTAATGACAGCAGGACATTGCGTGAAATGGTAAGTTTGCGGACGTATTTTACTTTTTGCACATACAAAACCTTCAAGGTATAACATCGCCGAGTTTATGGTGGTACTTGGAAAACACGACCGGCTGTCCAACACAGGTGTTTCCATACCAGTGAGAAGTTTCAAAATTCATGAAAGCTTCACCAGCGATAAGCTACACGACACCAACGACATCGCTTTGCTAAAGCTGGCTTATCCCGTTGATTTTACGGACTCTATATCTCCCATATGCCTTCCAAATCAAAGTAAGATGGCCATGTAATTCTAAAATATAATTTACGTAGGTACCGCGCACCTGAAATTGATGCAATTAAAGTTCTGTCTTCTAATTAGTCGTGCATGCGCTCTGTAATGAAGTAGCGATTCGATCAACCCTGAAACCTAATTAAAGTCTACCTTATTATGCACAGATTTCCCATGCGTGCCGAAATCAATTACGCATTAAGAAACCAACCAACTGATGTTTCGTATTCTGAATCAATTAAATCTAACATTGCAGACGTGCTTTTGAATTTGTTATTTGCGCAACAAAACGAAATAGACCTTAAAGTTTATTTGTTAAGACACGGGAGAAGATTCAATGATACATAAATGGCAATGTTAAATGAATATGAAGCGTATCTTCACTCTTAAATAAAACAAATGGCGGTAATACCCAAGCTTTATTTAATAGAAGATTTATGGAGTACGTAAAGCTCAATTTAAATACGTTAACCAAAAATAAATTGTCCAAAATACATGCGGTAACATAAAATGTGATTAGTAAGTAATTCAACACAAACACAGATAAAAAGAGTAAAAACTAATAAAATACAAAACTGGGCCTTATATCGAAAACAAAACTAATCTTCATAGACACTTAAAAAGCCTAATGGTCGCATAATTAAACAAACTCAATCAATCTGTCATCACGTTCTTCGCAGATTAAAAAATATGAGTCTACAGTGCACGCTGTTGAAAAAACTTAACACGCAAAGAAAATAAAGAAAGACAAAATGAAAACAAAAAAACGGAAAAAGAGTTTTAAGGTTCCAAACAATATTATTTTAAACCAAACCATTTACACAAATCTTGGATCTATTCCACAAAAATGCACTTGAGATTGACTAAACCAAAGCTACCCTTAAGGCTTATTAACACTCCAATATAAACAATGTTGTAACGACAAAATCAACATTTTGGACTCCCAAACTTTAACACCCAGGTGTACTTGTACATAACTCCAGTCACCACTTTAATTACAACAATATCAAACAACCATATCAACCTATCAATGTACTACTAATTATAATTATACATTAATCTACGACAAAAAGATAGATTTAGAAAAAACAGAACGTAAAGTTCGCAACATAATAAATATCAAATACACACTTAGTGAAGAGCTTTTATAACTATTCCTCATCAATTTCAAACCTCAAAGGAAAAACAAATAAATGTTTAGCCAAAAACTTTTATGCAACACAAAATATTTATGAAATTTTCTATAGAGAGGGGCATGAGGTATCAAGCATTTAGTCAATCTAAAAGTTACTACCCAAATCTTTTAAATTTGGTAAAATGGAGAAAAAACACCATTCAAAATCATGAAGGAAACCTGAAGTTACTTCAGCAAAATATGTATTATGTGGAGATAACTACTCTACCAATTCTAAAGGAGCGTTGCCTATAAATATCAAGTAGCAACAAAATATTGAAAGAATCACAAAAATCAGGCATACAAACAACTAATAAATCTCTTCCCAATACAAGCACTTCACGCAATCAACCAACATGTGCACAAACCACTAGCAGAGGAAAACTAACATTCCTAAACAAGTTTAAAACCATATCCAACCAACTAATAAATCAAAACTGTAAGATATTTAACCTCCTAACGCCTGTTATTAAATAGGTAAGTCCATAACCAAGAAAGTCAATCTTAACATTTTTAAATTTAAAGAAGGTTTACACTTTGCCTATATCTGAATACATTACTTACTCTACATTTTTCATATGGCAATATTCAATAATACTTCTCACCTTGCTAACACCGCTTATGGAGATTGAACAGTAATCATCTAGAAATAAATTTCTCATCATAAATTACCCAATACCAAACAGACAAAATCCAAGCAACGGCGATAGAAATAAAAGCTTTAGTATAGAACTTTAAAGTTACCGTCATTTATATCCCACCACAATATTATTAAAATTTCTCAAACCTTTAGCAATAAATTCATCACAGAACGTTAAAAATTCTTAATGCAAAGGCTGAAACCTCCTGCATCCTTTAACTGAAACAAACTTCCTGATTTCTTCACATTTTTTAATGTATGGTATCCCTAGAAACAATTGTATATTAGAAACAAATCTTTATCTTTTATCTGGCCATACAACGGCCATTGCAAGCCTAAAGAAATTCTGTTAGAAAGAAATTATTTATTCCAAAGTTAATTGGGTCTAATTTCAGAAATACAACAAACTTACGTTACTACTAAATCACTCAACGACCTGAACAAAGCAACAAAACACTTCACTAAAGTAGTGCAAAAAAATTATATTGCCACTATACTACTATTCTAACTCGCTAACAAAAGAAAATGTGTATCTACAACTGCATTTTAAGTGTACTTTACTACCGTGTTATGTGGAAATGTGCTGAAATGATTATGATCTGTTAGTCTCCTGCAAATAATAAGCCCACAAAGTGTATAAATTTCCAGCAGATATGTATGATATATCGCTAAGAGTCTAAAAGAAAAGAAACTTTGAAATATATTTGATAAGGTGTAACACACGGATTTTCTTTTCAAGTTAGAATACTAGCAACTTCTGTTTCCTTTTAAAGTACTTCACTGACAAAAATTTCTCAATAACTGACAACATAAGATCCAACTTTCATCCTATCAAATCTCCTCAAAATAGTGACATTAGAGAATTACCGTGTCAAATATACACTAACGACAAATGAAAAAATCACAATAATGACTCTTGAATGGTATAATACATAAAGAGCAAAAGTATACCTGTATTTACCTATGACAAGTTAATGGCGTATTTGTACATACTAAATTAGAAACAAAACAATTAGGATTAATTCTAAACGAAAGACTTACCTGTAAAAACACATCCGAACAAAACGCAAGCAGATAGTTCTTACGTTCCGACCAAACTATTATACAAAATTGTACTTAAACCTATATATTCCAGTTATGAAAACGTGCTAAACCAAGAAACCTACAAATAATACAAAGTTTTAGTGCAAAATGATGTGACTAATCAGATGCTCCATAATGATTTGAAAATCCTTACTACCACGGGCGCGACACAACCAGTCGTTGTCAACTACCAGAACCATCAAAATTATTATGAAAAATTTATCCTATTATAACAATACCAACTATAAGCTAACCCCCAAATCAAGTATAACAAAAAAACTAAATTAAATGAGGAAAAGAATTAGCAGATGAGAATATTACAATTCTGCAATATATAATACATTTACTTAAATACTCCCATAGCAACAGATTAAAAATTTGAAAACTATCAATTGTTAAAAAAAACTGTGAAAAGTTTCATAGATTTTCTAAATAATCTGAATTCACACGTCCCTAATTTTGTTAGTATGTATTTTATCTTTAGCCCTAACATGCGTATGGTTTTTGGCCTACATACTTTAAACTTTATAAAGTCCTGCGCTAGATCATAGTCTAATTAGCGCCAAATGATTTAAACAGTGTCCGAGTACAGCAACAGAGTAGCAACAATTGTTGGGTGGGGCAGAATTCTCCAAGAGGGCCAAACATCTCGTTACAAGAAAAACGCCATAGTGAAGATTATGCCAGACAAGTTCTGCCTGCACTCTTCCCTTGGTCTTCATTATGCCGATTCGATGATCTGTGCCTATTCTTTCAAAACGGATGCTTGTCAGGTATGCAGATTTTTAATACATTTCCTTTTCTGTTATCAGTATTTCCACATATTTACATTGTGCTGTACTTTATAAACTTTTATTGTCTCTTTTTACAACTCAATTCGCTCTAGAATTTATGTTTAAATGAATAAAAACATAGAAGTGTCAGAGTAAACAGATGAAAGTTGATAATTTAAACTCATTAAGTAAATAACGTTCTTAAATGTACAGGGTTTTCCCGGAAAGTATAAGGAATAATTTAAAAACCAAAAGTATTGCAGGTAATAGTTTATTTCTTTAAAATTATTTAAAATAGTTTCCTCTTGCATCTACATAGTGTTTACAGCGTGCCTATTACGCTTTGAAGACTTTCTGAAATGCGGAAATTGAAATATTGTTTATGGCCTTGGACACGGCGGTTTGGACCCTTTTCACCGACTAAAAACTGGTTCCTTTCAGACTGTATTTGTGTTTTTGGAAGTCGAGCGGGACCAAGTCCTAACTGTACGGCGGTTGGGGCAACGTTGCCACGTTGTGCTCATTTGCAAATCTTTAGGCACAGTTTTATGCACTAGGGTTTCTGATAAATTCAACTCCTGTGCTGTCAATCGAACACTTAAACGCCAATCAGAGTTCAAAAATTGTTTCATTTTCACCAAATTTTCATCACTACAGCTCGTTGACGGACGTTCTTTGCGTTCTTCGTCTTCCACGGCTTCTCTTTCCTCACAAAATATCTTGTACCATTAAAAAATCCTCATTTTTAACATAATTTCCCTTATCAGGTTCAAAGTCTCAATACCGAATTTTTTGAGTTTGACAAAACTTCACCGCATAACATTGGCCTAACGTACGCGACATGCAAGTCCGTGACGCGTCACCAAAACACGGTTTGCGGGAAACACGATCCTTACTCTCTCAAAGCTCGAGGACAACTGAACCTGATCGCATTTTTTACCTAAGACCCTCCCACCATCTATTCCACCTAAAACCATATCCTTCTAGCCCTTCTGGTTAGAAGAAAAATTATTTTCCATACAAACCGTGTATGTGATCAGTTTATCTGGATTCAAATATCTAGATGATTTTTTTATTGCTAAATTTAGAAGAATATTAGCACTGACAAGAGTCGGCCTCATAAGATCCTCCAAACCAACAAAATGAATAGTAGTTAAGGAATAGTTTAAACGGTGTATGAGCCAGAAAAGACCAAGGACGCTATACAGTTGCATTGTGTATGGTTTTACTAAAACCTTCCAGAGAAATGGTTGACAGAATTGGACAACAAAAATACATTCTCAGCCGGATGAATTTTAACTCTCCGTCACTTTCTGACCAACTGCCAATTTAGCGACAGTGCAAACGTTTGTCCAACGAATTGGATGATACATTTCTTCGCCAAATTGTAAAATACTATAGAGTTAGCATAATGGTATAGGGTGCCATTTAATACATTAGCAAATTGCTTTTAATTTTGTGTAATGGCACCATAAATACAGTCAAACACATTATCTACTTATTTTCGGTAATGACATTCTCATTAAGATTTTTTCCTATCATCAAGCAAATATAATTACCGGCTAAAAGCTAATTGGCTTTTTAGACCACATGCAAAGCAGCGATATAAGATGTATACAACACACATAAGTCATTTATGCAGTGCTGCAAGTATATTTGTAGACAAAGCAAAAAACCAGATCCGCAATAGACGGTATGAGACGACGGGAGAAAGTGACTGCTTTGGGCATCCACACAAGATTAGTAGCAATATGTTATAACGTAACTAAGTCGCAGAACTGTGGTTCGCTAAATTTTAAAGCAACATAAGCTGTGTTAAAAAAAAAACAAAAGCAACAGGCGTTAAGCAAATGCGCTCAAGGCAACGTTATCCAGTATATGTCCGATTGCATAGTCGCAAACAAACGAATTAGCTTCGATATACTGGCGAATGCAACAGATCTGTACATACAATCATCCATAAAAACTTAAAGGTTCTCTCCATACTTTCATCTTTCATCAGAATTAAAAACAGGTATGCTAATTGTTTCTGCAGCTGTACGTCGTACATCCAAAGGTAGCAGAAGGGTCATAATTTCGGCACGAGACATCGGAAAAGAAACACAAATCTATAGAATGGCAGCACATATAGAAGAAGCCACAGCCGAGATTGTTTATTTAAAAAGAAATATTAATTGTCTTTTAAGATGACAAAAAAATTGCTGCCCTCTTTCGAGAAAATTGTTATTCAACAACGCCATCACGGAAAATGGACAAAAAACGCGTTGCTTTTTATAACAGTGAATGACCACATGTCAGTCGCCATACAGTTACAAATTCCCGAGTAGACTTTGTTGCATCACACTCTATATTCATCGAGTTACTATGCTCTATTTAAAGCAATAAAAGAGGCAGTGCGCAGTAAAAAGTTCTCCTCCAACGACGAGCTTCAATCAGTTATTCACAACTAGTACCATGGACCCAAAGATTAGTTTGCAGCAACTTTACGAAAACTATCAAAGCAATAACAAAAATGCACATTAAGAGAGAATACCTACATGTCTAAAAGATATGATAAATGGCATTACAGAACAAACAAAACCGAAGATACATAATACCTTTTTTAGCTTGCAAAATAATCGTTATCAAGAACTTTTTTGCATAGTTTTACACCAGTGTAATCAATATATTTTCTAATAAACTTATATACCTACATTAGCTCACTATCTAATTAAAATATTTTGCATTTAGGGAGACAGTGGAGGACCGTTGCTTTTTACAAGGGATGATGGCAAAATGGAGATAATTGGTATGTATAATAATTATTACAAATTCATCACACTTTTGAAATAATTAAAAATAATTTTATTAGTTATTTTTTGGTATATTTTTTTGAATTACCATGTTTATATTCATCCCAAAATAACAATTAAAACAATTAGTTCCGTAGATTTAAAACTTGATTTGATAATTGTTTAGTATCTTGACGCACTTGGGACAGTTTCTTTATAGGAATGATTGTAGTACAAAAATGTCCATTATCACCTCCATAGAAATCAGCAACCCTTACACCCCTTGTTACAATCCTTTAAAGTACGATTTCATTAGATGTTTTTCTATGCTCGTGAGAAATTTTCTAGAGATAATTCTGTGGTAAATTTACAATTTTTGTAGCACAATCATTTTTATAAAATTATCTTGATTTTTAGACACTCTAAATGATAAAATTATTCCTATTGCATGATTGCAAAAGTTCGTATCCGATCTTCATACATAACGAAAACAGTCTGTACCTCTTAGTTCGCAAGCAATTCTCCCATACGGGGCGTAGAACCTCACCAATATTATTATTATATTGTACATTCGATTTTAATCTAAAATGATGCCCCAAGATTAGAGTTTTTCTCTCTATGATTAGTAGCATTCTCTTAATGAACACTTTTCTGAAAAGTTTAGACATGATTCATAACAGTGATATTGGTGTCTAAGGAAAGATCACATGAGATTTCCCTGATTTTGCAACGATGACTACGTTCACTGCTTTCTATAATTTATGTAAGTTAAGCCTGAACGCAGCATTAATGAGAATAGTTTGACAAACGCTTTTCTTGGCAGATGCTCTAGTATTTTTATTATCAAATCAAACCCAAAGGCCTTTCTTGAATTAATATTATTTTTAATTTCCTTTCTAACTTTAGCTGACGATACTTCATTTTGCTAGATAATTCTCAGTTGACTTTTGTAGAGAAAAGACGTATCGATTGCCCCGGTCCAATCTCTGAAGGTCAGTTGTGTAGTAGATTTTTTTTTAATTTAAGACACAAAATATTCTAGCCGACACACCTCAGTTTGTCAGCAATTAAACCCTCCATTATGACCTCAAAATTTCATCATCAAGAATTATGCTACTTTAAATCACACCAACTATCTCATTGCCGACCTCTACTCCTATCAACATGTGATTACAAAATTAAATAAGTCATAATCAGAAGTCCTCGATCTTGGAAACCCATAGTGCCCTACTCGTATCATATAACAATTTATATTATAATTTACTTATTACTTTATTGATTGATTAGATTATAAATTGACAATATACATATAAATAAAAATTTAAATGTTTGTTTGTTCAAAATCTTAAATCTCGGAAAGTTCTGCACCGATTGCTTTGAAATTCTGACACAACGTTGTATTCGAATATGCGCGTGTTTTTATATATAAATGTCACATCTGTGACAGATAAAATCATGCTTTTTTTGAAAAACAGCGCCATCTGTTGGACGTAAAAGTAGACCCTTAGCAACGCGTGGCCGGGTACAGCTAGTTTTAAATAAAAACAACTCTTTCCAGATAATTTCAAATACCTCTTTTTTTAGGTTATGAGGTTGTTCTCCAAATAATCAAAAAAGGCAGTTTTTTGATTAACTCTCACCTAGTTTTTATCTTTTGTTTTAATTAATGTTATTTGCACATTTTTTGTTATCTTATCCTTGCTGTTATTAGTCAGAGCTGTCTCGTAAGAGGTATCATATTTTTTGACCAATTCTTTAATTTCTCTTTTTAGTAAGCCGCTTGTATGATTCATTCTATTAATTTAATACTTAATTTTTAGACAATTTAAATTCCAACATTTTTTTTATAGTTGTTTGTAAAAGTTGCATTGTTACATAATAGAGCAACTTCTTCTTGATTTCCTTTTTTCTATTACAAATTCTCTATTTTTTCCGGATAGGTATAGCTTTTTAATTATCTTCACCTCAATTTCAAATTCTTCCTCTTTTCTAGAGGCATATGCAATTATAATTTTTATTTATGTCTCGATCAAAGCAAAAGTCGAATTTTTACCTTTTTTAAATGAAAATGTTATTGAACTCAGATTAAAGTTCATCATACAAAATTTCAACGCAGTTGGCAGCATTTAACGTACCATCACACAAATTTAAACATAATCTGACAGCATACCAAATAGCACCCTACACCATTATGCTAACTCCCCCGTATTGTACAATTTACTGAAAAACACCCCCATACCCAAGTTCGATCACTGTCACTCAAACATCAGCTTCTGTCGGAAAAAATAACGGATCACCAAAAATCATTCGGTAGAAAACACAACTCTATAGTCTATTGTTGAAAGAGTAGCAAGAAGATTTTCTTCTTGGCAACGCGTTTGTATAGTCTCACACTTTGTAAATAACGTTTAATAATGTTCTGACAGCTGCGCTAATTCACCCACTATTTCTTAACAATGATCGTTTTGTTAGTCTCAAAGCCAGATTTTGTTAGTACTGATCGTTTGAAATTGAGCAATAACCCTGTTTACTGTTGATGGGCTTATTTTAACACAAACATATTGCTCATTGCGAGGTACTACAATCAATCGGGCTTATGATAATCCCGCGGCCGAAATCATCTACAGTTTTGCATGTAGGTAAGCGTAACATATTTCAAACAGCACGAAACTGTCCACAGATATTTAAGAATGTCACTTAGCTGAAAATAGCTTACCGTTTTTTTTTTGTAAAATTTACTTTAATAATTTAAAATACCAACTTTCACGTAATGTCTATTTTATTCTCACAATGTAGTTAAACATCAAGAGAAATAAGATAATTCTGGTTTAGATACCTCTGCATTAAATAATTTATTATAGTATTCTTTTCCTAATATTACCATAACCTTTAAGAGGCCTCACAAGTGAAATAATCAAAACATTTCAAAGTCTTTTGCACTAGGCGGCAACAAATCCAAGAATATTCTTAAAGGATACTATGTATAGTGAGTTTTAGAACACTCATTAAGATGTTATTAATATTTAGTATACGTGTCCATTCCTTATTGCAAATGATCGAAAACTATTATGTGTACTAAAAAACACTTAATGTCGTGCTTAAACGCAAAACATGCTTCAAAATAGTTTTCTTTTAGTATACAACAAATAAAAATGTTGAGCATTTCCTAAAAATATAAATAATAGATAGTGATAGAGCTATCTACCAAATAATGATTGAGCCACTAGATTCCTTCTTATAGAGAGGAGTAAGGGCTAATGTGCTAATTAGTGTTATTTCAATTCTCTTCACCTAACTATTTCTATTAATATTTAAAACTCTTGAATTTCCACATTTTCTATTGGTGTTATAACTCGTGTCCTATTGTCTACTCCTTCTTCATATCTACAAGTATCATATACTACAAAAAATAATAACACCTAGGCAAAACCTTACGCTCCACTCTTCTTTAATACAGACTTTTTATATTCTTCAATGCAAATATTTAAAAAAAAATACTAAAAAATGACAAACATAGTAGAGAGCCAGAAAATATTGAAATAAGCAAACTCCAATCTTAATTTATTAAAGCTTAAAATATATAAATATAAAAAGTTAATTTTTTACATAATCTCCAAACTTAGAAACATAGATTTGCCAAAGGATAGGTCGTTTTTTGATCCCTCCATAGTAAAATAAGAATGGTTGTGATAGCAACCAATGGCGCACGAATACTTCGACAGCAACATAGACGTGAAATTTCTGTCCTTTGAGCGCTTCTTTTAGTGAGCGAAACAAATGATAATCATAGGATGATAAGGTCAGGCTCCAGAGAGGACATTCTATTGTAATGCAATATGGGTTCAGCGAGGTCGTAAACCAGAACAATCCATCCGATTACTGTAGCTTATTTTGAACTCGAAACCAAATTTAAAACATTAAAAGCACACTGGTCCTTGGGATGCATCGGCAACGCTCATTTTCAACTGCTTCTCGTCCTCCCAAAAATGATTTATATCACCTGTACTCTTAAGTTTTCTTAAATATGTTGTCTCTGATTTACTCCTTACGTCTTTTTAAAATTTTGGACGTTTTCGCTTTCTGTTGTAAAACACTTCATAACATTCCGTTGAGCAACGCATGAAAATATCTTTTGCTTTGACATACTGATGCTGATAAAAAAAAGCGGTAGTAGAAGTAAGAATTCTGTTCAGGCATCTGTAGTTACAACAATCTAAAGCCTCTGCGTTCATCTCAAGGTTAATGAAAAATAAATCCTGGGTTATATTTGATTCACCCATGTCATAAATTACATTGTTCTAACTGACTAACTCAACATGACATATTCTAAACCATTAAATACAAAAACATTTAAATCTGGAGGTATCTTGCTTATATAACTTATACATTTGAGAAAAGTCTTGCGTGGCAATGGAAACTTACATGCCTGTGCCTTTAAAGAATTAGGTGAATTAGTTGGCTTTCAGAATCATCAGAAGCCTTTTCAATTACGCTAAATATGTTTGATTTTACAGATCTTGAATAGCTAATCATAAATTTTGCTGAAATTTTATATGGAATACGGTTGATATTAATGAATCAACAGAAAATCCATTTATAAAAAAGAACACAAAAACATAGGTTATCCACATAATTCTTTTAACAGACACACTCTACTAACCTAATATAATACAGGATGAATTAAAAAACTTACACACATATACATATGTAACACCTCCGACATTATTAAGAATTTTAGTTATTTACCGTTGGTGTCAATCATTTTTGGGCTTTATGTGTTCTATAGAGTACAGATCTATATGTCTACTGTCTGAATCGTGGGCAAATCAATAATAAATCGAAATTGTTTAATTAAAATTTATGAAACCATTGTAAACGTACATAACATAATTTGATCCCAAACCTATAAATGAAAGTAATTGTGAAATGAGTCACACACGAACGCTTCGACATAACATCGGCGTCAGATTTCTGTTCTCCAAGTGCTTCTTTTGGCGATACAAGCAAATAATATTACAAAGTGATAAATCCGGAATGTAGGGAGACTATTCCAATACAGTTCACAACAAATTTAAATTTTTTGTCGAGTTTAAGCAGCTGTTTAGAACCGGACGTTGTCATAAAGCAGGATAATGTTCCGGATTGCCTAAGCAATGTTGCAGCTTATTCCTATCTTAAAAGCAATTTCAGAAACCGTTAATTGGCTGTCTTATCCTTGAAAACGCAAAAAAAATGCAAATATTTTCTTAGATCACTCATTCTTCGAATTTCGAACGGTTTTATAACCTTTGCCGTGAGAAACTTGATAATAATCCATTGCAACAAGCAAGAGCATTTCTCGCTGTAACATTGTGATAGTGACTAAATAATGGTGGTAATGCAAAGCTTCTTACAGGAAAAATCTCATCAGGAATTTTTAGCTATAACGCTCAAAAGCTGTGCTCCTTTTGGTACACTGTTCGGCGCATCAAAAGAATTTCTATTTATATTTGATTTACCAACGTATCTATAATTTTTCCTCAAAAAAATTGATAGTTTTTAGTAAAATTAACTCATACTTTTACCATACTCTATAACAAAAAATTACAAAGCTTATAACCATATGAACATACTATTGGATTTTCCTTTTTGTCAATTACCTTTATTGAAATTTTGTGCCAAGATATGTAAAAACTTTCCAAGCAAAATGAAGTAGACTACCATCCAACTGAAAGTATTTAGTTAACAATGGCAGAATAGCCTTTTGGTGTTCAGGCACCAAATTATAATTGTATTTTACGACCTACGAAAAATGGGAATAAGAAGTTAGACAAACAAAATAACTGACAAAAAATAATGGAAAGGAATAACAGAGCAATGATTACAGTGCTCAAGGAAACAAAAGAAAAACTCACTTTTTTGGGTTTTAAAGCCAGCAGGAATCACTCGGCACTAAATTTGGAGAGTTTTGTAATTGTGATCATAACTAGTATAATGTCGGGTTGTACAGGGAAATAAAGATTTTTGTATCCGCCAACATTTGTTAATTTTTCTATCGAATTATCTAATAATAATGCTGAATATGTTCCTATTACTGCAAAAGACGGTAGCATAGTATGTTCATATGGTTATAAGCTTTGTAATTTTTTGTTACAGAGTATGGTAAAAGTATGAGTTAACTTTACTAAAAACTATCAATTTTTTTGAGGAAAAATTATAGATACGTTGGTAAATCAAATATAAATAGAAATTCTTTTGATGCGCCGAACAGTGTACCAAGAGGTTTCCCTTAAAAAATTTGGAAGTGAGACATTTACCAGAGAAATTTAAGAGAAAAATAATGTCAACATTTCCTATTGGCACGCCGAGCACTTAAAGAATATTTTGAAAAACACCATCAAGTTCTTGTTTTTGTTAGAGTAGTAAAAAGAAAACGGAATTGAAGTGATCCCAAAATTAATAAATCCACCAAATTGCCCATACTTGCACCCATTCGAAACTTATGGGATATTGATAAAATTTAAGTTGAAATGCAAATTGTTTTCAATCTAAACTCTTTTCTCTTTGTTCAAATTTTATCGTACACGATCGTTAGTGTCTAAATAAACATATAATATAAGGTTTGGCAAAAAATTAATAAGAATTGCAATACTGTACGCAAACCAACAACGCCACTGCATTTTCTTTTAAATTGCTACAGTTACTATGTCATTATTGAGAACGTCTGAAATGAGGTTATGTTTGAAGTTATGAAAATGAAACAGCAAAAGTTTGTGCAACGTTATGCTATCAAAATTTATATGAAGCTTAACGAATCCGCCGCTGTGACATAAAAAGGTCCTGTGAGGTACATTTTCTCTTCAGGGTGCGAGTGTACAGATAGCACAAAGCTGAAAAGAATGAGGATGTTTATGATGTCAAGTCGTCGACAGGTAGTGACTTAAATTGAACAAGCTTATCGTACATCAAATTTTAACATGATTTAGCATGAGAAACGTGTGCACTAACGAATTTTTGGCAGAAGAAAGCATTCCTGTGGTTCCTCGGTTCCCTTGTTTATCGAATTTCAGTCCCTGTAACTTTTTTATGCTTCTAGCTAAAAAAAAATTGAAAGAGTGCGATTTTAGGTCTTCAATGCATAAGAGCGTAATCGACCAGTCAAAAAGCATTTAAGCAGAAGCATTTCAGTATTACTGCGATCAATACAAGAAACGCGCCCATCACTGCGTAACTGCGCAAAGATTTGTAAAAAGAATAAAATTAATTGTTACAAAAATTAGACTCATTATTATTATTTTTCTAATGTAATTTTGTGACCAATTTTGAGATAGTTCGGTTTTGAAATAAAATTATGTATCACTACAATAGTTTTTTCTTTGTAGGCGTAGTATCCTGGGGAATAGGATGCGGCCAGCCGAATATACCAGGGGTGTATACAAAGGTCGTAAACTTCTTAAAATGGATTGAAGACAATACAAATGATGCCGTCTATTGTGCAAAAAACTAAGCATCCTTACTTTTGTAATAGTGCAGCGGTGGCATATAAAATAGGCAATAAAACCATTATCTCCCAACTAAGTTATTTACAAGTTAAGGTTTAGTAGGCTCGAGAAACTGTCGCAAATAGAATGCGTTTGCAATCACCAACAAGCGCCCATAATCGGAAATTGAAAACACCATGCTAATCAGATCGCTCATAAATGTCGTAATGATTTCGTACCCCTCCATACCGCGTCGAAATTAAAGCGAAAAAACTGTGGAGAAGTCAGTTTGGCTCGCAAGTTTGCACTTTCTAGTTCGCCGGTTGCTGCGACAGCATTTTATTTTGGAAGGTTGTCGGTTGCATGCGTCCGGAGTGAATGCGTCGCGACAACAGCAATTCGCACCTCCAACTTGATCTCTAGAGTTGGCGTCACGTGCGCTACCAAATTAACGCGACTAACCTACATCCACCGCAGAAAAAACAACAGATGTTCTTTTAACCGCACGTAAGCTTTTAACGTACCGTTGACGTAAAAACCTTTCATTAATTGTGGATTTAAGGACGCTTTCCTTAAATTCTGGACATTTGTTAGATTCACTTAAGAGCATGTACCGTCATAAAGAGATCATTTCTCTTGCATTAATCTGCTTGACGTTCAACAGTGCTCATGGTTATCAGTGCCCGCGAAGAAAGGTATGAAGAGTTGCATTTGCAAGTTTCGCTTTTAACAGGTTGTTGCTTTGCAGTCCAGCGAAATGGACAAATCGAAATGCGGTAAGCCTAACAAAACCTAGCCAATAAAATATCTTTACTTGTGACACTTGACAGTGGCCGGACGAAGGTTCTTTGCCAGATTCGATCAAATACCATCGCTGGCAAAGTTTGTTTCGAAGAATTCACCGCCACAACAGTACGCTTACCCGTGGATCGCGAAGATCACCGGATTTTATGCCGGAAGGGCCATACTCTGCACGGGAACGCTCATTAATGACAGATACATTGTAACTGCCCAACACTGCGTGTTGCCGTAAGTAAACACGCTCTAAGCAAGACTAACTTGATTAGAGCAATTTATCGTTTGTGAAAAACGCCTTCTAATTTTTCTTGTGTCACATTTTAATATTTGCTTCATATGTTGTTACTGGAAAGTTTACTTCTTTATCTGTTTCTTCTTCTTCAGGCTAGCCGAGAATAAAAATCTGTCTAAACTCCAATTTTAGAAATACTTCTGACAGATTGTTTGAATTTAAAATTTTGTTACTTCAAAAAATTTTAAATTGCACAAAACCAATCATGACACTAAAAGATCTGTTCTTTGTCACTTGTTTATAAGCTACAAAGTAGGGAATCCCAATATTATAATTGCAGGTGTAACTGAGAACAATCTGGTAAAACACATTTGTTTTTTTTCATTTTGGCAGAAAATCCATAATTAAGTGTTGATATCGAGAGACGATTTAAATTTATGGTGATGTTTTAAAAAATCTTGTATATATTTTATATATATATATATATATATATATATATATATATATATATATATATATATATACTCAAATTTTGCGCCCTTGTGGTTATACTTTATTGATTACACTTGTTCTACGAATCGTAACGGTGTACCCATGACTAACTGGTGGAGAAAGACATTATGTTACTGTTCGTAACGAGCCAATTATTGGAAAATCTCCCTTCGATTGTGTTTATTTCAGAAGCAAACATGCATGGAATCCATCTTTCGCACACTTTCCTGTTTCTAAGCAAATCATGAATAATGTGGTAAACTCGTTCAAAAAAATAAAACTTTAACATTATTTTGCTTCATGTAGCGATTAGCACGAATCAGTTTGTCTACATGATGCTGTTAATCCGTAGCTATCAAAGACCGACCACATCGAGCCTGATCATGCAGATTTGTTATGCCTGGATTTTTCCCTTTTGCCGTTTTTTCTCACCATCTATGACATCTACACAGTCGTTGTCGTAGACAGTCATAAATAGCACCTCTTCACTAATAAATTTCAATTAGCGCACAATGTTCACTCAATGACAGCAAACGTCCATTTACTTGTCATTTTGACTATTACAATATGGCCACTATCTCGATGGTCACTAAAGATAATATATTGCCTATTTAATGTTCCAAGTAGTAATATTATAAAGACGAATAAAATATAAAACGTATTTAGTTTTTTAAGTTACTGGAGCTTCATAAAAAATAAAAATATCTTCTAATTTAAAAATACATTTTTTCCAACTGATAGACAGTTTCTTCGGTCTGCTATCGTAAATTCAAGGTGGTTGTGATATCAGCCAAACATAGTTGTCAAATCTCTATTTTCCAAATGCTTTTTTTGGTAATTCAAACAAATGATCCGTAGGGAAAATGTTCCAGTGTAGCCCAGAACAAATACTTATTTTTCTGTCGAGATTAGGTGGCTATATGAGACCAGGCATTTTCGAAATTTAATATCGTCAGTACAATTGCCTGAGCACTGCCGTAGCTTATGAGGACAGCGAGAGCAATTGGCGGTCATCTTCCAGAAAGCGTCAAACAATATAAATATTCTTTCTAATAACAATGGTCCTCAGAAACATAGACATTCATTTTCAACTGCTTCTCATCCTCCCAAAATTGTTTACGTCGCCCGTACATTTGAGCTTTCTTAAAGACGTTGTTTACAGACTATACCTTAACTATTCTTAAAATTCAGGGCTGTTTTAGGTCATCTGCTCTAAAAAACTTAATAATAATGCTCTTCCTGCTATGCTCACAATCCGTGCCCCTCTCTTCGTTTACCTCACGGTGCATGAGAAACAAACTCTAATTTATATTTGATTCGCCCACGTACCAGAGACTACCACGACTAGGAGATAAGAGTTTTCAAAAGTCCCATATAATTTTAATAACTTGGTTCAAACTGCCTTGTAATGCACATACATTTTAATGAACTGCAAATCAATTTAACAACATCTTTCTGCAAAGTGGACCGAAAATCTTTGGGCAATTTTTTTCCTTTGTTCGCCCCTTGATGATTGTTTTTTCTCTTCGGGAAACCACTGATTTTTAACACTTCAAGTTGTTTTTGCGCGTTTTATTGCAGATTAATAACGCCACAAATAAATACGAAATAACTCCATTAGACCCTGGTTTATTTTAAGCAGAAGGACATTTTTTCGAACCTAAGGATTTGAGGAGATAAGCATCAATAAGAATCGGAATAGATGAGGACGGCTAAGAACAGTAAATTGTTAATAATCAACATACATTACACATTGAGTTCATTCATAGAGAAAACAATCACTAAAAATAATAAATTTTTAGATTCTACACATCAAGTGGAGGCAAGATCTAAGAACTGAAAAGTTAAAGTTTTTATATGTTCACCCCCACTGCCCAATCATCGCACACCATCTCTAATACAGGACGATGTGGCAAACACCGCGCTTTAAATGACATTTGTTTGAAGTTAACGCAAGTACTCAATTATTTTTAGTGACCAAGTAGGCCAATCGCCAGGCGTTTGATCCCCAGGAACTAATTAGAGTCCGTCTACTCCGCAGCCAAGTGCGACCGCACTGGTAATAAATAAAGAATTCTATAACAAGACTTTTGGTCCACATTGTATAAGGTTGTTTTACAGTCTAAATAAAAATAATAAAATTTATTTTACTCTATTATAAGAACGAAAATAGTAATCAATTCTATTTAACAAAAGAAACATACTCAATCGGTTTCAACACATTTCCTGTGCATAAACATCAATTGCATTGCCCTTTACTAACTTTATAGGATACGAAACTATTCATTGGTCAAAACCATCTTAAATCGCGGCTTATAATTTTAATTTCTTCGGTGGTTGACTTAAAACATTTCTATGGCGGTAGCATGACGATATGACGACCCACGTGTTGTCAACAACAATTTTAATTCCTGCACGCAATGAATTATTACCAATCATGCCTTATTAGGATGCAATAGTGCGTGATCGATTATTACACCTACATGAATGCATCTAATTTCGGAAGCAATAGTACGATTGAAATAAACTTTCTAATAAAACATATCTTAATGCACGTTCATTGCCAACAGTTTATCGCATCTTTATAAACACAACTTTTACCTCCATTTAAGTAAAATAGTGTGAATGATCGTGAAGTACCCGAGAGTCCCCCAAACAGTTTTAATCACGAACAGATCCAGTTTTATACACAACCTGTTATTTCCTTATTGCTAAATTTCAACTTTTTCACCCGCCTGGATATGTACCAATGTTTGTTTTGTTCAATTTCGTAGTTCTTTTAATGACATTGGAGACGAAATTATAAATTACGTATTTAAATTTTAAATAAATTTGTCAGTCTCGGGAGCAGGAGTTACTCCTATTTGAACGTATCATTTCCATTTATATATTTAAAATGTAATTACATAAGAAGGTCAAAAAATTAGCGATGTCCTTGTCTTCAAAATAGACCAAAATTGCAATTAACATCTCCTGACCTCCGCTAAATCGGACTCGTGTTGGTGTTGGTTCAATTTTGAAAATTAATAACAATTGCAGATTACAAATTTAATTGTTGTCAAATCTCATTACAGAATGCAATTTTTCGAAAACAAAGCTATGTACATACAAATACATCTTGTACGATGTGTGTGTTATTTGTTTATTTTCTTCTCAAGCTCACTTCCATTCTATTCTAAAGTAATTTCAAAGAAATTTCTGATTTCGTAGAATGGAAATAAAAGGCTGCAATTTTTTCTCTCGATTAGCACAGCGCTGCTTTTGCATATAACTGATCAAGCTCTGAAAAAAATAAACTGTTGGGAAAATTAGGTGAATGTGAGCAAGGAAGAACTTCGTAGTCCAACTCCATTAATTTTTATTGGCCGTGCCAAGATCGCGTAAAATTTTTCATGGACATGAAAAGTCAGAAATTACTGGTTTAAACACAATATCTCGTATACCTAAGTAATGCCCAATACTCTGTAGTAAGACTGTGCTAGAATAGTTTGACGAAGTTGCAAGAAGGAATGGTGGATGATGCCTTCATACCATACATTCACCATAATTTTGATGGGATGAACACTCGCTCTTACGTGCTGTCTGGAGACTTCTTCGGGGTCCAACAACTGTCCACTCCGTTTGCGATTATAGTAAAAAATCTGCTTTTCGTCGTAGATCACAATCCGGTGCAAAAAAGATTCTTTGTTATGACTCAAAAGTCTTTTGTTGCCTTCAGTTAATTCATTCGGAACTTTTCCAATATTATGACAATAGCGAATAGCTTTGGTTACTTTGAAATTATACGCTAGGTGCCGAATTCTGTTCAACTTCTGTCTACAATTCAACTTAACCAATACTAGGAATTAATTATCCACAAGCTTTATTTTTTTATTTACTTAATTAATTAGGTATAATGCCTGTTGGTTTCTTCTCGCAAAAACTTCTCCATTTCTTTCGGTTTTGGGCTTTTCTTCTAGTTTCATACCAGTCCATGCCCCTCACATATGTACTATCTTTACTTCTACCCATTTCTTCCTTAGCATACCTGCAATGTTTTTCCAAACTTTTCTTTTTGTTGTTCCTATTGTCCTCCATCCGCAGTTTAAAGCCCAACCAACCTACTTGCTTTTTTTTATATGACCTCCAATTTTGTCTTCTATCTTCTTTAAGCACCTCTTTTTTGCACTAATTATCCTGTATTTGTGCTTATTCAATAAAGTCCGTGACTCACTACTGTATACTAGAGTTAATATCACAACTTTTTTAAACACTATTAATTTACTCCGTTGGTATTTTGCCTTTCGGAGATTGTGTTTTTTATTACGTTGAATAATCTGAGCTTCCTACTCTGTCATTAATTTCGTAATATAGTTTTTTGTCTTCGTTGATCTGTATTTATATCTGATTACTTGTTCTATTGTGTTTTCTTCCATACTGACGTGCTGCCTTTATCTGCACATATTACCATAGTTTTGTTTTTCGGTACTGTCATATTTATTATTTTGTAGTTCTTGTCTTTATAGTTCTGAATTGTGTTGTAAATTCTCTTCAGAATGTATTATAATTACCATGTTGCCTATGAACATTGATTTAAAAATTGTTACCTTTTCCCCTTTCCAATATCCTTCATTAAATTTTTTTATTTTTTTCTCGCGTCCCCAATTGCGCAGTGTATAAGTAGTGTAAAGAGAAGTGGGCTCAGCACGCATCCTTGGTGTTAATAATTCTGATAATTCCTCGTTTCTCGTTCTGACTATATTTGGCGAGTTTTTTTGGTATATGGTTTTTACTACCCCTAATGGTGTATTTCTTGCTTCCCTGCTTTGCATGCATTTTCAAACATCCATTCTTTTGACCTATCGAAAAGCGTTATTAGATATATGACGCTTTCTTGCCTAGTTGTCTTATTGTTAATATAAATTCTTGTATTCCTCTATTCTTTCGGAAGCTTCTCTGTGTGCCACTCATTATATTTTTAATTTTTTTTTCTTATTTTTAGTTCTAGGATTGACGCAAACATTTTTCCTGGGATATTTAGCAGCGTAAAAGTACATAATGGAAAGATAGAAAATCTTTCCATTATGTCCTGTTCTTTAGTTAGTAAATTTCCCCGTTTACTTATTGTTTTTTAATATAGATGTTTCCTTTTCTCTCATTCTTTTGAAAGTTTCATAAAATAATTTTTTATTTTTTATGTATTTTTCTTTCATTTTGGCTCCAACTTCTCTTCTCATAATAATTCCTATGAAACAATCCACAAGCTTGCTAAGGACAAATCATTCGGTGGATTGGAATTTCTATAAAATAACTGTTTCAAGTGCATCAGAATACTAATCAATTACGAGGTCTATTAACAGATATATTTAACGCATGTTTTGTAAAAATGAATATTGTTCTTAATATATTTTTTTAGATTGACTGTATAAGATGATTGGAAGCAGCAAGTAATCGATTAAATTTATTTTTGAAATGTTCAAGCGAAATCCAGAAATCTATTCGATTTACTCGAATTTTATAGTTGTAAATATACAATACACCGAACGAAATGTAATTATATAATCAATAATCATATGTCAAACTAATAACTGCTCGATTAGAAACAAGTTGTACATGGCTTAACGTAAACCGTATTAACCATAAAAATTAATGGTCTCCAACACTCGTTAACCTCGACGCACTCCGAGCGCTTAAGTAGGTAATATTGGTCACCGGTAATTGCAGCTTGATATGCGTGATATAGGTTTTCTTTGTTTGAAATTTGCTTCCAATAAAAAAATCGCTAAGTACGGCAATAAGCGTGCTTATAAGGCTGAGGCTCAGAATTTATGCTGAACTCTTTATTCTGAAAATAGATTTTATAAGTGTGGGAATGTGTGCCAAAGCTTTTTTAGATAATTAAATTTTGCAAACATTGAATGTTATAAAAAAAATTTCGTGATTAAAAAATATTGAATTGCACTCCGTTTTTACGTTTTGATTTAAATAAGAACATGTTTTCATTAAATAAATATATAAAATTATCATAAGAATTTGTTGACCTTTTCAGAACCGTATAAATCCATGGTTGTGTGCTAGATCACTTACATGATTTATCTTGAAAGTATAAAGCCATATAATACAAAAAATTACAATTACAATAAAAACAAAACCCTACGACTCAAAATAACTGCCTCGTCATATAGGACCGAATCTCGTCAACAGTTTAAAATCACTTCCTTTTCAAAGGTGATTTAAGTTTTTGTACTCTGGTGACAGCAACCCCAAAACAAATTATGCAGCAACATATTCAATTTTCCACCAAAATTTTACGAACTTTAGTATTTTGAATTCCCAGCTTCTAATTCCCAAACACTCAGTCGCTTATTGATTTTCCAATGATGTGCTGAAGTCCTAGAATGTAGATCACTTTCAACAAACTCACAATCATCTCTGCATTGTTTCTACCGTGTCTTATTCACATTATACTCATTTAATTGTTCTCAAAAGTCATCCTAATAGCACCTGCCGACGAATGATCCAATTTTGCTAAAATTTTAATACAATTATACTGCTCTACTCGTTCAATCATCGCTAATGCAATGATTACATACTTATTCTCACTCACCAGCGTCACTCCCAACTGACCTGTAAAAATATTCTTTTTCACGCATGTGCATTAAAGTCATGTTTTCATTTTAGTGACATTGGCTTATTTTCGAAGCAAACCTTGTATACCATTTGTAAATTTCGACACGTCTTATCGATAAACTAAGAAATGTTGAACCTATGTTAAATTTAACTCGGCTCATTAATTACAAAGTAGCCATAGGTAATCTAAACAAGCACCTATCATCAAGCCATCAAATAACCGCCAAAACTCTCTTTGAAACTGTTAAACGAAGATTCAGAACAATATTTTGTATCTACTGACTAACATAAAATAAATCAATATAACCTTGCTACAAACCAAATACACAGTTTCAATTTAGGACGAAAAATGGTAACATCAACAGCGTTATAGTATGCAAAAGTACTATTCAAACTTACACCTTCAAAAATAAAACTTTATCAAACTAAGCATCACCGTCAAATATCAAATATCTTATTCTTTTAACCCTTTATAATGTCCAGTGTTGGGCATAAGTCTTACTTAGCATTTTCATCTTTTGCTGTCTAAAAATATATATATAGATTTTTGTTATTATATTTTTTATATTACATCAGCAAATACTTTTAATACAGACCACATACATTTTTTTTAGTATGAATACTACCCATTTTAATCCCGTTTTCTCTTTCCAAATCTTTATTTCCTTTTTAGAGTTTTATTTTTTTGCCCCAAATATACTTATTCGTTCGTATCTTCTATTCTTACATTATTTAGCGCAACATTTGGGCATCTAAGACACATTTCTTTAATTAGAGGTCTCCCAGCTAAAATATCATACGGGCAAAACTTCTCAAAATATAAATTTCTCTGTAAACAGGTTTTAAAAATGATGAAAAGTCAATATATACAACTACAAGAAATAAAAAAATATATATTGTTTCGGCCAAAATTTGAAAAAGCGAAAACAAGCACTTCGTTAAAACCAAGAAACACTAAAAAAATTGACTAGACAGCCCTACTGTCTCTGCAACCTCATTGAACTATTGATATATAAAGAAATATCTCATATGAAAAATCCAACACGTGTGACTGTCAAACTTAAAACCAATAATAGTATCTCATGAGACGTAGTCAACCGAAAACTTCCTAGTCCATTTATTAATCAAAACCACTACAATGAAACACAAACAGAAATGGTAATGATGAAAAAATAGAAATCCAGTCAATCTAACCATTCAAATACGTATCTCACCACACAATTCACCAAGCGTCACATACCATCCAAAAAGTAAGTCATGGTTGTTCGGTAAACCGTTTCAGCAGTATATTCTACAGAGATTCCTTGCCCTTTAGAAATTTCTTAAAGATCCGAATAACTGAAAATCCTAAGTAAACAGGTTAAAACTACATGCTCAGTTATCCCGTATTGCGTGAAAAAAATAATGATGCTTAACATGCCAAGACGTTTCCTCCTGATAATTTTATGCAAGTTTTCTACTGGAGAGGTGAGCATTAAGTGTAGTATCGGGCCTTTAAACTCCAGCAGCAATGCCTCTTCATAATTTTAAAAAATATTATTAGTATTAGCTGGTCCAGAAGGTTGTGTCTTGGTGAATTGGTTAATAAGCTAAACGGAATGAAGAAAATCACTTAATCATGTCTAATATATAAATCAGCCGAAAAAGTTTTGAAGACGAGTTATACTGCAGGCTATAATTTCAATTTTAATTTGGTTAACATTCAAATATTTTAACTTAGAGTGCCTAAACAACTGTCGTATAAATAAGATAATACTGAATTTAGATCCAAATTACAAACTACACGGTACCTTTATGGGTCAAATTAAACCTTAAATAATTTTTCCGTATATCAAGACAGTATCAGTAAGTGATTTAAGACCATGGAAACATTTACCATTGTAGTTTGACAACCTTTAATGAATATTAAAAATTAGCTTAATAACTTTTATACTTATATTACGTAATTCTTGGCTATATGATATGACGTTATAAAGGAGAGTAAGCATTTGGAAAGAAACACCACATAGTGCAATTAAAGCGTATTCATTTCATGATTGCACTCGGTACGTTTTGTAGTGTTAAAGACATACAAATGGATGCGAGTAAAGACCATATACTCCATGTGTTACCATGAGAATGGAACAGAGCAGTGACAACAATGAGAAGAATTGTGGATGTGTGTAGAAAGCGAATACCAATGTCGATGATAATTTAACAAATTTAGATGTCAACAATTTAATCTTTAATAAAAAAAAAACAAGATTTAAACAAATAAATTCGACAAAGACGTCAGCAGCTAGCCCGATTACGTTATCTACAATCCAAGTGACGTCAACAACGGCCCCCCAACACCATGCCTACCACACACACACGAGTACAAAAGCAAAAACGCACGGGACAGTCACTTAATTTTTAGAATATTTTCTTCTGAAGATGTCCGCTGCAGTTGTGGACGAAACTTCAAGAGTTTCCGAACGCCGTCCACGTCCTTATAACCCCAGAACCAACCACACAATGTAACGTAACACCGACCGTGAAAGCTTTTGCATCTATTTTATTCTTTGAATGATTTTATTTAAAATTTTCTTTTGATTTCTTAAAGTTAATTATAACTGAAGCCCCAAAATCTAACGTTAGTTACTATAATTTGATTTTAATAGTCCTTAAAAAGGATTTTAAATATTATTGCCTTTATACGTTGGTTATGAATCTTAAATCATTTACTTTAATTTATGAGCTGTGTATAATGTAGTCGTGTTTTAATAAGTAAAAATGTTCAGTTGCTTCAAAAATCATTTCATCATTTTTCCTGGAGACGTCGAACAACTTTAAGCGAAATATGGTACATCGATATCGATATACTTCAACCAGCTCATCCCAGCTTTGTAGAACATCACAATGCTCCGCTCTGTTGTTAAATGCGTGTTCTTATGGGGTACTACTTAATGTTTGGAAAAGGGGGCAAACCGTTGGCACAAAGAACCAAACTTGATGATTTTATTTTAATAACAAATTAAAAATGTGTTTAGTAGAACTCGACGGGTGTTTTACACTAACAGGTCGAAGTGGATACCACTAAACAAAAATAATGACCTTTTGCTGGTACATAACATATAAAATTGTTTTTCTATGTACTCTCCTGAGTTATAAATACATTCTGCCTAATCGTATACGAGCGCTTCGACAATAAGTCGTGAAAGCTCCGTCTTCAAAATGCTTCTTCTAGAGGTTTAAAGAAACAATAATCGCCGGGAAATAAATCCGAACTGTAAGAAGAGTGTGGTTCATAACAAATCCTCATTTTTTTCTAGAATTTAGTTTACAAGACTCAGATTTTTCAAAACCTAAGAGCATCTGTAATAATTTTCTGAATACTCCTATAACTTATTTCAATTTCAGCATCCGTTAATCGTAATTCTTTAAGAACAGATGGCAAACAATGCGAATATTTACCTCAGTCTCGCTGATTCTTGGGTGAAGTCGGTGATCTTTGTTTTCAACTGTTTCTTATCTTCTTAAAAATTGATTAGGCCACTCGTAAATTTGATCCTTCTTAAGGGTGTTTCCCTTAAACAACGCCTTAAGTTTTTTCAAAAAGTTGGAATATCGTTATGTCCCCTATAGTTCACACCTTGATAAGAATATGTTCCGCAACTATCGAGGATATCTCTTGTTCTAACTAAAGAAGCTTTAATGCGATATGCTTTACGGAGAGAATCCCCTTCAGACACCTCTACTTACTGTGTTCAAAAATTTATATTTGATTCACTTTCGCATTTATAAAATGACTTATAGTTCAAAATAAAAAATAATAATCACAAAATTAAATTTGTTTCAGTCCACTAGAAGCCCAACATCTTACCGTAACATTAGGTTACAGCGAAGCAAATGAAGTTCCGCAGGTTTTAGATACAACAACTTCAAATTCACTGCAAAGCGAAGTTGTTGGGATTATCCTACACCCAGACTACGATTACACCAACGTGGAAACGGCGTCTAATGACCTGGCTCTCCTCAAAATCAAACCTGTCTCTTACAGAAAAACCATCTATCCTATTCAACTTCCAACGGTTGCATCCCAATGTAAGCGAAAATCCATACAAAATTTCGTGTAACGTAATCGTTGAAACTGTTCCAGTTTTCGACTTGTCTAACCTAGTAGGCGAAAGTGTTGGATGGCAGCAGACAGTTTTGTTCAACCCAAGACAGCAGAATTCACCTTACAGCACATTTGATAAAATAGATGTTCAAATAATCAGCAACACCAACTGTAGCAACTACAATGTTTACTACCAACGTGCTATAAATCCAGATGTTTTATGCACCAAAAGCTCTGCACCACAAAAATATAGAGTTTGCAAAGTAAGTGATCTCCAATAACGCGGTAATGTATCGAATCTAACAAAACAAATATCCATAACCTAAGATATAAAAAAGGGAAGTACGGTTCTTGTATAAAACAATCACTATATATTACTATTTAGAATTGAGTTAATAGTCAAAAATGAAATTGAAATTTAGAATTTCCCACTACTGAAATTTCAAGTAGAGTAATAGTAATAAAAAGGTCTGGAGAAAATGTTTAAATTGTGTGAGTGAATATTTAAATTTTAGTACACTAAACTGCTCATACAAAAAACCTACTGCATGCAATGATTCAGTGTTGAATTTTTGTCCCTTTAGAAATTTTTTAACGATCCCAAAAA
Organism: Sinelater perroti; assembly: GCA_036346155.1. Taxonomy (NCBI): domain Eukaryota; kingdom Metazoa; phylum Arthropoda; class Insecta; order Coleoptera; family Elateridae; genus Sinelater; species Sinelater perroti. Next base: position 908,964 of record JARFIY010000110.1, read on the forward strand.
GATGAAAGCAACAAATCTGAGCTATATAGAGCATCCGTTTTTCGCCTTGACCCTTGTGCATTATTTGAGACTAATTACTATTGTCATGTATACATGTCTTGATTAAAAAAATAAATTACCGTTTGTTTAAAGAAATACTCAGAAAAATTTAAAAACGCTGAGCGTGCATCACAAATACAGCGTTCCAACATCTACGTATCGAAACTCAAATTTCAGCGTGGAGCACTTCATGCCGGTTTCATTTGAACCTACCTTGTGTATAACATTTAATAATCAAACTAATCCCAGTTTCTTTTCAAACGTATAGATATAAATTAAATTTTTAAAATTCATAAAGTTTTACGGAAATTATTTTCCACTAAAAAATCTTCTGAAGAAAAGAGCTTTGATTTTATTATTTTCACACATAATAATTGCGACTGTAGCGACTTTAACCTGATACATTTTTTATATTTCATTAAGATATAAAATTTATTTAAAAAAATGTTAATTATTTAATACTTTGATGCACTCAAAAAACTACTTTTGCAGAAATTGATGTAGTACTAAAATATTCGTTATCACCCTGAGAAGGCATTCTATCTCTAGTGCCTCATCTGTAACCCCTGTACCATTTGTTATAACCTTATGTACTGCAAATTTACATATTGTTTTTGTACGCTTACAAGGTATAAACTTATGCAATGCATCGTATTTTCCTTATAATACTCGTATATGATCCTTAAGAACCCTTTGGTGTTGCATATTTTGGGGCCGTTTCATGAGTGATAACAAACACTTTCACACTACAACCACTTCTATAAAATAACTGCTTCAAGTGCGTAGAGATATTAAACAAACGTGTTTTTTTTAATACAACTCTACCTAATATAAACTTATTAAAAAGTAATTAGCTGTTTTTCGGCATTATTAAACGAATATTCATAATTAAAATATTCTCTTGATACACAACGGCCAAAGTTTTGGCCTCTTTTTCACAAAAGTAAATATCGTTCACGTCATAACAAGCCATTACAGTTGCTGGATGATAGCCTCTCTCGCCTCTTGGCACTAACAGAAAATTTTTGACGACCTAGCATATACCCTATAAGAGTTGGATTTAGGTATAGTCAAGACTAGAAAGAAAATTGAGATTTAATCATGCAAAAGGCGCAAAATCGTCAAGATGGGCGAAAGTAGTATCTAGAAATCAATATCTTACTATAAGAAATACCACAAGAAGGTTGTCCTTTCTGACAATGATTTTTTATTGTTGTTAAGAATAATGATTTAAGCAAAATGACTTTACCTTTGTTTCAATTTACTAATTCACCTACTTATATATAGTATGTATAATATATCATTTCATACGTAACTTCTTCTACTAAACTGAAAATCTAGCAAGCAAACATACATAAAGTACTTGGAAAGTTGTACAATAAACCTTTTCAAAACCTTTAAAAATAGAGCCCACAGTACTATATACATTTCATCATCTTTTAAAAGCACTTGTTAAACTAACTCTTCTTCCCGGAATGAGATTTCCGTACAAACAGGCGTGTTTTTGTTTTCAAAACCAAAACTTCAATTATAAAAATAAAGCCAGGTTTAACCACCTCCTACGCTGCACCACAAACACGTCATTCCCCTTCTCATCGGTTAAGACATAGGGTACCCAAAAGAAACAAACATTTGTCACTTGAAGGTAACGGTACAAATACTTTTTTATCTGACGACAAGTCATATGCCTCGAGCACCTTTCTGACAGCAGTGATAGGCAAAGATAAGCACCCTCATCTCAATGTGTCTTTCAAACTAAAATTTCCTCTTTGGAATTCTCGATATGGTCGTATATTGAATACAATCATCTACCAGTGCAGAAGGAGTTTCTTCCAAATATTGATCGACACTCAAGTGGGGAAAAAATAATGAAACTTATCAAAATCAAAATTTTTTTTTAATAGAACTTTTACCTGCTCAACAATATACATTGTTATACAAGGTATGTTTGACAATTAATACTTAACGAAGGGAAATAACAGAATGGTACCTAATAACCACTTGAAATAGCTGTGTTAATAGTCATTTGGATTTACCATTTGATCACATAATTAATTGAGAATTAATTGCACTTAGATATCAAGACTATCACTTACGTATTTTGATCAAATAGTTATTTGGAGATTAGTCCGCACTTAGTCATCACCACTATCACTCAAGTATATGTCTTGGGGTAACTTTCGTTTTAATCGTCTATGAATACTTCTTTGGCCTAGTTCATAGAAGGTTGCACCATTGCAGTTGGTAAGGTTGTCATGGAAGGTTTTAGTCAGTTTTGCAATATGTTCTTGAATTGTGAGCATGTTTAATTCGTGATGAAGTTGTTGATTTGTAATGAACCACGGGGCGTTGACTGTTGTTCGAAGAATTTTATTTTGTAACGTCTGGATTCGGTTGAGATTGGTTTTAGAAGTGTTATCCCATATCACACATCCTTACAGAATCAATGGACGTATTAGAGATTTATACAAGAGCGTCATGCATTCGATTTTCATAGTGGACTTTTATTTATGATTGGGTAGAGCTGGATTAAACGTGTGGCCTTCGTTCAGCTTTTTAATATATGGTATTTCCATGTGAGCCGAGTATCGAGATGGATACCCAAATATTTCACGGGCTCGTCTTTGGCATTCCATTGTATAGTATGTCCATTGATTGTAATTAACGTTGGATTTTTGATAATTCTAAGTGTGAATATTTTCGTAGTACACTTGGAATGATTAATTGATAGATTCCATTTCATGAACCATCTGCATAGTGTATTGGCGGCAGTTTGTAAGTCGGCTATTGCTTGCTCTAAGTTTTGATTTCTGGTTAACACGACCGTGTCATCTGCGAACATTGCTAGGTTTGCATTGGGAACAGGAAAGTCATGCATGTAGATGTTGAATAAAATGGGACCTAGAATACTCCCTTGTGGAACCCCTGCATGTATAGCTCTAGTAGTTGCATATGTACGATTTTCTAGGAACGAGAACAATATGGATTTTATGTACTCAGGTAGTTGAAGACGTACTATTTTATATTTTAAGCCATCAGTCCACACTCGATCGAATGCTTGAGCTATGTCTAAAAAGCAAGGCAGTAACGTATTGTTTGCTTTCAAATCCTCGTTCGATTGTTTCGATCATGCGCTGTAGTTGATGGCAGGTGGAGTGGCCTTTTTTGAATCCAAATTGAAAGGTGGGAACAATACTCAGTTTTATTACCTCTTCATTAAGCCGGCGATATATGACCGTTTCGAAAAGCTTCGAGATTGTAGTTAGAAGACTAATAGGTCGATAGCTAGTAATATCTTTCTTGACTTTGTTTGGTTTGGGAAACAGTAGAATAATTGCATGTTTCCATGCATTCGGAAAATAACCAATCCTTAAGCACGCATTAAATGTGGTTGCTAGGTATGCCAATGCTTTTTTTGTAAGCTTTTTAAGTATGACATTAGGTATTTTGTCATATCCTGGCGATTTATTTATTGGAAGACTTTTAATTATTGATGCGAGTTCTCTATGTGAAGTTGATTGGAAGTTTGGTTCTATGATTGGCTGGTGAGTTTCTACATAGTTGATGGCTATATTTCTAAATGTTGGATCTGCGTGATTTTCAGATGTGAAGGTTTTATTTTGATACTTTGGATAAGAAAGATTCTGGTTTGGTTTAACAACGCTTTTATTTATGATAACCGCACAGTTCTCGGCCTTCTTAGTAGTGCAACAAGATCCATAATCCCATTGCAGTTCCACAAAACAAACTAATTGAACATTTCTAGGTGTTGTCCAGACGTCGAAAGATTTTAATTGCTAAATTTACTCAGTTTAAGATGACTTAGAGCAGAATTTATTTAGATACAAATTGCAAATAAATTTGGGAAAAATATTTAAATATTGTAAATTAAAACTTCGCCTAGCTAACAACGAAGAGACATATACTTTCTGTCTTAAGTATTTTAATACTTTTTTCAGTTAGCACATTAAATATATAATCACACATTACCCTCTTTTCAATTCAGTCATTAAACCTGAAAGGCGTTTAACATTTTCCAAATATCACTACATGTTGTTTATCACTACCATTTATTGGTTAATGTTAAGTAGTGTTGATTGTATACATTCTTTTTCAGGGCTACGATGGAGCGCCGTTAATGATAGAAAATAATAAGAGAGTTTACAACGTTACTATTTTAATGGGTAAGATATTAACCAAAAAATTAAAAAATAAAGAAAAGTAAAATTTGTATGTACCAAACACACACTACAACAAGGTTGTCGAAAAGTTTTGAGTAGAAATTTTTATTTATATTATATTGCCGTCAGTTTACCAAATTTTAGAGTAAAAATTTCTTTATTAATTATTGAGGTTAATAAAAAAAAATTCCACACTACATCTGCTCCAATTGAGTGCAAAGATCTTTTCAACTTAAAATAGACTGAAAAAATCGAATTATATAGCACAAACTATTATGTAATTGTTTAATATTTTGACGTAAGGAAAACAGTTATTTTATATAAGTGAATATAATGCGAAAATGTTTATCACTCAGGGAACGTATTCTCCATCTTCGTTATAACCTTTTAAAGTTCGGAGTTTTTAAACGTCTTTAACAACCTTGAAAAATTTTTAATAGGAATAATATAGAAAATTAAAGATTAACTTTTTCTATTCTAATATCGCGATTAAAACTCTTCTAACTTCCTTCATACTTTCGTGGCAAATACCACAAAGAGTTGTAAAATAGAAGAGTCATAAACGAATGTCACAAGAAAATTAAAATACACTATAAAAAACCACACCAGAATCATCGCTATAAAATAAATCGTAAGCCTACAAAAACAACCAACAAAGTCATACTTCAAAAAGTTGTTTCCTGAGTAATAATGAACATTTCCGTACCACAATCATTTTTATAAAATAGCTATATCAAGTGCGTTAAGGTACTGAACAATTGCCAAATTTTTGTATTTTATGGTTTTATAATTCTTCAAAAAATGCTAAAACTTATGAGGCCTGAATTTTGGAACATCATGTTCATTACTTTCGGGTTATCAGACTATATTTAAAGTTTGGAAATTATTATTATTATATTTACAACTGCGAGAAACATCATCAGAAAAAATTATCGGTAACAACCCAATAAGAGCCTATATGGTGTACTTATTTCTTGATGATGTACATTTTCAGGCATTGTGTCTTGGAGTGCACCTAAAAGCAAGCCCTGCATTTGGTACGACAGCCCAGTTGTATACGTTCGTGTTGATAAGAAATTGCAATGGATAATGGACAACACCAAAGACGCTCTGTATTGCAGATATTAACTCTACAAGATAACGTAATGTTAATTTAAGAATGGCATCGTTTGTAAGACTTCCAAATTCAATTATAAGGTTGTAAGAACAAGGCTTCGTGAGTTTATTAATTTAAAGTTAGAAATGATAAACATTTATTTTACATAACCTTAATTATTAAGCAGTGTCGTTCTAATAAATAAAATAAAATTTATATAAAACCTAGGTGTATTTATTAAAAGTTCAAAGACTGCATCAAAAATGAAGAAGAAAGTATAACAGAAAATTGAAAACAAATTTGTTGAGTGTTGAGAAAAGTAATTAAAGAATATTTATACGACACACCAAATATTACAAAAAACTACTAGAACAATGACCAAAAGTTTAAATTACATTTATTTTCAATTTTTTGTTTGTATAGAACCAAGCTGCCAAGAGATATAATCAAACTGCATGCCAGGTATAAATTCCCTAAGATATTAAGAGCAACAATAAATAACAATTAAAATCGTAAAAAAAATCATTTAAATTAGTACATTGGGTCGCCTCATAATGAAACGAAATCTGGTAGAACATTAGTTCACTGGCACTAACATTGTATATAATTTAAATTTTTTAGGAAACGTTTAATAAAGGAGAAAAGGTAAATCTAAGGATATATCAAAGAAAACAAGACTCCCCTTATAAAAATATGAATTAAAAGATCAATACAATTTTACTATTTTCAAGGATCAGTTTCACGTAAGACTCTTCTATAACAGAGAGCTTTAAGGTGTCAATTTTGTGCGATCTTAACATGTACAAAACATAATAATAAAAGTTGCAAGCAACATTAATAACAAGGCTAACGTAATCATGAGATACGCGATAAAGTATTTGAGATTTCCTGTGGAACCGTTGTTTGAATTGGAAATGTTCCATTAATAGTCTTCTTCATTAAGAAATTTAGACGCGTCAATTGGCGTCGTTTCTGGCTCCATCATGGGTTTGACCCATTTTTCTATAGCAGGAAAAATATGAAAAAAGCTCATCCAAATTTATCCATATGTCTCATATTTAAAGATTATAAATCTGAAAGAATTTTTGTCTGTTTGCAACCATTTGGCTACTACAGAATGTATCGAGCACCAATAGACAACTTCAGTAGTTCCACCCCTTTGAAGTGCTACAGAACAGTAGCCTAGCTAGAAAATACCACTTTCTTGTAAACTTTGACCCCGTGACCTCAGTCTCTTAGAATTACAAAGCATTTCTTTGAATTTCATATTAAGCCGAAGTACCTATATACCAACTTCCATTGATAAGTATCAAAGCACCTTTGAGTTATCGCTAACAGCCCCGATTACATAAAGCGATACCTTTAACATACTCAGCTAAATTAATAACGAATAGCAAAAGATCCAAAGTTAACACAAATAAAATACTTTAAAATACAAAACACAAATATTTACTTACAAAACACCATAAATCACCTAAAAACATAATGCTTATTTTTTATCTTTGTATTTCAAATATCATTTAAAAACCAAAATGAGTTGTAACATCTATATTACAAATATTACTCGGTATAGAAATCGTACAGATACAATGTGTGTGTGCGTGCGCGTGTGTGTTTATGCGACTGTGTATCTGTACGACTGCGCGTCTGTGCCTATGTGAATCTGCGCGCACGCAATATGTGTGTGTTTGTGTGCCAGTAACATTAAGACTAATATCGATTAAATTTGGGGGATTATTGATAAACTGTAAGCCTAAGTAAGAATCATAGTAGTGCGCAATAACCAAAAACAAAAAACAAAGGCTAAACGATTTTAAATCTATCAAAGACTCATTACGAAAAGGAAGGAGACGATAAAGTGGATCAGTATCCACATGTGATAAAATTTACGTTCATCAGTATAATACTCCACAGATGCTGCAAAAGTTTTTACAACTGTGTTTGAAAATCGCAAAGGCACAGTTTTTACTGATTTCTTAACCGAACAACACAATAAATACTCAATACTATGGTGATCTGCTAGTCAAAGTGAAAAAAGACAATTCCCGCCTCTACATTTTCATCATAGTTTGAGCCAAAGTTGAGTAAAAAAATTGAACAGTAGCAGATTATCCTCCTTGCAACTCTGTTTCACATCTTTGTGACCATGGTCTGTTCTGGCACATCAAAAATGTCTTAAAAAAACAGCGGCATAAAATCAACAGCCGAATAAAGAAAATCGTCCGCAAGTAGTTTCAGAATCAAATCGTTTTTCTTTTTCGAAGGTGGCATCAAAAGTTACCTATTTGATAGATCAACTGCATCGAAAGGGTTGGAGGGATATGTTAAAAGGAAGAAACTTATATCGTACTAGGAGTTACCCTCCAAAAGATAATTTTGTCGTCCTAGACTGACAATTTTTCACCCGCCTTCCCTCAAATTTTTGCAAGGTGCGAACGTATAAATTTTTAATTAGACCGGCTTTTCCTCTGGATCAGAAACATGGAACAATTTAACGCCCATTCATGGTGGACGTAAGCATAATCATAGGAAATACGTAATACGTAAAGTTGAATTAATGCAAAGCTTATGCGCTCGTTCATAATGCATTCCCGTAATTTTTACGTTTTACGTTCAGTTGCAATAATTTTTAATTTTTCTCTAGATTAATGTTGGCAACAGTAACAGAATGTTTGTTCAACGAACTTAAAAAGTTCGCTACTGAATTCTATATGACTGTCTGTCTGTCGCTGTCACAAAATTATGGATTTTTTAAAATTTTAAAATGGATTCTTATAGGAAATTTTACGCTGATTTCAAAATCGAAATCAAAAAGTTTCTATGTCGAATAGTTTTCGAGATATTCGACTTCGAATTTCGGGAAAATTTCGACATTGCGATTTTATGAGTAATTCTTAAAGAAAATTTTACGCTGATTTCAATAATGAAATCGAAAAAATTCTATGTCGAATAGTTTTCGAGATATTCGACTTCGAATTTCGGGAAAATTTTCGACATTACGATTTTAAATGTGATTCTTATAGGAAATTTTACGCTGAATTCGAAAATGAAGAAAAAATTCTATGTCGAATAATTTTCCATATATTCGATTTCGAATTTTCCCGAAATTCGAAATCGAAATCGAAAGGTTTTTTTAAGTTCGTTCTGGGATTGCTTACAGAGCAATCTCTTCGCCGGCCCCATGTTTTTATTCTAAATTAGCTATACCCGGCCACGCGTTGTTGTGGTTTTGCTTTTACGTCCAACAGAAGGCGCTGTTTTTCACAAAAAAATGTTTTTATCTATCACAGGTGTGACATCTATACAAGAAAACAATCAAAATATTTAAATAATTCAAAAACGGTTAAAGTTAGAAGGCTGATTTTGCGCCGAATTAGCAAATCACCTACTACATAGTCTGTCCGGTCACCAGACTAAAATTCCCTCAACTTTTACTTGTGAGACCACCTACAAAACGTCGTGATAAACTAGTTGAATGTAGACATTCGGACAACGTGTCATTGTAGTGACGCTGTTCGGATACATCCCAGATTTGAACAGATAAATTAATAAATCATGTATTTCATTAACACTTGTATTGCACAGGGATACTTTAATCACTAACTCTAAAGTTATCAGAAATAAATAGCACAATACCGTGTAATATAATATGATGCATTATGATCAATTCGATATTACTGTACATTTCTTAACATAATGTTCGTACAAACTCAATCACTCGTCTTACTACATATAAGGACTTTTTAGTAAAATAATCAAATACTTTATAAATAAATCGCCAGCTACATTTTACTCTAAAAACTCTACAGGTTTTGTCAGAAAGTAAATGCACATTACCTGAAAGATTATTTCCTCCCCATTTTGTATTCAATAGATTAAATAAGTTACAGTTACACTAACTTAAGGCCATCGTTTGATCTATGCTATTATATGAGAATGTAGTGTCATCCGCGGAAATAGTTCGAGAAAATCTAGATCGCGTATCGAAAAAAATTTCCTGTTGGCTGTCAAAAAAAATAAGTTTCTAGATGTTATATAACCTATTTTTCACGATACGAAAAACTAGCAAAACACTAATAACTTCACAGTGTCTTCAACTTGGCAAACAATAATAATTAAAACATAGTTAAACTTTGAGCTATTCTCTAACAATTATATATTTCATATAATTAACAAAGAAGACCAGTGCATAATTACTGTTTTACATTCCAAATCAGTTTTCTAGGCTGTAACGCTGACAAGAAATGCACACGGAGTTTCAATAATTTCAATCCTCAATGTAACCCCAAATGAATTATTAGTAGCTAGTGTCATTACCAAAACAAATACATTTGCAGTCACGGCAATATTTATTCCTATCAAAGATATTATAACCACCATAAAAGCTACACAAAATTCTCCTCCGTACCAAACAACTTGAATACGTTTTAATACAAAATATAGACAATAATCATATGAGGTAACATCCGGAAAGAACAAAGGATGATGTAAAACATCCCAGTTAAATGTTAAGAATTTGTTTGTAACGGCTAGACAAGTGGGATCTGGCGTTATTGTACTGGAAAGCAACCCCTTGTCTGTTCATTAATTTTGTTCGTTTTGTACTGATTGTACTTGCTTCATCTTGTCCATTCGAAAACAGTATTTCGTTGAATTAATGGTTTCACTTTATAAAAGCTGTTTATAATAAATAAAGTCCTTCCAATTCCACCAAATAAACATCAAAACTTTCTTCATACGAGACATGGTTCTACCAGCTAAAGAGTATTTACGACTAACATTTTCATAGAGAATCTAAGTCTCGTCGCCAGTAATTAATCTCTTCAAAAAAGGGTCTTTCTCGTTTTATTGAAGAAAACACTTCTATGAATAATGCAAATATCGTAAATATTATAATTTTTTTAGAGCAATGTAACGTTATTTGTCGCAAACGTTTAATTTAATTTGTTCTACTGAAAGCATAGGAAAGGGCGTATATTAACTATTCAGCTTAAACGAAACGTATTCTACAATAACTAGAAGATTAAAAAGTGAGACACTAACATCTAAGAAATAAAACATTGTTAGATAGAGTAGCTATGTGCAAATTGCGAAAATGGAGAGCTAAAAGTCTTTGAGTAAGGCTCAAAGACTCGTAGCCCTCCTTGGAAAGTAGGTAGATTGAAACGTCTAGATTTTTCTCAATATATACGGCGCGGTTCAACCCGTGAAATAAGTTGTTTAAACATAGTTAACCACAGAAACCTATCCGAAAAATATCAAAAATATCGTTAGAAGAAACAGATATACCCGAAAACAACTAAAAATCCTAGCTAGACACATAAGAGAATACAGAAAATGGCTCAGTACCCCAACATTGTGAGGTAAATGCGAAAAGAGAAAGTAAGTACAAATATTAACCAGTAGAATACACTGATCAAAAATCCTAGATCTTAAAAATAAATCATATTTTGGTATTGTTGAAAATCTTCTGTAACTCTCCAAAAGCTGCCCTTGATAATCGCATCATTCTTCTAATTTGTTTTATTTTCTTTATTTTTATTTATTCTAAGTAGGTATATTTAGTATCTGTTTCCAAGTTGTAATCATTAAAGTTTATGTACCTTAGTCATATTGTCAGATTTTAACATATTTATTTAAGGCCTATTTTTTCCAAGCTTCTAACAATTAGTTTTGTTATTGTTTGAAGTTCTTCAAAGCTTGGGGGACAAATACTAGGTCGCCTGCACGTCTATGTTTATTCCTCTATCTATTTTAATAGCGCCATTTCTATGGCGCACACTTCCATAATTAAAAACCTTATTGTAATCTATAAAGGCAATGTATAAGTTTAGATAATATTAATTTGACTTCTCTGTTAATGTTCTCGTTGTAAGGACATATTCAGATGTGCTAAAAGAATTCCTGGATCCAGTCTGCTCTATTGCTTGGTAGATATCCACTTCCTATGATAATCAATTAGTTATGACTCTTGTCTGTAAATTTGCGACGACAAATAAATGGATCAATAATTGAGTATGTTGTATAAGATATAAAGAAAATTAACAAAGCTTGTAAACTGTTAGGTCGAAGAAGAGATGTTCCATGACACACTAGTGGTATATTATATACCACGTTCAAACAAGTTTAATATAAAGATAATATAACATGTGCATTCATCAACTGGAAAAATTGAGATAGTTCAAATTGATACATTATGCATAATTTGATTAATATTGTTTACGCTAGTACGAATGGAGGATCGTTTAAAAATATTACTGAATTAAAATCACCACATTTAAGCACATTATACTTACATTTATAAGACTTACAGTAATCGAATCTCGAATAAGTTTATTATAATACATGGTCGAGTACTATTTTCCTTAGGATTTATTTCTAACCATAATTATTTAAAACTAAATGCCTAATTGTGAAATGCAAATTTTACTCAGAACTTACTCCGAGTCATAGCTAAAGAAACCATTTTGAAAATGTGTGAAAGGTAACAAAGATTTAAAAATTATTATTATCTTCAATGTAAAGGAATCAACAGCTTTGAATGTACTCAACTGTATTAAAGAAAACAAAATCAGTGTTTGATATTATCCATACAATAATAAAATCATAATCATGCATCTAGAACCACACCAATAAATATAATGTATGGATCAGACAGATTTGAAGTGTTGCATCTTTATCAAAATCTTCGGCGGTCACCAAAGATGTATCTTAACAAAACACCTTAAAAAATAACGAGTTTACAATTTTGAGAAACCAACCAATTAATAATGTTACCTGTATTAAACCAATTACCACCACTAATACATGAACAACTTCAAAAATTGATATACATTAAAAAAAACTCCATATTTCAAGATACCTTATTGTAAAAACCCATTGCAGTTGCAAATAAAACATTGAAAATTCAAATATGACCTAACAATTTAAACCATGTACATTCATAAAATAATTAGTTACATATAAATACATCTTAGTTTATTAGATTAAAAAAACAATATTCTTAATTCTTTTGTAGCGAAACTTTATTGCAAAAATGTTTACATCCATAAAACAGTAACTTATACTAACAAGAAACTGTGAAACTAAACATCATTAATACAAACGCACAAAACAGAAGCTTTTACTGGAAAATATTGCAATCATTGTCAAAATAAAACAAATTAAGGTCACTATAGTGAGGTTGTGAGTAGCAAATTTAGCTGCAACTAGTGTCACTATGCAGTTGTTTGCTTCAAAAATGCGTAAAAATTAGTAATACTTAGAGATTAGTCTATGAATTATCTTAAGTTATGTACAAATTTTACAGTTCTTTTCTCTAGTGCAACTTTTAGTATCTTGATCAACCATAAATTTACTGTTTGCAGAGTTCTGACATCACCTGTACAATTAAAACGTGTTTCTCATACTACATACAAGAAAAAATGAATTTCCAAACCAAAAATCATATGAAGCATGTATTTTGTACATTAAATCACTAACCAAACTGTATACATTTTTCAAACAAAATATGAAACTAAAAACGTTATTTAAAAAAATTCTCATCATTTCACAGTTTGTGTTCTCAAATTCAAACTATAATAACCAAATCATTTAATTAGCATCTTGTTTTGTTCACTAAACAGATAGTGTTATGATCCTTTTTTCGTCTTTCATAACTAAATTAAAATATCCAATTTGGAAAATTTTACCACATACTTTTACAAAGTTGAACTAAGTACAGCCCTGCAATTTTATGCAAACAAATTGGAAATCACAGAAAGTACATTAACTAGTTTAATAAATAACTTGAGTGGCATTCTTGTTACAGGACGATGTGACCGCTTCTTCAAGATTGCTATCAAGCTTGCGATAGTTAGCAGAATTAGGTCTTCTTGTACGAGAAGGTCTCCTACCTCTACGCCCTTCCACCACCAGAGCTAGTATCTGAAAATCAAAAATTTTAAAAATCGGCGTGTCTACTACAACGATTCGTCCATACCTTTTGCTTGTTATGATACGCCACATACCCGAAGATGAACATAATACATACCATCATAAAATAAGAAAAGAAATAAGAATCGCTGTCATCGATATTCTGGTTCTGATAATTTGCTGCAAATGCTGGCCCATCCTCAGTCTCTAGAGGCTTCGACTTCTCTATATCTTTTGTTTGCTCTAAAAAAACATACTACATATGTTTCCAGTTGTATAATTGTAGGACAATAATACCTTGGTTAGATTTAGGTGGAAAGTCATTAATAGCTTCATTTTCTTCATCTGAAAAAAATAATCTATTAGTGTATATGCATAAAAATGAAATATACAGGGTAGCTTCATACATTAAATTATGAACATGATAAAAGAGTTGTTTTAAACCACACATACATTTTATATAGATTTTAAGTGAGAAAATGGTGTGTGCATCGAGTTCTGCCTAGTCAATGAAACTCCAAAGTCACAGGTGAGATTACAACTGAAACATCCTTGATAGTTGACCAGAGCTATTTAGTACTACTAAACTAGCAGCCATTTCAATAAATGCCCTGCATAATAACCATGTAACCTCATAGGTTTTTCATGGAGTAGAAATCAGGTAATCGACTTGATCAATCGAGAACAGTGAGCTTGTTCACCTCAAACTACTATTGCAGCCTGGTTCTATTAGAAAATATATGTTGTTCCTCTAATTTAACAATGGCCGTCTTCTTGGCAGCAGAAGTCATCAGGGCCATCCAAGTTAAACTTCTCTTTGGAAAAAACAATTTAATTCCATTGGTGGTTCAGGTTATGTGCTTCAGCACAAAGGTCATCCTAGCAACTTTCTCCTCTTTCACTGAAGAAGGTTGTTTTAGTCAGCAACCAAAATCTGCTTGATAATGTGCACACTACAGTTCATATCCCTCCTAACATGAACCTATGCTCCAGACACTTTTCGGGAGGTAGCAAGGTAGGTGATCTAGCAGTGCTTTCATTCGATAGTTTTTCAGGATCTTCTAGAGTTCTATTGGCCATATTGGTGGGCACTTAAAGCTCCAGCACAATACAAGTTCCAGACCACTTATTGACCTCCTAAAGCATTGAAATCTTGACTTCAATTTCTGACGTTCTTTGCCCATATTTGGATGAAATTTCCACAAAAGCCAAACAAAACTAGTTCACTGTTTGAAAAGCAAATGAATACTAAACTGATTTTGTCTCTACTTTCGTAGTAGATTTTGGCCATAACTCTAATAAATTACAAGAATTAGCATTGGATCAACATACAGATATCAACAACAGGCATTCCCTCATTATAACCCAAGTACTATTAATCAAACATTGATCCGCGATTCCTCGAAATGGTCAAAAACCTATTTGTATTACTACTGATTTGTCATACACTGTAAGATATTGATACTTATAAAAATTTTCAGCTTAAAATTAAATCTAGGACAAATTTGTTATCACAAACCCTTGACAGATATCTATCTATTCCAATACTTCTATCCACTATAATGCTTGACTTGAAACTAGTTCGTGATGTATGAGCTTGAACTAAAGCTTCAAAGTCAACATGCTATATGCAAGTTAGAAAAGTAGATTTTCGCAGAAAGCAGGCATTTCACACCCAATGTCTTGGAGTTAGGCCCATGCATCAAAGCATAATGGACTTGTGCAAACCAATTTTACCTGCGATATTGCAGCAGCCGAGCCTCAGCCTTAAGGTCAGACATATTTATCAATTTAATATTAATCAGGCAGTTCAACTAATTGATTTAAATTTAAAGGTTATCTCTAGTGGTTAATCTTTTAGCTTAACATAATTTATACAGTGTATATTTAACATATAAAAACATATAACTATAATTCTCAACCTTTCGGGGTTGAGTAATTATCATCATAAAGAGTTAATACAACATTACGGGTATTAATTAAAAGCGAAAATTAGATCAACTTACACCTACTATTAATGAGATAAAGCACTATTCCTGCATCAGAAACAATCCATATTACCAGTTATCAATACAAGCCACCACGATAGAGAATGCCTTGCCAACTACATAGCAAAACGCAAACAAACCAACTAAAATTCCACCAATATTTATAGACAACGTTAACAACCACCAAGAAATAATTTAAGGACATAAAAAATATCATTGAGGACAAGAGGTTCAGCAATGCATATAGCAATAACTACCTTAAGTAACTTAACATCAGCTGATGACTTCCGTGCACTAACCAAATTTTATCTCAGCAATTCAATTCAGTTTCACATTTTTCGTAATTCCAGCGAAAACCCACTTTCTGTAGTTATAAAAAATGTGCCAGTTTCCCTTTCTGAAACAGAAATCAAAGAGGAACTGCTAACCCCACTTCTCAATAAAAACAAACATTCAATACCAATATGTGCAGTTATTCTAACTGCAAACGAAGCTTCAAAAGAAATTTTTGAAATAAAAACAATTTTTCAATCGATCATAACAGTGGAAATTCGAAGAAAATCTAACGACATTCCACAATGTCACAAATGCCAAAGATTTGGCCATACAAAAAACTACTATACTGTTAAACCAAGACGTGTCAATTGTAATTTAGAGCATCCACATAATGCATGTGAAAAAAAATCCTCTGACCCTCCTAAATGCATAAACTATGGGGGAGACCATTGGCTAGATAGAGGCTGCCTCGGCCACCTAGAACTGCTCAATCAACGCGCGCCCTTAAGAAACCATCGGACACTACCCAATCATTCAAGAGTAACCCCAAAAATGATATTCAACCAAGCAGCACAGTCTAATTGCCAAAAGAACCAAAACCCTCAACCATCTTCCCAACCTCCTCAGCCTTTCAATATTGACACAATCTTAAAATCCCTTATAAAACTAATCATTCCTTTCCTGCCACAAATTAAATCCTTTATAACACATTTATTACCTGACATTACCAATGAATAATCAACTCCCAATAATATAGAAATTAACAATCCTAAACTGGAATTCCAACTGAATAAAATCACAAAGAATGATCTTCATTTCATTTCTAGCAAGGTATAATATGAATATCGCATGCGTCACTGAAACCCATCTATCTGATGGGGAAATATTTAAAATTTGCTGCTACCGGATTTATCAAAACGACAGACACGAAGAAATAGCATTGGGAGGAGTTACCGTTTTCATCAAACAAAATTGGAGCATACTAGTCCCAATGAAATGATTATAGACCACCTGGAAACGATTACCCTTACCATAAACTCCAGTAACTTTAAGTCTATTCAACAGCCTACAGACAACCTAACAAACGTCTCTCAGAAGCAGACACAAAAAATATATTTAACACCACAATACCAGCATTGGTTATAGGTGACCTAAATATTGACTCTGGGACTGTCGATAACCCCAACGGTAAGAAACTAAACATATGGGCTACAAAATATCAGTTTAAAATACATGCACCAGATACAGATGAATACACCTATTATCCCTAAAGACATCACCATCAACCTGACATCCTTGATATAATGATATCCAAAAATCTGCATATTCCAATTCAACAAATTGTAATACCAGAACTAAACTCAGATCATTACCCTGTACTCATAACATTTGCAAGCATTACACCATCATTTAGACCCTCATCCCCACGTCTGATAAAGGGACACGTTAACTAGGAACTTTTTCAGAAGAACCTAATCTCGCAAATTAGAAATCCTACCCAAATACACAACACTAAACAAATTGATACAGCAATTCTAACTTTCAGAGATGCTGTAAAGGACTCTACGGAAAATGCAACTAAAGCTAAAGATAGAAAAAAAAATTAACAACCCAAATATTTCACCAAGCTACATACTAGATTTAATCAAATAAAAGAGTCAAGCACGTAGACAATGACAAAGAACTAAAAACTTTCGCATTAAAAATCAACTAAACAAACACATCAAATCAAACGAAACTTGGACAAATTTAAAATATTCACTTACAGAAAAAATATTGAACAAATAAAACCAAGCTGTGGCAAATCACCAAGAACATTACCAGGCTACAAGAAGTAATACCAGCAATTAAAAATACTAATGCTACGTACACATCTGATGAAGATGAAGTTTATGCCTATTTCTGATGAGAATAGACCTCATACAACCCGAACAGTTATACCTCAAAAATCACATGCCAATCCCAACCGACTTGACAAACTCACTTCACCATTTGAAGTAAAAGATTATATACGCTCATTGCCCCTTAAGAAAGCACCAGGATACAACCTAATATCCTCAACGTAATTCTGAAAACCTAATAAAGGAGGCAATAGCCTATTTGATAACGCTTTTCAACGCCTGCCTGAAAATGAGTTATTTTCCTACAACTTGGAAGCATGCACACATTTACATGTTCCCTGCACCTGGAAAAAATAAATCTAATTGTGACTCCTACCGCCCTATAAACCTTCTTCCTACCATATCCAAACTAATAGAACAAATTATTCTGAAGCATACGAATTCAGTATTGGATGAACATCAGATAATCCCAACTATACAGTTTGGATTCCAACAAGAACATTTGGCAGTTCAACAATTCCACAGGATTGCGGAAAACATATGATATGGCTTCGAAAGCAAAAAATATAATGTTGTCGCCTTCTTAGACATCACCGAGGCATTCGATAAGGTATAAACATAAATTACTTCACTTACCCATCTCAAAATATTTAACAGCTATTGCCTTTTCTTTCCTAGAGAATAGATCATTCATATTAAGAATAAACAACTCAATATCCACTACTAAACACATTAACGCAGGAGTTCCACAAAGTAGCGTTCTTGGACCTACACTCTTCAATGTATACATGCACGATATTGCCAAACTAGAGGAAAGCAAAACTGCACTATTTGCTGGCAATACCACTATTTTTACCCAAAAAGAAAACCTTCATGCAAGTCTACAGATCGCAATTAACACACTTAATAAATGGCTTAATGAATGGTGCATCACTCTTAACTCAACTAACCAAGGATATAATCAACTAAGGTTACTATATCCACTAATTAACTTAAATACCCCATTAAGAAATGAATGTACCTTACTGCTAGACAAATCGCTTCTTTGACCAGTTGCAATGTATGCTTGCCAAGTGTGGAGTACGACATCCAAAGCTAACTACAAAAAGCTACATATATTTCAAAATGAGATGCTACACGTCTTGACATATACTCAATTTTATATACATACCCATCAAATCCACCACAAATTGGAATTTGCACAATTGAAAAATTTGTCCAGAGAACAACAAAAACACAACTAAAGTTCACACAAGCAATAATAGTATTGTAAAACAACTAGGTATGAAAAATATCTACACCCATCTCACAATAAAGTTTACTGTATCAGTAGTTCAGAAAATAATCATAACAAAGCGCTTATAAATGGACCTAACAAAAAGAGAGCAGAATACTTACTATCCCTAAGAAGAGAGCATCTTAAGAATTGTCATGGATCTCCTAACAGGACACATGACTGTTAAAAAACAATTGTGAAGAATCAAGAAATTTAAACGCAGACTTTCCAGTAAGGAACCAGAAATAGTTATGTATATTTTGTGCAACCGAGATGAACTGGCTAAAAAATAACAACATATATTCAAGTAATGACATGTTGAACCAAAAGATCATATTTTACACCTGTGCTTTTTAGTACAGAAAACAAAATACACAGATTGTGTACCAATAATTATCAGAGCAAGTTTCATAAGACTTCATGGTTGAGATGCTTCCAGAGACAAACAGACAAAACCTGAAAGAGGTAAAAAATCTATGAGACGTTCTACATAATATATCTAGGTGTCAAACAAAGAAAAACTGGGACTCGTCAATTCGGATGGTGTTTTTTTACAGATGTTTCATGCAGTGCTGTTAACCGACATGTATCTAAGTGAATGGGGTCTCCAAGTCTTTGTAAATATTAATAAATTCTTGACAGATTACATACAGATAACAATATAAGAGAAGAATTCAACTCAAAAGAAATCCAGTAATTCTTCAGAAATGCATTTACAATATAACAAGGGTTGGCACAGAACAGTCTGATAAATTTTAGCATTCTATTTCTATATTTACAAAAACTTTTGGAGATCGGAAACTAATGAGCAAGTTACTTAATAATAAATCTTCTAATCCTAATTGGTTAAATTCAGATTTCTACCCATATATTTAAAAAACATAATTAAGGGAATAACACTAAAAAATTGTAAAAATGTAAAAAAACAACTTGTGAATGGTCATACGAATTTTTTATGTACAGTTTGTTAAGACAGTGAATTTTATTGAAAACAAATTAAATGTGTATAGCTGACCAACACAATTTCATTAAATTTGCCATTTGCTCGATCATGCAGCGACAAATATACATCAAAAACTCCATAGATATTGAGCAAGCAAGCCTACTGCTGCCATGTAGTAGAGCAACGGGTCACACAAATCAAGAAAAGACCATTGGTTAAAGAGAAGCGCAAAAAATAAAGAGTTCACTCAAAAATCAAGCAAAAAGTGGTCAGCCTTCAAATTTTCAAGATCGACTACTTCCAAATTATGACCAAAAATCTTTAACCATCAAAGTAATTAATCACATGAGTGCCCCCACAGACTCACATAAGATCAAACAGAATTTTTGACTTAAAAGCTGTTGGTTGCCTAAATTTTTTTTTAGCAAAAAAGAGCAGTTGATTTAGTAAGACCAGAAGTGGTCACAAGGAATCCACTGGACATATTTAGACTAAATCTATATCTGAAAGTTTTTGCGACATCAGATTTGCCAATCAACTTTTTATAATACTTGAGCCTTCTCCATTTCTAATGGGCAACTAAAAAGCAACCATCAGTGGCAAAACCATTAACACAAAATATATAAAAAACAATTTAAAAATTGATAACTAGGATAAAAAATTATTTAAATGTTAACAGAGTAACTTACTTTTTATTGTTTGTTCCATACCCTCCTCTTCATCAATATCATTGCTGGTGTCTATAGGTTTTGTGTCCTGATGCAAGTCTCCAAGTGTTTCATCGCCTGCAACTTGAAAATCTTCCTTGTCTGGTGCTGCTCCAACTTCTTCAACCCCATTAGCCAATGCATCATCATGTTCATTTCCTCGCTGACCTAAGGGCTGCTCTTCAGCTTTGTCTGAAATTTTCTCAGATTTTAAGGTCACGCCGAAAGGCTCGTCATCCACTTTCTCGCCTTTGGTCAAATGCACATTTAAATCTTGGTTTAGCATTTTCTCTGAAGTTCCTGCATCAGTGCTTGACTTTACAATCACAACAGGTGAGCTACTTAAAGATACTCCATGTTCAATATTTTTTATTGAGGAATTTTCCGTACTGTTAATAGCTGTTCCTTTGTTACCATCATGATTAGAACTAGTTTCGAGAGCTCCATTTTCAGAAGTTGATTTTACTATTTTATCAGGATCCTGATTTCTTCCTTGTGGACTATTACTATCAGCTGGCACAACATCTGAATTAGCTTTAAAATTAACTCCGACATTAGGCAAATTTTCTGTAAAAGTAGGCTTGGATTTAGCAGATGTATCTTGATTGATTTTTCCATTTCCAGCTGAATTATTCTCTATTTCCTTACTAATGTTTGCCATCATTGCAGTAAAACTGCAAATATGCTTAAATACATCATCAGGTTCTGAACAAATGTTTAAGCACTTCTCCTTGCTAAAAAGCTTAAATGTGCTAGCCATTCCCTCAGTTAGGCGTTCATCGACATTTTTCTCTAAGATTTCACAAGACAGATTACCGTTGCTTTGATAACCTGCAAGCTTTTCAGTGAGAACTTCTTTGGCAAATAATACCTGACCAACATTGTAAGTAATATTATTGGACAAGTAGCAAAGCCTCTCAAAGCTGTTGTAAAATGGCACACACAACACTTTATCAATATTGGAATCTCTTATTTTGGTAATTGCTCGCTCTTGAGACAAGTCTGTGCATTCTGATAAGAAGCTAGGTTGTGGCTTAATTAAAATGGATTCTCTTAAAAAAGGACACTTTTTATTTGGGTCGTCAGATTGCAAAATATGATCATAAACCGAACGTGGCTCAGGCAGTGGTCCACAATTTATGCTAGCAAAAGCAAATATAAAATTCCCAATTACCAAACTCAAATGCATGGCTGCAAAAGGATTGCACAAAATTATGTAAATAGGTTATGTGCGGGCACGTAGCATTAAAGGTGATTTATCGTCTAATATCCAGAAACACTTGTTTGGATGTGAATATTTTCTAGATGCTGAATTTTTACAATCGTCTTGTTTCAGTACCCCTCAACAGAAAACAACACGTTGACAGTTTTTGGGAAATTTGACAAGAATACAGTTTGCTTCGTAATTATAATCTGTGTGATGGCTGCGTTCGATTATACATTTTAGATGTGCAGGTAAAGTTTTAACGAGTCAAAAAAATTATAATTTGTCATATTACTTTTTAGTTGTGTGATTCTTCATCTTCTTATCTTTCTGGTTCTTACGCTTTTTCAAGCGTTGGATTATTTCTTTTTCCTTTCAAGCCTTCCTCTTTTGTTAGCAGTATTAATTTATTTTTAATTTTCCCTTTCTTCTTTCCACTTCTTTTATTTGATTGATCTATTTTCTTTTTGGTTAATCTCCTTGTACCTTTTTTTACTTTTTCTGCTTCCCTTATAATTTTCTTTATTCTATTTTGCTTCATTCTTATAATATGACAATATCGGATTAATGGTTTATTTTTCTAATATATCTTTGCTAATTAATTTATTTTATATAGTTTTTTCTATTTTTCTCAAATGTTTCATTTTTATTTCATTTATTTTAGCTACGTATTTTTTTTTTTAACGTCCAGTGTTCAATTACATGTTTTATTATTGGTAATGCTAACTTTTGGCTGAAAAGAGTTTTTGAAACTCAAGTCCACGATTCTGACAGTTTCCTTGTAAGTAATGGAATTAATTTCTCTTATATTTTCAAAGCTGTAATGGAAGCAACTCATCTAGGAAACCTCTCCCCAATTACGAAGGTTGGGAAATGGTACCGCATACAGGTGAAATTAAATTATGGAACGCCTGTATGTTGGAAACCAAACGGCGCAATAGAATCCACAGTAACGGCGTTCACACAGTGGTGTAGAAGGCAACGAAAAACTACTACACTATGTTTCCCCAGGATAATCATGATAATGGCTGCAAACTTAACAACGGTCCCGAGTATGGGCGCCTCTTGAATGAGGCAGGAGTGCAAAGAATCTCTCGTCCAGCTAGCGTCAACATATCTAATATAAAAATAGGAACATGGAATGTCCGAAGTATGTAAGAACAAGGAAAAATTTATAACACCCACCATCAAGGAAATAAAGAGAATAAACATCTCAGTACTCGGTATAAGTGAAATGAGATGACCACAGTCAGAAAAATGTGTAATGAAAGAACTCGTGGCAGGAGATTATGCAGAAGACAATCCACAGCATAGAAATGAAGTGGCAATCTTTATTACCAAAGAAGTTGACGCAGCTGTAACAAGCTTTATACCCTACTTTGACAGAATAATGATGTTACAAATACAGGCTACTTCTATGAACATTAATTTTATGCAGGTGTACGCCCCAACAACAAACTGCGATGACGAAAAAGTAGAAAAAGTAATGATATTATAGTATTAATGGGCGATCTAAATACGAAAGTCAAAAGCGACAAAGACGGAGAAGTAGCAAGACAACAGAGGCTGGGGGGTACGAAATAGCAGAAGAGATAGATTTATACAATTCTATACAGAAAACCAATTAACTATAATAAACACGTTCTTTAAGTTCCCAAAAAGACTTAAGAAATTAACAAAACCCGAACATTTGAAAAAATATTCTTAGATAAATTAAAAAATAAACAGACAAGAATAGAACTATCTAAGTTGGTAGAAAAAAAGTTTGCAAATGAAGAAACATGTGAATCCGAAGGATAAACGAATGAAGAAAGATGGAAAAAATTCAAAACGATCATCAATGAATCACGGCATTCAAATCTAAAAAGAAATAAACCTCAGAAGAAGAAAAAAGTCATAGAGGCACGCTGATTTTGAATATACAACACTACGGGCAAACTTACAGACCAAAATGGAAACCTAATTTTAGATATTGAAGAAAAAGTATTTATATTAATAGATAAATAATAATAGTTCCCTGTAATAGGCCTTGAAGGCCCGTTGGGGTCGTATCGGGATAGGTCTGCTACAATCTAGAGCCTACGGTATACAAGGATAGTAATGTGGCTAGCGCTACGTACCGACCGCCTAGTATTAACCCAGAGTTTGACCTCCAGGTACTCATTTATTGCAGCCTGAGTCGAGCTGGGCCGTAAAAATGCCAGCGATCGAATTGGCGAGAGCGGGATTCGAACCTGCACAATTCTTGGTAGTCTACCGACCTATCCACTAGGCTACTACGGCTCTTTATATTAATAGAACACCAATAAAAAGAACTGACAAAATTGTGTATCTTGGAAGTGGTATCAACAGTGATTGGGATCATACATTTGAAATAAAATGCCGCATAGAACGTAGCAGAGCAGCATTCACACGGTTAAAAAAAGTGTTGTGTGGTCAAGACCTTAATTTACAA
This sequence comes from Sinelater perroti, assembly GCA_036346155.1. Lineage (NCBI taxonomy): Eukaryota > Metazoa > Arthropoda > Insecta > Coleoptera > Elateridae > Sinelater > Sinelater perroti. The sequence continues at coordinate 932,884 of JARFIY010000110.1, forward strand.
CTGAGAATGCGTTTAGTATGTTGCTATATATTCACAGTTCTTTTCTATGTAGTAAAATCTTAGACATTAACAGAGACATTCCTCAAATGACTGGAAGCCTTTGAATTATGGACAGACACATACAACATCTCACACTAAGAAAAGCTCGAAGGCAAGCGGGAAAAAAACCTCATGGTTAAAAACCCGAGGCAATGGTTTGGACAGATAACAGAGTCGCTTTCCAGAGCAGCAGTCGACAAAGTGATCAGAGCCAACATGACAGCCAACATTCGCTAACAAATATGGCACCTTAAGAAGAAGATCCTGCATAAAAAGGTCGTCAATGTTATACCAGTCAAATCGACATCTGAATTTAACGGTTTGAATTTATGGTATCACGCACAAGATATGGATTGATGAGTCCTATTGCCATCATTCCGCACCACACGATAAAATTTTATCAAGTTTGCATCCTCTCAACTGTCATTGCGGATAGCTATCACGTAACGCACAGTAATGGTAGTTAAAGCGACTGGCGAAACTGCCGACATACGAAATACAGTCTTGTTACTCCAGAGGAAGTTTTCAAACAAACCAGGCTAATCTTTATGCCAACCTAGCATTAATTTCCCATATTCCATTTTCAAATCACAGTGTGCAAGTTCCTCCTGTACGTACGAGGTTTTTACGGTTACAAATTCAATTCTTTATGCAACACTACGTACTGCGTAACTTGTTAATCCACTTTCATGAGCTACCTCACGTGTTGCTTTTGCAGACAGCGAGTAAACATTTCCTATTTTTGGTTCACGACATTACTTCAAATTCTGTCTTCACGCCCTGAAAATTTAAGACTTCAGTGTAACCAAGTAAGAAATTTGCTCTCTTTATTTTCCTCTCTTCTCGCTTAGTCTGAACCTAACAGTCGTCGAGACAACCAAACTACCTGTTAATTATTTGTTATTCTAATACAGTTCACTGATTATTTGTCCATATTGTTTCCCTGTAGAAGTCACTTGGAAAAGGAAAATATGTTCGAAAAATAAAATATCGAGCTTTTTTAAGGTTACAAATCTGATTTAAAAAAATTACGTATGCTAAAAACAGTCTATGTTAACTTTTGAGATATCACTCGTCTACCTCAACCTTATCGGACAAAAAAAAATTATTTTTTGTATTTTCATAAATCCAACCTTAGTAACGGCAATCTTCAGGTGTAATCACTTAAGTTAGCATTAAGTGATATTATTACATCATGTATTGCTTAGACATGAGTAATTTTGTTTTACAAACTCTTGATTTGAAATGTCACTCAGATTATACGCCGACAAATTTCGAAAAGCGAGAGAAAATGGTGAACTTGTCACGAAATTTCCTGTGGCCCTTAAGCAGTCCCGGGCTTCTGGCGTCCATCCTAAGGACTCTCCGAAATGGATGAAGGTTATAGCAGAACGGACGGACGAAACTGGAATAGACCTGGAAAGCGTGGCCACGCTGCATACGCAGCAGAAGCTGCAATGGATAAACGTAATGTATAAAATATTTTTGTTGGGAGACAACTGGACATGGACCATGTCAATTCTAATATCGATCGTGGCCAATTTTATCCTAGCAAGTTATGTCTATATATTCTTACGAGAAGCCGGCGATTCAAGTACCTATTACGTAATATTAACTTGCGATACAGTATATATGGTGGACTACGCGATGGCAGTCGCCGCGTACTTCTGGAAAAATCTGCAGATACGTTCGGTGAACCCCGCGCGAAATAAAATTACATTAATCGCGGATGCTTTCCTAGTGTTGCCCTATTCGACCTTCTACAAAATCATATTCCAGGATAAAACTTCGGGCGCCTTCTTCATTTTGCGTTCGATTTCTTTCTTGAGGCTGTTCCATCTGGTGAGGTTCTTCCAGCTGAAATCTAACAGTGCTGGTATAAATCACTGGAAATACTTCATCATACAGTACTTCATATATTTTTACCTTTTTCAACACACATTGGCTTGTATTTGGTACCTGATGGCTTATCCTCTAGGTACCAAAAGACCGGGAGGTTGGGCGTTCAATTTGATAGGCACACACAAGTATCCTAAAACACATTTTCAGTGGTATATTATATGCATGTATTTTGCCTTAATTAACATCACTACCATTGGAATCGGGGACGTCATTCCTACGAACGCAGCAGAGCAGCTAGTGGCAGGTAATTGTAAAGTAGTGAAAGACTTTGTTTTAGAAGAGTAGAATTTGAAAGTACATATGTAATATATATTTGAACACCAAAATTCATGTTTCAAAAATTAAGATTATTATTTTAAGGCAGCTTGCCAACATTCATAATCATCTTAATCATCTTTCTGTTAATACGGATTTGATTTTAGCAGACTGTTTTTTTACATTTTCAGAGTTGACCAATTTATTAAATTACTAAACATTTATTTAATAAAATAAGTCCGATAGAAATAGCGCATACTTTGATTTATAACTGTATGTCGTGTTTCTAAAAAGTTAGGTGCGCGTGTATGCACATGAGAGAAGCAGGAAGTACTACATAGCGTGAAGTACAGATGGCTGTCGGGGTAAATCCGCTGCAAGCAGTCAAACCTAATCAGTATGAGAGGTAAGGTCACAGTATAATGACGAAACGAGTAAATTAAAAAAACAACGACAACGAAGACACATTAAATATCATTACAAATGTACGGGGTGAAATCTGTGAACAGAAAATGTGTTTAAAATTGATTCAAACGCTTTCGCAACAAGAAGGAAACGACGTTAACAACCAATGTTGTCAGAAGGCCACTTTGAAACTAGAAAAATTGAGAGCGATTCTATTGAGTCAGTTGTAATAAAGACGCGAAGGAATTATTCTGCAAGTGCCAATTGTATACGTCTGGAAATAGCCCCCTTGAAAAGAGAAAAGCATCGATGAGACAACATAATGGAGAAGCCCAAGAAAAAAGGATAATTGACCTTTCTAGTTTATTCTTACAAACAACAGTGCGCGGACGGTCAAGAAGGTAGTTGTGTTGCCACAGAGTACAATTCGTGTAGTGATTTAAGTACACTAGGGAACAGATAGGCCTGTGAAAATAAATAATTAATGTTAGTGTGTTAGTTGGTAATTAACCTACCCTAAAAATACATAGTGCCTATATGTTGTCAATTAACTGTTTGGGGAAATAAATAATTTAATCCATAAACCAAATTTGTTATAATAAATTTTGTAGTTTTTCTTGAATATTATGTGGCTTTATTTTGTCTTCCAAGGATCATAAAACTTTTGTGAAGCTCTTCTCATTAATTCTCTTTCTTGTGAGATTGAGAGCTATTGTGATTCTCTCATATTTAAATTTGGATGTAAACATGTTTTGTAGGAACAAAATTCAGCATTATTATCTTCACGTAGTTTAGGAATAGGTCTTCTATACCGACACGAGAGCCTACAAATTGAAATTTTAAATAAGGCATTAAAGATTTATATTTTGCATAGTGTGCACCCTAGAATTTATGATTAACCAAATAGTACATTTAAAACAGAAAGAAGGTTTAAATGAAACATACAGAAAGAACCATGGCCTGGATTACCCATGTTCCGGGAGTCATTTTTCTCTTAATGGACCTAGCCGGAACCCTATTATATATCTTCGTCTCTCTAAGCTGTCTCCTTGTTGGATTTTATTGACAGCTTCTTTCAATCTTTCAGGATCCCACTGTTCTCAAGATTTTACCTTTCTTTGGAAAAAAATATATATGCAATGAGGTGAAAAACACTAAAAGCAATCAAAACATTATCTTAGCTCTACGTATGCATTCAATTATCCAAATAAATTGTCTATACATCGGCATATTTATTCTTTGCCTTTGCAGTTTTGGCTGCAAAAAAGTTCTAACCATCTCAATGGAGCTATCCGAGTTAACAAACAACTACAATAATACCATAACCAATCTTCCTAAAAAAAAACTGTACACCAAATTGTGACGGTGTGGCAAGCACCCGGCCTTAGCCGACTACCATTATTACTCCTTGTTGGAAGTGAACGCATGTACTCAATTATTTTTTATTAATTGAATGAGCCACCCGCCAGCCATCTGAAGCACAGGATCGAACCCGGCTCTAGCCACACCTCAATTAAACGCTTCAACCGCTCGGCACTAATTTCAGAACCATATTCACTTCAAATAATATTTTGCAAAAATGCGTATGTATTTGTATATGTCTATACTTTAGTATACTGTTATATTTCAATTTATTTCTCAGTTTTGTGACTCGATGCTACGTTTTCATATATGTCATATGAATGTCCTAAGCGGTCAGATCCACCAAAGAAATCACATCCATGATTGTCTGCTTCCATCGTTTTCCATGCTTTTCCACTTTGTCCACAACTACACTCGCAACTACGCAAGAATAACTCACTAAACTTCCCTCAGTGCGTTCATGTGGCACTGTAGTCTATTTGGACATGAGCTCTGAGCACGCATTACAATGTGTAGCATAAATGGAACTTTAAATAATTTTCTAACACCTTAAATATTATTTATGTCGTAAGTTCTGTTTAAATAATTTTCCTAAAAGGCAATAATAAATAAACTTTATACCATCCAATGTTCGTAACGGCACTTATGGCAAGGCTGATTAATTTTGGTTCTTATTTTGCTATCAAGAAAATATATCTTTACACACTATAATACAATCTGGTGATGAGGAACTTTTACTAAGTTCCAATTTTGAAGTTACATGCAAAGACCCAACGCATTACTGCTTTCCATTTTAGTCTTCTAAATCAGAGTCAAAATATTATAGTTAATTATTGCAAAAGTTCGTGCTCAATTTTAAAATACAAGGTCTCCCCATCTTACTCTTTAAATGACATTAATTGCAATGTGTGTTAGCTTAGAAACAATAGTTTAGTAGTTTAAATTAAAAAATATTAAAATATAATTAAATGCAAGTTTACAACATTTACACTTGTGGCAGTATTACAAATCGAGACATTCTATTTTAATTTTCCTCTTTCCACTCATGTATTGTTGCTGAATTTGTGCATTAAACCTTATCTTTGAGTTATTCCCATAAAAAGTCCATTAGAGTGAGGTATGAAAAATTCAACATTCTTCTTCGCCTAATCTATTTGTTTGGACAAATCGCATCGCATTCAGACAGATCGTTATATCATCGTAGTAGTGGGGAGGTGCTCGAACTTGCTGAAAGTGAATCACTTCGACACTAAACGACTACCCTTTTCGACTTGTAGACCGACGGATTTCTACAGCATGTTTACCAGTGACAGTTTGACCAAAAATGGCTCTAAGATGCCCACTGTAGCTTCAGGTAAATCCAAACGGTATTCTATAATAGGCAGATTTTGACATGCCCAACATGTATAATAGTGTGAATTCATTGAACTATTTAATGTAAAGGTAAACTCATCTCTTCAAACAATTTTGCATATAAATACTGCATTTTCCATAAAATCCAATTCTCCGATCAGGATTACCTTCACTTAGAGCATGGATTGATGTTGGAATGTAATATTTTCGATAAACTCGCAATGTGCGCTTAATTTTAGAACTTCTATTTGTCATATAAATTTGAGGGGGGACGAAAGAGAATTATCAGCAATTATTTTTGTGTGAAGCAGATAGAGGACTGCGGTCTTCCCGAATGTTACTTATAAAGCTCGCGAATGGTTTCTTCTGTTTAAAACTTACATCTAACACAAACAATAATACGTCGTGAAATTGTCTTCTTCTTTAATATCTTTTTTTTTCAGTAACACCTTATATTGATCTTCATTTGTCCATTTTTGGATGTAGGTCTCTCACCCTGATCTATCGCTTGTTTTTTAATGCAATTTGTTCCAATCATTTTCCTAATGTCGTCCCTTCAGCGCGTTATTGTTTTCCGGAATTCGGCTTACCATTCCATAGTTTCCAGTTCACTATACTTTTATCTATCTTATTTTTTCATTTTAGCCACTCATTAGGTATGTTACACAGTACAAAAATAGAGGAGATCAGATAAGAATTTGCGGAGATATGACTATAAATATTTTTGATACCTATGCTTACGTAACATTAAATTATGATTAGATTTACAGTAAATTAATACGTTGCTAAATCTATCTGTCTCCTGGGGGTTCTACCATAAAGAAGTTTTTTATTGTTCTTATGATTATCTTAGCACCTTGTAAATCGTTTTTTTTTTAATATTTTATTGCTTTAGATTTTTTAAATCTCGCGAGTTATACAACTGTTGATATTATACGTTTTCTATTTATTTGTTTTAATCTCGAATTTTATACATCCGTCCTTTATTTGTTAGAAATTTTTCTTAGTAAATTTATACTGCTGTTTCTTATTGTAGAGCCGTGGTAGCTTAGTGGATAGATCGCTAGACTACTAAACCAAGAGTTGCGGGTTCGAATCCCGCTCTCGCCAATTCGATCGCTGGCATTTTTACGGCCCAGCTCGACTCAGGCTGCAATAAAATGAGTACCTGGAGGTCAAACTCTGGGGTGATAATAGGCGGTCGGTACGTAGCGCTGGCCACGTTACTACCCTTGTGTACCGTAGGCTCTAGACTGTAACAGATCTATCTTGTTACGACCCCAAAGGGCCTTCGAGGCCTATTACGGGGAACTATTATTATTCTTATTGTAAGTTTTAATTAATTCATCATTGTAACACTTTATATCTTTTTATATTGTTATTAATTTCTCTTTTCTGAAGGGTTACCTCTATTTTTAACTATTTTTAATTTTTAACTTTTCTTCTTTAGTTTATGCATTCAAGCTATTACTTTTCTTTTTTATCATCTTATATATATATATATATATATATATATATATATATTTTCATTGAGTCACTATTCTTTATTTTACCACATTTCCAGTTATCTGTTAAGTTATTTCTGATAAGCTTCTTTTAGTTTTTACTGCCTACTTGTGGCTTTACTGGTTTTGTAAGTTTCAATCTTTAATTTGGTTCTAGCTAACCTATGGTCATTTCCTATTATCAATCAGTTTATGACTGATACGTTTTCCTTCTATATGTTATTATAAAATCAATTTCGTCGTTAATCTTTTAATTGGGACTAATCCAGGTCTATTTTCTTTCTGAAGTTTATGACATATAATTGATGTTCTTCTAGGTAATTAACTAACATCTCATCCCTAAAATTCCTTTCCTCATATCAAAATTTACTCATGCTAACTTCATCTCTTTGTTGTTTTTCTACCTTTGAAATGAAGTTTCCTTTTTACTTTCCTTATCCTATAATAAGGAAAGTAATGTAATCGGCGGAAATTTGACCTACCCAGTTTTTCACATTTCTGGACGAAATATAGCTCCAGGACACCAAAAAAGTTGGTTTTAGCCATTGGTTCGTGTGTGTGTGTGTGTGTTGTCTGTCTGTCAGTAAACAGGATATCTCGAGAACCGTAAGGTGTAGAGACTTGAAATTTGGTATGCAAGTTACTTGTAGGTAGGGGACGCAGTGGAAGCTTTTGGTAAAAATCGTGAGCCGTTTGGTGAGGTCCCAAAATCGGTCGAAGGTCGCAAATCTAAACGGTTGAAGATTCAAAAATTTATAAGAATAAAAATGATTTATTATCATGAGATAAACATGAATTTAAAATAAAAGTTGTTAAAATAAGAACTCGAAAAAAAATTGAAACTCAGGATTTTTAATATACCGGGTGTTCATAAAATGTTTCGGGAAATTTATAATACTGGATAGATGAAACCGAGACGAACAAAAAATTAAAATGAAATTTTTTGATCCGAGGTCAAATAAATAAGTTATAGCCGATTAAAAATTAATTAAACGGACCAATCACAGCGCGCTCGGAGAGCTACCGGGCCGACTGCGGGAGGACGGGGGGGAGCGCTTGGCCGCTAGGGGGGAGCACGCAGGCTGTGCGACCGAGCCCGCACGATTACCTTCAGTGACGTAGCAAAATTGTAAGTACGAGTCAATTATTGTCTTGTACTGTTTATTTTAATCAGCTTTCGAGTGTTGGACTCGCGCCTCGTCCTTTTTTAAAATAACAAGTTCTGGGACAAGAGCAGCGCAGGGCCGATATATATATATATATATATATATATATATATATATATATATATATATATATATATAGATATATAATAATAGGATAAGGAAAGTCGTGTGATGTTCACACCACATTTTTTTGTATTATAGTGAGTCTTATTGAATTTATGCTTAATTATTTCTTCGTACAGTTGGTCTACTCCATCACCTTCAGTGTTTGTGGTAGGTCTATAAATAATAATAGTTCCCCGTAACAGGCCTTGAAGGCCCTTTGGGGTCGTAACAGGATAGATCTGCTACAATCTAGAGCCTACGGTACACAAGGGTAGTAACGTGGCTAGCGCTACGTACCGACCGCCTATTATTACCCCAGAGTACCTCCAGGTACTCATTTATTGCAGCCTGAGTCGAGCTGGGCCGTAAAAATGCCAGTGATCGAATTGGCGAGAGCGGGATTCGAACCCGCAACTCTTGGTTTCGTAGTCTAGCGATCTATCCACTAAGCCACCACGGCTCTAGGTCTATAAATTTGTATAATTTTTTTATTGTATCTCTGGGTGATTATTATTATTCCACTTATAGCTTTTTCAACATACTGACTATTAGTGTTACATTATTTATTAATCTTTTGTTAATAGTAAAACCTACCACTTCCACAATTCGTTCTAGGCTTTCATTGTGATAAAATATATAGTCAAATTTTGATTTGATTTTGCCTTAAATCAACACGTAAACCAGACGGCAATAAGAAATAACATCTAGTGAAGATGGGAAATAAAGGATAGACCACGATTTACTTTAGGATAAAGAGATTGGAGGTAATCAAGGTTCGCGTACGCAGGGTTGTTTCTCTAAAACTAGCTTTTTGCCTACCGGGATTGTAGATGAATAGCTACCCGCTACCTAGACATTAAGACAAATTAATTATTAGAATATTGTCTCTAAGTTAATAAACACTGCATTTATTGTTATTTAAAGTGTGAGTACAGTTTTTGGAATACTCTCTATAATAGGCACCATCATTCTCTATATTTAACAAGCTTATAGATTCCTTTTTTATAGGTACTGCATAGTTGTCTTTCAAAAAGACCGTAAGGCTATATTCAACAGCTTTCATGGAAACAAACTTCTTGCCATTTAAATTTTGAAAGACCACGGTTTAACGGTTTCCATTTTAATTCATTCAGTTTTCGTGGCATCTTTTGAGCGACGTGCAGTCTGATGAGTTTTCGAATTATCAAGTCGTTTTTATGGGTATTCAATTCGAGTTTGATAAGTTGTTAGCAATACTTATCTAAGTGAGCTAAAAGAAAAGATTTCCTTTTATTCCCATTAAACAGGCAGCAACACCTTCATTGGATGTAAACTAGGTTTTGATATTCTCATCTGCTTCTTTCCATCTCCTCTTCAGCTCACATTGTTATAAATATTTCATGGCGTCCAAATAAAGAGATGGTCGGAGAGACAAAGTTAAACTTTTTATTAAGTGGTGAAGTCACTTACTAACTTCATGTTGTCCGCCTGTCTATCTGTCCGTCCGTCCGAGCAAAAACTCGAGAACGGCTGGGAATTTCCAAATTCTGTTTTCACCAATCAACAGGTGGCCAAAAAGGCTTGTTTGCTAGTGATTTTGAAACCGATTAGTCAAAGGTCAACTCGAGGGTTCTCAAATTTGGGAGACTGCTTCGCCACTTTGCTATGCGTTGCAAGCTTTGCAGGTTTATTGTCTGTCAAATCATGTATTGAGATTAGAAGTAAATTCAAATTTCTTTAAATATCGAAATGCAGACGTATTGTTAGTATTTAGACCCCTCAGCAGTATTTTCACTTGCAACGTATTATAAGTGGCAAAGCGAAGCGGAATCACTTACTAACTTCATGTTGTCCGTCTGTCTGTCCGTCCGTCCGTCCGAGCAAAAACTCGAGAACGGCTGGGACTTTCCAAATTCTGTTCTCACCAATTGACAGGTGACCAAAAAGGCTTGTTTGCTAGTGATTTTGAAACTGATTGGTCAACTTTAAATATCTTCAATTATACATTACCGCTGTCAGACTAGCAGCATATTTTTCTACTGCTTTGCCACTTCGCTATGCATTGCAAGCTTTGCAGGTTTATTTTTCACTAAATCACATTAAAATTTAAGGTTAACTGTCTAGATTAATATTTCCATTTTGATATTTGCCAAATCACTTTATCGCTATTCTGAGAACAAGTTTTTTTTGTGATTCCGAAGCTCATTCCAACCAGTGCTGTCATGCTCCTGCCATCTATAAGGATTGAACACGAACTTTTGCAAAAATTTATAACAATTATAAAAATTGAAGTACATATGTTGTAGCTTTTACAATGGCGCTTGGCTTTATACTTACCATCGGAGTTTTTATTGGAACACTGACATCTCAATTTGTAAACTCGTCTTTACGAAAAGCCCTCATGCAAGATCAGATCGCCGCGATCAAGGTGCACTGCAAAATGATCGGCTTAAGTAAAGAAAATGTGCAAGAGATAATGGATTATTACAACATACTGTGGACGAAGAAGAAAGGCGTGAGGGAGGCCGAAGATATCAATCTACTGCCCCAGCCCCTCCAAATGGAAATTTGTTTTGACGTCAATTTCTGCCTTTTGCAGTGCTCCCTCGTGTTTCGCGGCAAACCGGAGTCCTTCCTACGCACGGTGGCGGTCAAAATGAAACACGAGTTCTATCAAGCAGGTGATATCATTTATCATCAGCACGTGGTCAAGTATAAGATGGTATGGCTTCGTTAAATCTCGTTTTCGGTGGTTTAACTTTGGTTCGTCAGGTGTGCGTCGCAGCGGGAGTTGTAGAAATCCTCTCTGAAGAAGATGATGACAGCCCCATCATTTCCTTTACTGCAGGGTCCTGCCTTGGGGAAGCTGCACTGGTTCTTTCGTTGCCCGCCAAGTCAACTATGAGAGCAGCTACTTACACTGAAGTACAAGTACGTTATTATCATTTTTTTAAATCGTACGTTAATTGTACTGCTTAAAGGTTCTCTACAAAAGCGACTTCTTGAGTTTAATGGAATTATTTCCCGAATTCTTTACTAGCATTCGGCAACAGATTTTCGCGAGGATAAATGACGCTAAACAAATTACAAGTATGAATAAGGAACAACGCGAAAGCACAACTTTGAGTTTATATGTATCTCATAACCCCAAACATTCAGAAGTAAAGAAACTTAAAGATAGGCTAAACTTAAAGACAGCATATACGTTTAGCTCCGCAGACACATTTTACAGGAAGTGTTTGCCACTATATCGCTTTTCCGAAAACGTTCGAGGGGCGAGGTACAAGCCATTGTGCTTAACAGAAAACTTTCCTTGGATTCTGCAACCAGAAACATCCGTAACAAAGACATGGGAGATCATCATGCTAGTGAACACTTTCGCGATTGGAATATTTTACCCATTCTACATCGCACACTACCGTCGCTTCCCACCGTGGCTCGAATCGCTCTCAATATTTCTGGAAATCAACAACGTCTTGGACCTTTACGTGATCTTGACGACTGCTATAATCGAAAAGGATCGAACCATTCAAACGTTTAAGGGAATTTTGCTAAACCGAATGGACACGGTGGGATTCTACTTCGATGTCTTCGCGGCATTCTACATAGAAGTCTTTTCGTACCTATTAGAAAACTGCGACCACTGGTATTACATTCTGAAGCTGAACAGAATGCTAAAGATGTATCGGATAGTTAAGTTTTTCAACCGGCTGGAAGCTGGCCTCACGTCACATTTATTCGCAATACGACTGATAAAGTACCCAATTTATTTGCTACTATGTCCGTTCTGGTTTGGCTCTCTCTTATACTTTGAAACTTGTTTTGAAGAGAGGTGCGATATAACAGGGTGGTTTCATACCAAACTAGTAGAAGATCTCGCGGAACGCCTGTCGCAGCCGTGCACCCAACACTCCGGTTACAGTTCTTTTTATTTTGCTATCACATGTTTATCTGGCCTGGGGTACGGAGATATCGTGCCGGGTAATTTCAAGGATTTGATTGTGGTAGGCTGCGGAATTCTTATAGGTACGAAGGCTTAGATTCCCACAAGCCTCTTAAGTGATGACCTGAACATAACTGACATATGTGAATTTAAAAAATTAACATCTTGTTTTTAAGGAATTTTTGTGTTTGGCTACTGCACTGCCGAATTTTCGTCTACGTTCACGCACACCTATAAGAAAAAGGTCGATTTCCAAGAAGCTCGAAATTCTGTGAAGAGGTTTATAGATGATAAGCGCATGAACGCTGAAATACGCAACAAGGTGCTCGACTTCTTTGTATTCCAGTGGTACTACAACAAAGGCATCGCCATCACGAATAAGCAGCCACTATTTCAAAATGCCACTTGGAAAATTCAACAGGACATATTAGTAAAAGAGCGCATCGAAACTATTTCCAACACCCCCTTATTCCAAAACACAGATTCGGACTTCTTGCAGCTCATTGCAACTGGAACACGGGTGGTCGTGCTGCCACCTAATGTCATAGTAACTTACGCTGGAGGATTCAGCAACGAAATGTACATCATCCAAGAAGGTTACTGTGAACAGCAGTTCGGTACGTGTTGAACCAAATCAGTTAATTGTGTTCTACTATTGAATTATAGAGATAGAGAATTATCGTGTGATAGGTCCATTGGCGCATTTTGGTTTGGAAAATTTGTTATTTGGTATTCAATCTCTAACAACTGTGCGAACAAACACGCACGTCAAACTAATTGTTATACATGCAACTTCCTTTACAAAAGCTATATCTATTTTCCCAACTACTGGCAAGGAAATAAAAACTGTGGCAGAGGAAATGGAAATAGAAAATAAACTTAAGGATTTAACAAGTAGTTCAAAGGGCGACTACAAGTTATTATCAGGTCACGTAAAATGGGCAACTAAATGTATTGAAACCCTAAAAGGTTGGTTTCAAGGTTAAGAAATAGCGTAATTAACAACTTTCTTTGAAGGTTCATTCATTTATGTGCCGAAATACTGTAAATTTCATGGGGAAGACTATAATAAACCTTTTAAACGTCTTGGAAACTTTTTCTGGATCAAATACTTGCTTTTGCCCTATTGCATTTTACCAGATGGAGTTTTCATAAAATTTTGGATGACGGTGCGAATCCTGACAGTATGCGTTATATGCTTGCTTATACCTTATCAATTTATCATGTCACCGTATTCTCCACATATCGATAGAGTGTTGTTCAGTTTGGACTTTATTGCTTACATAGACTTGTATATAATGATGTTGGTTGGATATTATGGAAATAAGAATCAGCTGATCATACACCCGTTCACAACAGCCTGCCATTACCTACAAGGACTATTTGTTATCGATTTTATATTTTGCTTTCCGTGGGAGATGGTGGTGAAAATTATAATGTCGGATCACAATGAAGGACACAGTAGCTTTTCACATACTCTCAGTCCACATGTATTTCACTGCCTAATTCGAGGCATTAGAGTTTTACAGGCCTACAGATTACCACGAGCGTTTAACTATTTAGAAAATGATATTACCAGAAAGGTTCCTTTATACATAAAAAATTATCACAGTCATTAGATAATAATTACTTGCAGGGACACATCCTTCAAGTACTCAAATTTTTGCCTTTTACGCTTATTTGTATGGTTATTTGGGCAACTTTATTCATTGTGACTAGTTGCAACTATTATCATATAAATGATATCCACAAATACATCACCGCAAACGGAACGGCAAAGCTGCCGGGTATGGCCGAACATAAAGTTTCGGAATACACCATGTTCTGCAAAGAAAACTCTTGGATAGACAGGTGCGTTGCGCAATACCATATTTGAAATTTAAAAACTATAACGTACATAATATTTTAGATCGAGATACCACAGGTACAGGAGGCCTTCTGAGGTATTTGTAATTGCGGTTTACTGGTGTTCAAGCACCTTAGTCGGTTCGGGATTTGGGGACATCACGGCGCAGAGTAAGCTCCATTTAACTTTAAATATGATCATGATCATATTTGGAGTCTTATTTTTTGGGTAAGTAACATTTGTAGCTTATTCACTAAGTAAAATAATAAATAAAATTTTGATTAATTCATAAATCTAAGTAAAAAATTGACTACTGTAAGCAATCATTGATCTTTATTGTATATGTTTTTCTAAGCTCTTAAGTTCATTCTTTAAAATATACATTTTCTTCGTCTCCTTTTAATTCATCTTGGATTTTTTCATTTATAAAAAATGATTTATATTGTAATAAGATAACAAACTCAATTTGTAAATTCTATCTTGGCTAACACCCATTCTGCCCATCTAAATATGTTTCTTATCTTTCTTTCTTTCTTCCTTCCTTCCCGTTTCTAACTTCCTATTTTTTCGCCTACTAATTTTCATCCGCTCTTTCCTTTCCTCTTTCTCATCTACAGTTATTACACATGCTCTTCTATATTCCAATACGTCATTCCAATGTTCCTCTTTTCGAGATAGACCAAATACTAAAAACGAAAGAATGATTACACTTTTACCATAACAATCGATCGCCAGATACAGATGTGCCATATACCTTGAGTTTCTGGGTTACAAACGTCGTCCAAATTTCATCCTCTTAAGGGATGAATCGCGTGAAGAAACTTTGAACAACAAAAACAAACATATGGTTTCATTTCCTATTTAATAAAATAAATGTTACACCCCAGGTTTCTCTGATTTTTCAATTTAGAGAGTTCTCCACCCCCCCTATCCTTACTGCAAAAAATCTTAACAATTCTAAATACAAAAATAAAACGTTTGTTCTGTTTCACATTTAATGATATGTCGCATAACAAATCTTTCTGGGTTTCAATTACGCACCTCCTTTTCCCTCTCTTAAATGTATTTTAGGAATCTAAAAAATCCAATTTATTCAATATTTAAGGAGAGATCAATTCTCAAAAATTAAAAACTTTTGAACACATAGATAAAAATCTAAAGTTTAGGTCTCACAATATTTTTTCTTACAAGTTTCACTCTTTTAAAGAGTTTAAATTCGAAAAACAGTGAAAGACAAGTTCCATAAATTTTAATGGAAAATTCACATACCAAAACTCAACATCTTATGGCCAACTCCTTTCTGAATTGACCTAAAGCCTTGACCTTCATGGAAAAATTTTAATGCAGACTATGTCTGTACCCAACAGTCCTCTTGATTATACACAGAAACGTCGTTCATATTTTCTTATAAGGTACTTGGACAGGGCTTCTTTCTTTGCCTTCTGGTAATTTCGAATGGGATAGTGGTAGGCCGTACAGGTCGCTTCTCTAACCTCTTACAGAAGAATCTTGTGCAGAGGCTTAGTTTAGCAGTTGAAGCATTTCTATCTCAATTAAGGTTTAGGATGCTTGTCCTTTCTGTCTTATACTGGGGACAATCGTCAATGGTGATGATCCAAAGGCTTCCTTATCTATCCAAACCAAATAGCAACGCAAAATCCTCTGCATGAGGTAAAAACTTCTGTAGTACGTTCCTGGTATTAGTGTCTTTTTCCAGAACCTTTAGCACCTTGGAATCGAGATCTAGAATATTGATGCTGTTATTTGAATGGGTGTTACTGGTGATACCATTGGGGTGAACTGAACGGCGTCACTGCCGTCGGGCTGCAATTGTTGATTGGCTTGCGGGCTTCTACAACAGCCTTATTGTGATTATCCGGTTAGCCTCTGCAGCTGGAGAAGCGAGACCCCCTCCCTAAGTCGGCGTAGATCACCAGCTTAATTTTAGGTGATTCTGTGCGTGACCAAATTTTTTATCAAAGCTGACCACCCTGTCTCTATATGCTCGTGTCCTTCTGGTTATTCCGCCATAAGGAGCACTTCCTAGATTTCTCAAAACTTCAATATATTCTTATCCTTGATTATTTCTACAAATGCGTCCGCGGAATCCGCCTGACCAGAATGTTTTAGTCCAGCAAATCTTCTTAGTAATTCTCCGAATTCCCCTAAGAATTATCCAAATCGGCTTCTCAGACCGCAATGAATGGATGCGGTAAGAAAATTAGCACATTTGGCATCACTTGCGTTAATTCCCTGTAGTATTCTTTAAAAATCTTCGGAGTGCTTTTGGAATCCACGAAATTTTTTAGTTGAAAGTAATTAATTTAATCTCATATAATTCTCTTTAAGTAAGACCGGCTAACATTGCTTGTCCGTGATGACTACCAACAACGTTACTGATGGGGAGGACATTCCCAGACGAGAGCTCCAAGGCTGTTTTCGAAGGAGGTTCTTACGTCAGACTAATCGCGAGCGACTATTCTTATGCCCCGCTCCTGAATTGGATGAGTTCTCAGCACTCAACATCGCGATATCAAATTATATATTATAGGTGGCTTACGTCTGTTAAGATCGTGATCACAGTTTGGAAACTCTTGATGTTTCATCACCGTTGTTAACATAACAGAGTTAACTGCTAATAACATTTGGCGGTCTATATTTTGCCCCTTAAAAGCAGCAAACCAAGTTTTAGGTAAATAAAATCCATCGTTGTTGTTAAAATTATTTTTATGTCTATTTATAAATTTCCACCAACTCTCTGTAAAATCTCAGGCAATAGTTTATGTTGTTAGACAAAACTTATGTTTTCCAGAACTGTATCTCGTGGTCAGGATTTTCCAAGGCATGTTTATTGTTTAGCATGTTGATTTTTCTACTTGATTGAGATTGAGGTGTCGTTGGTGTTTTTGTTTATTCTGGTGGTAATCGTATGGCTTGCTTACACCAACACGGTATACATTATACCCCTGGTACATCCTGTAGATTTCTTGTGTCATTGACTAGTAAAAGCAAGTCCTATATTTTGCTGGTAATAGTATAGGTAGTTTCTTACTTATGTTTGTGCAGAATTTTCTCTATCTGGTTCGAAACTTTATTAATATAAGGTAACAAACCTTTGCCTACCACGACTGATTTGCATGCGCATTTGTTGTTTAGTTGCTCTATTTATCTCCGTCCTCAGGCAGCCATTTCTTTGTAAGACTTATTCCAGATATTTTAGTTCCTTATCTAAGAACATATTTATTATTACATGGTTGAGTGGGCTTCCCATCGCTACTTCCTATTTTTGTTTGTAATGCACGGCTTGCCAAATAAAGTAGCTAGATGTAAGACGAATAACATCGGCAAAACCCCAGATGTTACCCGCATACGTCAACAGCTAACTCAGTGACATCGATAACGGCCTACCAAACGCGCACTAGGATAAAAACGAAAGCACACGGAACAATAACTTTTTTTACAGAATCTTCTAAAAATCTCTAGTACAGTTGTGGATGATACGTCAATAATTTCTAAATTCTGACCATGGCCTAACAGCACGAGAACGAACAACACGATTCATTAAAAAAGTTCCTCTCCGATGATCCTAATTCGTAATATATCAACTTCCCGATGTCCGCCTTTTATTTGTAAGGAGGATTCTGAATCAATGCAGATGCATAAAAATAAAACATCGACAATCGCATGTGCTCTACGCTAGGTAGCACTTCTCCAAGAGCTTCTAGATACCCATATACTTGCGCGCGCATTTGGCTCATGTTACTGTTTAAATATTGGACCATTTACCGAACATTTCTATGTGTACCGTAGTTTAATTTACATGGCAGATATTTTACTGATAGAAAAGTTATAAAGGAAACGAAGATACAAAAAGTTTACAAGTTGCCATAATTATCAACTCATTCCATTATTTACTTCAGGTCGTCTAATTTCTGTTATCACCATAAAACATTGAAACAGTAAATATATATATATATATATATATGTACACATGCTCAATATGTCAATTAAAAGTGTAATTATCTGTGATTAATCAAAAGCTTATTTAACAAAAAATTTATTGATATACAACTTGTTAAAAATTAGTAGATAAGAGTTTGGAAAAGTAATTTAAATATATCCATGCCAAAGTTAATTACATATTTGAGCTTATTATTATATTTTTTTTTATTTTAACTATTAAATTGACATTTACAATCTGTTTAGAGAAACAATAAGAAAATTGGTTAGGCTTGATTAATGCCATGTGGAGATAGCCCTCCTGCGAAGGACTCCCTCTTAATTACACTTAATATCATATTTTAGAATATAATAGAAAATCGTGTAGATAAGTTTAAAGGATAAAATCTTTTAAGTCTGTGTAATTCACTGCCAACGTGTTTCGTTAAAATTTAAAGCAAGATTGATAGTGTTTACTCTTGCAGTTCACTTCTTCTTTTACAGTTTTCGTGTGAAAATCACGGATTACATCTCATGGGGCGTTAGTAATGTACCATATAGTTTTTTATTGGAAACACTGCAGAATTTTCAAATTTGAGGTGATTATTGTACCCCATAGTTAAATACCGAATTTGTTCTCTAGGGTGAATTTTAACTCTCTTCCAATTAGCCACTAAAGTTTTATAAATTCTTCTCCTACGTTAGCCTTCTATTCAAATAGATACCTAGATATTTTATATCTTCTGATTAGGGTAGTTGCACGTTGTTTAAGGTTACAGGTGGGCATGTGTCTGTCCTGAGAATAAAAGTAAAATGGACAGATTTTGTTTCATTGGACTTGATGCGCCTTTTTTTAGCTAGTCTTTATTATTATATAAATTCCAATTGGGTACGGCGACTTTAAAAGTCGCTAACAATTCCATGGGGAAACTCTGTTCGAAGGTAGTTCCAGAATACTGCCCCAAAAAGCCAAATTTTTTAAAATGCTTTTCACTAGTTATATTTAAATCAACTTGTTTAATCTTACAAGCTAGCGCTATAAAACCAAATTATTTGTGCATTGAGTATTAAAATGTAATACAAAAGTTGGTTTTTGTAAAAAATTTAAACACCGCCAATGAAAAATTCAGTATACACCAATACAATGTGTTAGTTTGTGTTAGGTATATCATCGCTGGAATTGTTTACTTTAAACATTTAGCAAATAGAAAATTACATCAAAAGTTTATTCGAAATAAGTGCAAGAGGTTGCAATTGTAATATCTAACAAGTACCCAACATTAGTTAAAAGCAAGCAAGTTCTCTTTTGGAGGGAATGATTAGCAGACTCAGCTGACAACTTCTAACCCATTCGCCACATTTGCTTAATGCCGTGTCTTGCGAATGTCACTTTCTTTTATTTAATTTACCGTATGTGTGTGTTTTACCTCTAATAATAAAGATACGAACTTTCTAGGTTATTCAGTGTATGAGCATGTACCGAGTATTATTTTTATGTTTAGTATATAAATCTCCAACACTAGCGGACCTAGAAAAATATTTTAATGGCGAAAGATTTGCAGCTTTTTGAGACCAATGCAATATAGCTTTTTGTTTTAAAAAACATAGCTAACTGGATATTTCAAAAAAACTGTTTTTCTAAGTGCATACAGCTCTCTTAATAATCTAAATCCTTTGATACTGTAATAACTGGGATAGAATCGGAAAGTTCCGGAAAAATTTCTATTTGTATTATCTATAATCACCATTTACTTAGTATTATATTAGTAAAACTATCACCAGCGTGGTCCCATGGTAGAGGCGAGGGCTGCGATGCGGACGAACCCGGATTAATTCCCGGAGATCTCTAATGCCTGAGAGGGTGGCCTACTCAGTCACTAAAAATAATTTAGTACCTGCGTTCACTTCGAACAAGGGATAAGAATGACGGTCGTGTAAAGCGCGATGCTTGCCACATCGCCCCGCATCAGATATAGTGCGCGACGATCTGGCACAGTAGAGAACGTATGAGAGCCTTAACCTTTCAGTTCGCAGACCGTGCTCCCACGCAGGGCGTTAGAGCCTTATCATTATTATTATTACTATTACTATTAGTAAAACAAAAAATTCTAACACAGTTCAGAATTCATGAGCCTTTATACAGTAACTATAACGTGTACACAAGACCATTTAAACACATTTAATACTTTGAGCAAATGTAGGTGATGTTTACTAAATATTTACGTTAATTTTCAGATACGTTTACTCAAGTATAGCCAGTCACAAAGCAAAATTCAACAACACACTCTCTCATTATCAGGAGATGCTACAAGAATTAAAAAACTTCATGGAATATGAGAAAGTTCATGCTGATATGCAAAAGAAAGTCCTAGAGTACAACGAATATTCATGGAAAAGAACTGGTGGTACCGAAGTAATTAGTTTTATATAATTTTTTTTTTAATTAAGTTACGAGCACCTTACAAAAGCCACTCTAAAATTTCCAAAATAAAAGAAAACCTCTTACGCCTAGAAAAACGGTTACTGTAATATTTGGATGTTTGATTTAACGCTACCACACCGTTATTTTCTTCAAGACTGCAACACTTATAGGATTTCTTGAAGAAGTAATGCAGCTTAATATTCTCGCTCCCTAACTTCAATCATTGGTAGCGCCTATTCAAATTCATATATTATACAGGTCGTATAGTCGCAGTAACGTGTTATCTGTCAGATTTACAGCCCACTGCAAGAAGCGTCTGTTTTACCAACATAACCTACAAATCAATAATAAAAACAATATCGTACGACAAGCAACATTTGCAACGCTGTCCGATTTTCGCATTTCAGCAGAAAAAGATGTTGGTTAAAATGGGGAAAATATTTTGTGCAGCTTTAGGGGAGGATGTCTGAAAGAACTGATTCCAACGGTAAAATTTTTGGTCTGTATGATGTCGAGCGTCCTGGATAGACAAGGAAGATTGAAAATGAGGAGCAGGAACAACTTTTAAAAGAACACAGTGGGAGCTTACAAAGGAGCTTGGAGTAACACGTCAAACTATTTCTAAGCATCTACACTAACTGGAAAGGATTCACAAAGAAGATCGTTGAATTCTTCACATAATTTCGACTGAAAACAAGAGTAAATACTATGATATTAGTATGTTGTTACTCTTTAAATTTAAGAAGAAACATTTGTGAGTCAGATTATGACTTGCAACGAAAAATAGATTCTTTATGAGAAACCAAAGCGGTAAAATCGTGGTTGTATCCAAGTACCCTATAACCTAATATTCACGTCAGGAAGATATCACTGTGGATATAATGAAATCGACAAAGTGCCGTGCACAATACCTAAGTTACTTGTATCTGCTAAAACAATAGCAACTGATGGGTATTAGTAACGTGCTGGACGCAAAAGGGCTTTATATCGACAAGGAAAAAATAAAAGTCGTTTTAGTTCAAGACAACGTGCGATCGCACACCGCCAAAACGATTTCGATAGCGATCACCGACCTGGGTCTGGAGATTTGATCACACCCAGCATATTCTCCAAAACCCTGAAACATCACTTGGCTAACCGCATCTTCGTTTCTGTTGAAGATATTGAGAAAAGTCTGAGTTTATGAACTCCAAGCCGCCCTTTTTTCAAAGTGAAATTCAACAGCTCCCCGAAAGATAGCGCAATCTATAAAAAGCGAAGGAGGGGGGATTATTACAAAGTTGCGTACCTATATTATCCATTATACTCATGTATAAACGGCAACAATCAGATTATTATCGCAGTATTTGGGAGATTTGAAAGTGGCTTCTTACGATATCGTGTGCGCCAACTTCTTCGCAATTCAATTAATTATATCTTATTTAGAGCCGTGGTGGTTTAGTGGATAGGTCGCTAGACTACGAAACCAAGAGTTGCGGGTTCGAACTCCGCTCTCGCCAATTCTATCGCTGGCATTTTTACGGCCCAGCTTGACTCAGACTGCAATAAATGAGTACCTGGAGGTCAAACTCTGGGGTAATAATAGGCGGTCGGTACGTAGCGCTAGCCACGTTACTATCCTTGTGTACCGTAGGCTCTAGATTATAGCAGACCTATCCTGTTACAACCCCAAAGGGCCTTCAAGGCCTGTTACGGGGAACTATTATTATTATTATATCTTGTTTTAGGCCAACATAATTTTAGCTAACTTGCACTCTGCTCTGCTCGAAGACGTCGTCTTATACATGTATGAGAACACCCTTCGCGAAGTGCCTTTGTTCGAACGTGTAGATCGATCGTTCTTCAGAATATTAGGAAAGGAACTGAGAGAACGTTACTTCATGAAGGGCCAAACCATCATTCGCGCCGACGACATAAACACAAATGTTTTCATCATTTACAGGGGAAAGGTGTGTGTTCATTTTTGGAAGTACCTCTAAAAGATTGTTCTTTAAAGGTTGAAGTGATATCTTCATACAACGAGATGCAAACGTTCATGGGCGTCGGGGGCTTGTTTGGAAATATATCATTGCAGTGTGACGCAAAGTGCAACGTAACAATCACTGCTGTTCGAAACGTAGACGCTCTTTTCATACCAGCCAAAGAGTTTTATTCCATTCTAAAGGTACCCTTAAGCACTATGCAGTGTTGATGTGTTGGGGCACATTTAATTTATATTTCAGCAATATCCATCGATTAAACAA
This sequence comes from Sinelater perroti, assembly GCA_036346155.1. Taxonomy (NCBI): domain Eukaryota; kingdom Metazoa; phylum Arthropoda; class Insecta; order Coleoptera; family Elateridae; genus Sinelater; species Sinelater perroti. Next base: position 955,348 of record JARFIY010000110.1, read on the forward strand.
AGAATGGAAAACATTCTTAAGGGTGGCAACGAGTTTTATATTATGCCTACAACAATAAGCGATGACGACGTAGAAAATAATGAACAAAAAAGTGGAATTCCTGAAAAAACTTCCTTTAATGATAATAAATCGGTAATTATTTCAGCACTTTATTCGCTAATTATTGCAACACAATATTCCTAGATCGCCACCACGAAATCGATTAGTACTAATGCTGGTACAATGGCAACTCTTTCTGTTGGAGCGAGTGCAGGAGAATCAATTGCGGCGTTCTTTCTTCCTTACAAATGGTGTCGAATTGCCATTTTGCCAGATGCCACGATTTTTACAGTTTTCAGTAGACAACAGCGACTCAGAAAAGTGATTCGTTCATCAAAGTGTGTTTCAGGTTTCATAATTGTTGTTGCAGCGTATCTAAATGCATTGGTGGTAACCTACCAATTTGCTTTACAACATTATACGATCCCACTGTTTATAACGACCGTCTCGTGCGATATTATATTTATTCTGAAAATATTTCTCGAAATACACAAAGCCTACGTTGACCGATATGGTGAATACATCACCGACAACAGGAAAATCTTGCAAGTGTATGTATACGCGGACTTGTCATAAGTTCTATTCATTGTTCGTTCTTATTTTTGGCGATACATCTAAAATATGTTCACACAATATACAAATAGATCGTTACTCCACTTTAATTATATAGTGCAACAAAGAAGTCAATAAATAACGAGCATATCAAATCTAATAGAAAACTATATCCCTACTAAAACGCAATTCCCACTTACAAAACATTTTGATCGTTTCACACGTCTCTGTATAGCATCATATACTTTTACACGCAAAAACTTGACAAACAAAATCCACCTTAAATTGCAAGATCATGTATGTGTACTTCTAATAATTTTCAACAATTTTTTAACGCTCAAAAGAAATAACATGGTATTAGTCTATTTCTTTAAATAGTCATTAAAATATAACGTGAAGATAGGTAGTAATATTTTCATAAATAATATCAAGTTTCTGTCCCATGAAAAATATAAATGTGTATTGTCGTCTAGCAACTTTCAATTTTTAAGTGTAAATTTACATGCATTTCTATAATCCATCCCATATTATAGATTTATACACGTAGGAGCTCCTGTAGCATGATGTTGCAATCGTTGTTATTACTAAAAACAGAGTCTAAAAGTTTGTTTTTTAATTAACACGATAGAACTGAATGACAATTTTTTTGTCTTGTATCAATGATAGAGAGAAATATTTTGACAGAGTGTTATGCTAAAAATAAAAATATCTGCAGTAGAACTTATGGCAGTACTATATACACATTGAATATGAAATACCAATGGTTAATTCCCGTAGATACTTCAAAGACAAAAAGACAAGAATCATAGATTTTCTGGGAAGTGTGCCAGTATGGTATTTAGCACTCTTTCTGTTATTATTTATACCTAAAAGTATTTGCTTAATAATATATTCGTCCATCCGACTGATATCTCTTCTACGTTGTTATTACATTATAGAGTTCTACAAACTGCGGTCCAATAAGTTAATGTCGAATACATTAGGAATAAAAATCAGGTATAAAAATTTACTCCCCCTTCTAAATTGTTATGAACACATATTTTAGCACCATCATTATATGGATAGCCCTAATTATTCATATATTTGCTTGCATTTGGTTTATGTTCGCATGTCCCCTTACTCACTGTTTAAAAAAATCCTGGTTAACTCAAACACTCAAATACCAAGTCAAAGTAAGATTTTGACATCTGTATGAAGGCAACGTTACAAACTTATTTTTTATAGGAAAAAGCCAAGTTGTACGTGATATGTTTCTATGAAATAATGAACATTTTTACCACAACTGGAAATGGAGACATTGTTCCTAGCAATAAGATGGAAATTATTTACATAACCTTCATAATGATCGTTACAAAATTCTTCATAGGTAGAAAGTTGTTTAGTTAATTGATGATATAGTTCCTTATTATTAAATTGTGCAGCCATATTCATTGGGGACGTAACTAGCGTGTTAAATTCTTACACATCCTCGTTGGTAAACTACGAATACGGAATAGCAGAACTTCGAGACTATTTGCAAAATGAAAATGTAAGCGACCATCAAATGGAAAAGATGTGGCATTACGTGCGCCAACTGTGGACGAGAAGTCGTGGAAAACAGGTTTTTTCATTTCGTCTAAATCCATTAGTCCCTTTATATCAAACTGGATCTTTAGATACCTCGTTTGATAAAAAGATTGCCTTATGTCATGCGTTACGACTTAATGAACGAAGTATATGGACAACATTTACGCAACTCGTACCTCTTTTCTGGAACGGAGGAGGCTTTCATCAAACAGCTTTCGGCTTACTTGAAGCATGTCATTTTCTTCCCTGGAAACTACATAGTGCAACATGGCGATTCGGATCAATCAATGTACTTCATTCACCGTGGAGAGGTACGTAGTAATTTTGGATCAATTTTAGGCTTCATTTTTTCTATCACAGGTTGACATTTTAACTGTCCACTCAAACTTAACAGAAACTATACACGACGTACTACGTGAAGGAGAAATGTTTGGCATAGCGCAAGGACTCTACCACGGAGTGGCGCATCACTTTTCTTTTCGAGCTCGCACCACGGTCGACATTATATCCCTCCAGTTGAATAACTGGCAAGATTTGTTAAAGTTTTTCCCCTATAGTAAGGATATCATTTACGCTAAAGCTGAACAAGTTTACATGAAGCATTAGGTTTAGTTCTGTACAAATCTCAATATTTAATTCGAAGTAGCGTTACTTAAAATAAATTAAATTAAAATAATGAGAACTCAAATGAAAACTTTGAAAATTGAATAGCTCTGGCATATGGAATTGCACATAATCAACAGTTTCAAACAATCTAAAATATTTCAGAACTCAAGTACATATAAATAATACTTTGAGGTTTGCCACAGGTAATCTTATCTATAAATAGAAGTAGCTAAATTAGAACTAATTATTGTTGTCGATACGTAATAATAAAATATTAACAAATTATACATGGTCTAGCTATTCATAGAAATCACAGTTGAATTGCAAGCAATTATTAAAGATACAAAAGCCTCTCTTACCTGACTTGAAGTAATCAATCGGATAATCCAAAAATTCAGTTAACCAAATGGTAACTTATTTATAATCGTTGAGAATAAAGCCTAAAGTTTAAACTCGCATTATATGAATATACCAAGTAAATAAAAGTAGGTAAATAAAGCGCAAAAATACTCAAACCTCCACCATACACATACATTTTTAGTAATGTCTTTATTGTAAAACCAACTCCCCCCCCCAAACATCAAAAGGCCACACAAATCGGAAATCGATAATCAAACAAATTATCCAGTGGGTTGAAAATAAACAAATGCAATTAAATATAGATAAATATTCAATTACATATAATTTGAACTGATACTAAAATTATGAAAACATAAAAAATAAAGGTCTTCGTGAAAAAACGAATTTTAAACTAAGTGTCGAGAAGAGGGGGAATAAAAATTAGTTAAAATTTGCGTGTCCTAAGATCAAAACAAAAGTAGAATATCAGGTAATTGCTCAGTACCTTAACGCACTTGAAATACTTTATATAGAAAAGTTGTACTAAAACGTATGTTATAGCTCAGAGAAGACACTTCAATCCCTGTAGTTCATCTGCAACTCCTGCACCCCTCGTTGCAACCCTTTGAAGTGCGGCTTAGTTAAATGTTTTTGTAAGTTCGAAATGTTTCTGGTGTAAATTATAACACTCATCTATGAGCCTTCTATCTCCTTTTACAATCCAAAAATGCGTGTACGCACAATTTAATCGCCTGCCAGATTATCATCTGTCAAAATACATTACAAAACCTATAAAATCGTAGAACTTACAATAAGTATTTGGTAGAAGATCAAAGATGTCAATCTAAAATGAAATTCTGATATACAAGACCACAATCAAACCTATGTGGATATATAAGAATTATGGGGCTGCGTTAGCCCCCAGAGAGACGTAATTTAAAATCCTCTTGGTAACGTCATGCCCCATGATGACCTCTGTACACTAACTCCTGACCACCATACAATAGCCATGACATTCGTGGAATAAAGACTCCTTATATGCCTTCTGGAAGACTTTTTCATGATCAAACCACTGTTTGATCCGTTTGATTATTATACAGAATCTACTTTTCATTGCATGTCACAAATTCAGTTCTAAAAAAATTCCGGGCAGCAAAAAAGAGGCTACTTCTATTTTTTTAATATTCCCTCATTTTATGCGGAACACTTTTAATATTATGAAATTGGCAATTTATTATCGCTTTTGAAGTAAAAGTCTTTGCAGGGCAGTGAACGGTAAATCAATAATTTCATTCATCTTTTGCCTATAATCCATTTTCATTAATGCTAATAAGTCAGTTCTCCACAAGCTTTATTTTCTAACTCAATTTCCTTCCTTAAAATTTTAATATCAACGATGTACCGTTCATTTGTCGCCGACATGCTCGCTCAATTCTTGAGCTCTATTATTGCTGGCAATGCATTTAATCCCTCTTGAATTAAAAAGTGTTCAAATATCTCTTGTTAAAAGAATTTTTGTAAAAGAGAAAATAAATATATAGGGCACTGCAGGTAGCCAAACATCAGAAAAAATGTCAAATACTCTTATTATATTAATACCTTACTATGTCAGTTAAAATTAAAACATCACAAACACAAGTGACCAAAAATCTATGAAAAAACTAAAACCTAAGTCTATAAGGCTCAAAAAACTTATTCAAACTTTAAGGGAGTCCCATCACTGGAAAATGGAAAAAATCAATTTTTAGTTTTTTGTCTTAAAAAATACCACATACAATTTTGGTCAATTTGATGCCGCAATTATGTAATTCTGACGATTAGAAGTATTTTTATTAATTTTTAAATTCAAAAGATGTGAGTTTTGTCGCAACAGATCATTGCCCGAGTTTGGGAGCAGTCCGTTGTGTAAATTCTGGTGATACAGAAACAAAAACATACTAAATTATTTTTTTTGTACTTATAAACATATGTAAATTAATATATTATTAAATAAGATATTAAAATGTACAAGATAAAAAAGAAGGAAAAACTAATAAGTCCCAGGCGCATAAGAGGGGTCATCATCAATCTTCCTTCGTGCATGGGACCTTTTTTGTCTTGCTGTTTGCTGCAGAGCCTGTACTGCCTTGTTGGGACGACGTATTCGAATCTGGTCTAGCAACCTCGAGCCATCAGCACAGAATTACCCTAAAAAATGATTATACATATTTATAGATTACTCACACAAGGGGTAATAATGGCGGTCGTCTAAGGCGCGGTGCTTGCCACATCCCCCGCATCAGAGATGGTGCGCGACGACCGGGCAGAGAGAGTGAACATATGAGAGCCTTAACCTCTCAGTTCGTAGGCTGTGCTCCCACGTGGGGTGTTAGAGCCTTACCATTATTATTTATAGATTACAGAATTCTATTAATGATATTTATTCTGGAAACATACTCACCAGGATCTATTCCTAATATTTTTAGGACTCGGCAATAAAAAATAAATGTAACCAAGTTGAACGAAATTAGTTTCGGAAATAAAACTCCAAATAACATTATTGACACTCTCATCAGGATTCTGCGTGCCTCTATGTAAACACTTTTTTTAGATCTGGATAAGCCAGATCTCTGAACACTGGCTTTACAGCTGCCATGACCGCCAGTAGCCAATAGAAATGAGCTGACTAGTCGTATATTATCCCTTCAAGTTGGGCTTTTCTAAAAAAAAATTAATATTGTAATAAATTAAATTTAGAAAATTCGGATAGTCTATCCATTGTCAGAAAATAAGTTCATACTTATATTTGTAACAACAGTCTAGTCTATCAGGACACAAAAAGTAGATTATTGTTGCTTGACGTGAAAAAATTTTGACCAAACTGCCTTTTCCATTTTTCCAAATCGGAAATGTTGCAGCGGATTATTTCTGCAAATTTGCAATGATAGTATCTGTCAGTCTGTTTCTTCCAGCTAAAGGTTTGCCGTCAGAAAGCTTTCTCTTGTTTTTTTTGCCTTCAAATTTTGTTAATTCTGCACTATGTATTTATTTTTGACTTGTAAAATTATACCCATTCTTTTCTACACGTGTCCTATGCACTCTAATTTTCCTACTTCTTGGCCCATGCACATTGGCTTTTAGGACAATCTTGAAAGATTTGGTGTCGCTATCGCCAAGATATCTGGAAGAAAATTATAACGCATAAGGATACGCCAAACAATATAGTCCGGGCGAATTAGACTTTGAATCTGAAATCCTTTTAAACGTTACAGTTTTTTGCTTAAAAATAGGTAAAAAATTCATAAATGATAACCCTCGAGTCTTTACACATTTGATGGCTTTTTATTGCAAAATAGTAAGCGGAACGCTACTTTTTTTCAGTTTTTTTTTAAATATCTCGTGAAATAAGCGTCTAATCGACTCAAGGTATACTTATCAAATTTGTTGTTAAGAAAATTTGCTACAAGGATAGACTATTGTGAAAATCGTTTATTATTGCAAAATTAGCAAAAAAAGTGAAGAACATGAAAAATTTTCGAATGCTATTAACTAAAGTAATTGTTATTCAAATTCAATGAAATTTTGAAAAAGGTATCCCTTAGGTTGTCTAAAAAGTGGGCGCAACCCCGATCCTGTATTTCAAAATGGCCTATTGGAAATTTCCAAATTTGAAATGCTGCCGTTTCACAAAAAAAAGAATCGATATGAAACCAACGGAATCGATTCAGTTTCATATCTTCGAATGTACCAAAATTCAGAGATTTTAAATAACAAATAAATTTTTTATTTACAAAAAACGGAAAAATTCCCGTTGCTAGGGATGATATCTCCGCGAATTTTGCGTTTAGAGCTTTTTAAGCAAAAAACTGTAACGTTTAAAAGGATTTCAGATTTGAACATGTTTTAGATCTAATTCGCCCGGACTAATAATGATATAGTTCCCTTTACCTGGTATATCTGACTTCATATTTTTTCTCTGTTCAGCTAAAGATATCCAGAACACCCTGCACCTCCATCCCATCACTTGCACCTTGGAAATTGTCTGTGCTACTTTGTTAAATGGATTTAATTTGATTTTTCCGCGAAAACACTGAATTCTGACTTCACCTCCACATCGATAATTTTACCATTATCCACGCTTGTGGTCGTTACCACATTACTCTCCATTGAGAGATGTGTGTCCCCTTTTCTACCATGTACCGTCAAATGCAATGGCTAGGTCCCTGTTAGCTTCATTTTTTGTACAGCCTCCTCTACTGCTTTTTTCACTTTCCATTTCACAGGCTTTCAAAAGAATGACAGTAACAGCCTTTTGTCTTTGTCGAGACAGAAGAAGGTTCATAATAGAGCAAAATGTTTTGCCAGCTGCTGGCCCCTAGAGCAAAACTCAATCTTACATTGATATCCTCTACATTTGTAATTTGTTTTCATCCACTTCTTTCAATCGTTTTTAAACACCTTTACGTCGCATGTACAGGCCAGACCTATTTGCCAAGTAAGACCCACCCTTTTTTTCACAATCGAATTTATTTTGCCATTGCAAATATTACAAATTGAGGAACTGGAACAGCTCCGTGATGATGAAGGATATATTGGATTGATCTTGATCTTCCAGGTGAAGAAACTGGCTTAAGTTACGGATGAAGTATATCTCCTTTCGGTAAAAAATGGTAATGGTAATGGTAATAGTAAGGCTTTAACGCCCCGCATGAAAGCATTGCCTGCCAACAGAGAAGTTAAGGCTCTCATATATCCGCCATATATCGTCGCGCACCATCTCTGATGCGGTGCGATGTGGCAAGCACCGCGCATTAGACAACCACCATTATTACCCCTTGTTCGAAGTAAACACAGGTACTCAATTATTTTTAGTAACTGAGTATGCCACCCGTCAGGAATAAAAAAAACTGACTTTTCACAAAACCACGTTTTCTAAAAATCTTGTTTTTCTACACGTGTACCATTTCCCAATAAATAATAAAAATATTTGGTTCATTTTATTTCAGTTATTACCAAATAGATAACTCTTTAAACTGACTGAGGGATTTTCGAAGACAATGATTAAGGAAGAAAGAAAAATTCAAAGCCACACAAAAACAATCGATTTTAATTTTTTATCGATTTAATAAAAAATTCCTCGTCTGTTTGACTATAACGCATTCAGTGAATACATATAGTAATAAAACTGTCAAACATTCCCGCTCGATTTAAATAACTGTCCGTTATTGGCCGATTTAAAAAAGTGCGGATATTTCAGTAGTCACACACTGACCCATTTTTGTACATTCGTGTGTTGGTACTGAGGCTAACTTGTTGTAGTTAGAAGTAATGATTTCATTATTAATGATAGTGTGTATTGTAAAGGGAGTTCAGGGGCGTGTCATGATTTATTACTATATGTATTCGCTAACATATTATTGTCTGGAAGTTGCCTATTTTATTTAACCACAAAAATCTGTGTGGGGGAGGGCGTGCGCGCGCATATGTATCTTTACCTGGATCTTTTGTGTAGAGAGGAGAATGGTAGATAAAAATAACAAAATATAAGTGGCATAACAATACAAAATAATAATCGAGACATAAACCATTCAAATTACTTCAATATTATACTCTTTTTATTTTCAATTATTATCTATCGTAATTTGTACAAGCACACATAATTTTTTAATTAAATTATCACAATAATCTTTGTAATTCCATCTTAATCAACTGAGTAACTAATTTTATTTATTTATTAATTAAAATAATTACATATTTAACATCAAAATCATAAGCAAGCAATTAGTTTACTCCCTTCAAACAATTAAGTAAACAGATAAAATCCATAATCTTCTATATCACCAATCACCTTACTAGTCCTACATTTCTAAATCTGCTAAGCAAAATAGGCCAACTATAACCCACTGAAATTCTTATGGATTTACCGACCAATTGTATTTAATCATTATAGTTAAATAATAACAAAAATGTGTAATAACTTCGTAACCTAAGTGAACATGCTACTATGAAGATTTTCTAAATCTGCTTCTCGCTCCTTAACTCTTCTTTTCTCTCTACGGTACTCCTCATAGAACTGATCATCAGTTGGTAATTCATGGCGACACAATGGGCAAGAGTTTGTCTATAAAGTAATTTGGCTAACTTTCACTTTAGCGGAAGTGACGAAATTGATCGATTTCGCTGTCAATCGATTCGTATCGTTTATTGTTTACGTGTATTCCAAACATGTGTGATCACTCATCCTCTCAATATAATGAAGAAGCAAAAGAAAAACTGTTGGCTTACTGAAGTGTAGTGATTAAGTGAGGACTATTCGGCTAACAGTTTTCCATTTGCTTCTTCATTACATCGAGAGCGGCTAAATAATCAGCATTTATTGTTCCCATTAATAAATATTGCTTTTCTATTCGTTTTTATTGTCTTCTGGCACAACATTGCTGCTCTTGTTTTAGTTTGCCGAAAAAATGCTGACTGTGGCCATAAAAACATATCCAAAATATATCTCCAACAGAAACTTTCAAAGACCCCGACATTTCCTAAAGTTAGGAGAGGTGTCAATCGACTCGGCTCGTCAATACGAATCGATTGACACCAAAATCGATCGATTTCGTCACTTCTGCTAAAGCAAAACCTTACCAGTAATTTTAATATGACAAATAAAAATATGCAATACATACCTTTCGTAGCCAGGCCAAAAGGCACTCCGAGTGGAATGTATGTTTGCAAGGCATTTTCTTGACTACTTCCCCTTCTTCATATTCTTTAAGACACACTTGGCACTGGCCGCCTATGAACACAGAAGGATAATTCCTAAAATTTAGTTACCTGAATGCCACACCCTTTTCTTCTATTTTTTCATCCGGCAAATCCTTAACAACACTCTTGGAGGCCGGGGGAGCCACTTGGTTTGCAACGCCCATTTCAACGAACATGTTGAAGTCTGCCAGCAGCCTCATTATATGTCCCTGCAAGATAGCTTCTCGATCAGCATCAGTCTCTGCACCGACACCCCGTTCTTCAAAGTAATCTGTCATGATGCTTCTAAGACATACATTTATTGAAATAAAATATAATGTTGAAATAATATTACGAACCACTTGACGATTTGCTTATTGATATGATGAATCAACTGGTCCTCTAACCCAACTTTGTGTCTGCTATTAAAGATTAACGAACCGTCCCGACAGCAACTTTTTCGTTTCGATACGTGGTACACTGTGCGGCAGAAATATAAAATCTCAATACGCCACTAGTAGATGACGTGTTTATTAACAGTTCGGTTTTACAAAATTAAAAACGTTAATAAAATGAAAAATAAGCCAGTAGTTTCTTTGTTGTCTCTGGAATTACCGGGATCAAAGCTTTTCCCCCATAATTCCACTTTTTGAAGAACAGTGTGTCCATAACCGTAACTTTGGATAAAATAATATAACATCAATTTCATCTATTTTCCATTTTGAAGAAAATTGCACTTGAAGCATGCACTGCGTTACTTAATACAAAAGCTAAATTTTGGAAAACACTAAAGAAATATTAATCTAAACATAGGAAATCAATTGAGCACCTTTAATTAATTCAACCCCCCCCCCGTTTTTCGCTAATCTTTAAAAACCAATTTCCTCAAATCATATGGCGAAAACAGTTCTCAGGATCAAGACAAAGTATCTACCAGCAGAATATTTGGTCAAAAAACGTTCAAAGGTTTTTTTATCAAATACATCACGTTTAAAAGAAACTAGTGAAATGAACCAGTCGGAGTGGGCGGCCCTTCATAGAATTGATTCTATCCATCTGGATAGATTTTGAAAAATGGTCCAATATATATTTCATAATTCCTCGACTGAGTTAAGTATTTACACTGACAGAAAAGTTAATTCGGAAGAGAGTCCGAAGAGGGAGTCGTGCGCACTGATAGTGGATGGTCTTGGCAGAAATTATCGTGAAGTCCTCCATAATATTAAGGAGACAATTAAGAAAAAAGGGGCCAGCGATGTTGTTAAAGCCATGCGCATTGTAAAAGAAGGTAAGATTTTGATTACTTGTGCAAAGAATATGAGTAGTACCAATCAACTCAAAGGAGCCATCACAAAGGCTACCAATAGTAGCAAAAGGTCGGCATAAGAGCAGACCATAACACTATTTTTAAGAGGGTGGACGCTGAGGTCACCGAAAGGAAAATAGTTGCGGCCCTAAGCGAGGTCATTGATTCGCCCATAGAGGGCAATTGGATCCTAAGTGCTCTTAGGCCCAGAGCTAGGAGCACGGTTACAGTTAGTGTACGTCTGCTAAAGGCCAGTACAAATCAGTTGCTTCGTAGAAAATCAATAAGGATTGGGATGGTTAATTGTACCCTCTAAAAGAGAGTCGAGGTTAGTAGATACCAGACATGTTGGGTTTATGGTCATAAGGCAGTTGATTGTAAGGGGCTGGCTTGTTTCGGTTCTGTTACAAATGCGAGGAGGAGCACATAAGTTCGATGTGCCTCAATCGCCCTGCATATCCAGTGTATGATGAGTTGGGTTATTCAGCAGGCACGCAAAATTGTGTCGTCTTTAGAAGTGCCCTTTTACAGGCAAAGCAAGGTATCAAGGGTCAACCTAGAGAGGCTACCAAAACTAGTAAGGACAAGATAAGACTGAAGTATCCGTGGAGAGACGGTCCCCAAAACCTACACCTAGACAAGTAAAGATGGGATCTCCGGACAACAAACTGAAACCCGAGACATAGTAAACAAGAACGAGATACTGCCCCTCACCTGAAGTAATGCTAACGAGGTTCCAGGTGAGATTCATGGGCGAAGAGAGTGAAATAGATGGGTTTAATTGGTAGGCGGACTCGAGAGTCCGAATCCAACACACCCGTGTCGCTCAACATGTAGACTCGGGCGTATTTTAAATATTCCTAATCCTCTTTCTATAACAAAGTTAATTATAATAAAAAATGGATTTACAGAAATGTAACTGAAATAAAAAATATTGGAACAATATTTTGATAGTTTTTTGATGTAACGTTATAAAATTGTTACTTTATATTTTTTGTTGTAAATTAAAAAAATTCTAATGAATTTTCAGTAATAACAAAATTAATAGATAACACGGATAACACGCCAGTTAGAAGATATAAAACCAATAAGCTTTAAAATCTTCTAAATAACTTAATAAAAGAAAAATAAAAGACAAAAATAAAGTGGTCCTCTTTCGTTACTCTAGTATGGTAAAATATTGTCTGATAGTTGAATTTTTCCTCCATATCTTAAAAACAATGAAGTGTGAGCAACATATTGATTATTACTTTTGCTAAAAGGTGGAGGGTATGTTAAAAGTAAAAGAAGTCTAAAATTACTATTGCTAGATAACGTTTTTAGTACTTTGCTTAGAAACTTCTTAATCCTAGAATATAAAGAGAAAGTAACTACCTTTTAAGATACATACTGAGGGATGATACTTCAGTTTCTCAAATGATCAAATGGCAATTCATGATCACATTATGCATATAACTGTAAATAGATGAAATTTTTTAAATCGCTTAAACCAAATATTGCTTTCATAAACACCAGCAACATTCTTTCATCATTGTTTTCGTCTGGTCATGCTGATTACACTTGATATTTGAGACATCCCAACCAACTCTATATAAATGCTGAAGATCAAATGGCCAATAAATCACTCCACACTTGGGTTCAAAGTTAACGAGAAGCGCAGATTTGTTAGAAAAAAACTCAATAAAACAAAACCTGCTTTCCAACAATATATTTGATTTGACATAATATATATTATTTACAAAAATACATTCAGTCATAATACAGTTCTTGAGCCAAAGAAGCACTCAGTTGTCAGTCTCTTGTTTAATTTTAACTAGGTTCGGCAATATGATTACATTGGTAGCCAACTAATGTTAATATCACTAATACAAATATCATGATTTCAAGAGATTTATGTGCACGTACGAAATAGTAAACATTGGATTTACGCAGAAGGCTTGCATGTGTATGCATGGTAATTGAGCTATACATTAACACATAGAACTAGCACAAATATTTCCTTAAAGGTAATTAGACATATATCACGTAATTATGGCGCAACCCTGTGGGAAAAGGTTATTTAATATACAGCAGAGTGATAATCGCCTTCTATAATGCAGTGTTGATTGAAGGTTAAGTTATATTGATTTTCCTGGAGCGCTGGTTCTAGTTAACTTTCAGAGATGGATAATACAAAAGAAGATACACAAGGTGTTTTGATTAAAATGTCAAAAGCAAAGATAGGCACTGTTTTTTTAAGCCTCAGCTTCAGCACCATGACCAAAAATCTGCATTATAAATTTTGAAATACCTCTACCAATTTTTACCTTATAAAGAAAGTTGAAAACTAGGAACTACCAAATTAAAAATTCAGTTTTTCGGTCATTGCATCCAAACTGAAAAATGCCACATAAAAAGTGCTAGTTTTGCGGACACTTAACTCTACGCTTTGGTATCTCTTTGTAATCTCAACAAAAGTGAAATGTATATCATAATATATAAACTGCGTTATAGGCCATTAAATACAACAATGTGATAACAAAAGAGTTATTGTTCAATCAAATGCTAGAGTGAATAAAGAAAAATTATTACTTATCAAGAGAAGTCTAAATATTAAACATTGTAAAAAAATAATTTTAAACTTTTTGGACAAACTTAAATTATGCAGTCCGAGTCGCCCCAAGATGCAGATTTCAATATAAAAAAAAGTACCCAATACAAGTTATGGAGGCCAAAATAAAAACAGTCATATAAAAATCTTAGTAGTTGTAGGAGTTACTATGTACACATATTCTGTGCCCACTCCTATACACCAATCATTAAATTGAAGTCTTGCTAACAACATAACATTTTTCGGAAACAATTATAGTTATAAAGAATATATTTTTATAAATAACTCTTTCGAGTCAACCTACATATTTTCACTTTGCCATTTATACAATACAGTGCTTTCCAAAACTTCAATTGTTCTTTAAAAAAAAAACAATACATTCAAAACGATATACTGTGACTGGGTCATATGTTCAATCACTTTAATAAATCACATCCTTTTATACAATAAAGTTACTCTCTATAACCGATTTTGTTAATTTGATATGTAGAATACTTTAGCAATAGCACTATGTATAAATGTAAAAATTAAAAAGCTCTGAAGACATTAAATGGTTGAAGTGAATACGATTACTTTCCACTAAATATAAACATGCACATGTATGATTGATTCAAAAATACCTGTTCGAAAGATAACTCCATATAAAGCGATACCAATAAATCAACCATTACCACTTTTATGAATAGACTTCTAATAAAACGTGATTTCCAGTAAAGGCTTCATCTACGACAAACCAAAAATAGCTTTAGGGCAAATCCTGTCTGCCTTGCCGCAAGGTTGCGCAATGTTTGACGCGCAAGTGCGTTCGCAACGTGTCTATGCGGCTGTAAGTAGCAGGGCAGTGCGGGCAGGAAAAACGCTGGCCAATGTGGGCATGGTAATGGTGCCAGCGGTTGGTCACCTCCTTGCTGCATGTCTTGCATTTCCACAATGAAGCGCTGCTCGACGCTGCCTCAAACATCTCATTGTACAACAGCTGAGTTCCACTGTATTGCTCTAAAAAATAATAAAGTTACTTACAATGTAGCAGGTAACTGGCTGGCTGTATTCTACTAAGCAAACGCGCCAAAATGCGCTTAAAGCTAGAGAAAAATGAGTTGGTTCCGTTTACAAACAGTCGGAGTTCAAGCAGCTCTATCGTGATATAAAGAAACAACTGTATGATTTGAATGTTATCATATTAAACACATTTCAATACATACAAAATAAAGTATGTATAAATAAATAGGAAAACAAGATTTGGAGTACATACCCTGACTCTGAAATTCACTGATACAATGTACAAATTGGCTCAGCAAATCTGCACAAGATGCGTTTTGACGGCATAATAAAATAGATCAAGTGACCGATCCGCAAGACTTACGTTAAAACTAAGTCTACGCTAAATTTGGCAAAACTTCACAACACATATTATGAGCTACCGAATAATAACCTTAGTCGACACTATTGACACTATCAAAGTTATATACAATATACCTTACACATAATAATGGTGACTAATTTGCTGCAACAGATGCAGACGGCAACTTCGTGCAACGAAATTAATTGCGGTAAAATCAGGATCAGTCTTGACAAAAGTTGTTTTAACTGGTATTAACGCGCCACGGCGCGATTGCAAATCTGCATCTGACTAGAGTTACATGATTAAAAGTATCTATAATAAAAATATATTAAACTATTATACAGCTCATTGACTTTTAGTTAAAAACGTCTAAAATGCGCTCTCAAACAATAGTGGTCTACATGTTCCAGGACCACACAAAATATCACTTTGGTTAATGAAACAAAATTACCCCACAATATACATATTTATATTTTGTTCAAAATATAATACCTTGCTGATTAAGGAAAAAAGTAAAAATACAATCATAACTCAGGACAATGATCCCTCATTATCCTTGGGGCTCTGTAGACACGGTTATAAGAGAATAATAATAATAATAATAGTGACCCTTTGCACACTGTATGAGAGTATGACCTGCCAACTAGAAAGATTTAAAGTCCCCATTTTTGTCTTCACTACCCAGTTGTCACATACAAAGCGCTTCTTAAACAATCACATCATTACCCCTTATTCTGATTAAACATACACACTCAACTGTTTTAGTAACTGAATATGTCACTCGTCAGGCATCCATAGCCTAGGATTATATCTACATCTGTCCACACTGAGTTTTTGTCAGATGTGCATGCATACTTATTCCGTATCATCTGACTATGATCAATATCAAATCCTACTTTTTGAAAAAGTTACAATACTGCAAATATGGTAGCCCTGACAGATAATGAGGAATTTTTGCATTAGATAATTACACTTAACAAGAGTAAACTGTAACTTAACATTCTTCACATGTATTAGATGTTTCAGCTATCATATCTTCTTTAGGACAATTTGTTACAGGTACAATTCATTTACGATAAGACTCTTCAATTACTGAGAAAAAGTTGCAAAATCAGATTGCCAACAGCTTTTGTTGATAACTGGTATAATAAAATAAATCAAAAGCTCTGATTTATGCAATTATTCTTTATGTACTAACATTTATTCTGTCTAGTTGAACACAAATTAATTTTCCTGGTACTTTTACCATTTTTTGAAAATTTGTAAAATCACGCTTCATGACTGCAAGACAAAAATTGACAATGAAAATTCATAAAGTATCTATAAAAACGTATCGCCATTTTCATAAAAAAAACCAGACACCTACAGACAATCGCAATTTTTAAAGTTATTAAAACAAAATAAAACGTGGTCAACTATTTCTTTTCATAAAAAAACTAGTTTTCTATAAGTCTTTTAAAACAAGGATAAGTAGAAACATGCACAAAACTATTCTGTTGGCAATTCCTCTTTTGTGGATTTACAAAAGCAAGCTTTAACCTAATGAATTAAATTCCCTAAAAAAAAATCTTTGAATTCCAATCACCAACACAACGTGCATTAGTCTAGTCTTTGGTAATGAATTATGTTAATTGAATTGGTCGCATTGTTTCATTGCTGTAAATGGCACTAATCGTTACCAACGCTACTTTAACAATAAGAACACACATTCAATAAGTTTTTTCAGGTTTAAACTTTAATCTCAAGTTGATGACTTGTGTTCAGATTTATTTGTTGAATCAGCATTGTCGGTTCTAAAATTTGAACCTGAAAAATTTGGCCGTCAGTGGATTCGCGCAATTCGTAACATGGAAGATCAAATTGTTTGAATTTCAGTGCCGAGGGCTACAGAAATTTTTCGCACAAAAAAATTATATATATATATTTAAACAACTTAGTTCACGGGATGAACCACGTCTATTTTTGGTAAATTCTCGACGTTTCGGCATCGCTCTTCACTCGGGGTCTCAATCTGCCTACTCCCAAGGAGAGCTAGCAGTCTTTGAATAAGACTGAGCTTTCATATAACCTGCTTGATCTTTTATAGGGCTGGAAGTGAAAGTTTGTTTGGTGGGAGATGCGTTGGGTTGGGGAAAGTTTGTAGGATTAAGGGTGTTTGGTAATTGGCGGTGCGGAGCAATAAGGGACTTCCACATGACAGGCAAACGCTGGCTGTCAACTCTTGTGTTGAGGCACTGTGTGCGTTTTTCTATTTCAATTGCCTCACGTACTATTCTGCTGGTAAAATGGGAAATGGTTTTAGCCCCAGAAAAATGAATTTTGTGACCTGTTTCTTTGCTGTGTTTGGCAAGTGCCGAACCATTATCGCCTTTCCGTACAGCTAGAGAATGCTCATATATTCGGCTAGATATTTGCCGATTTGTTTCACCTATGTAAGGTCCTTTGGCAGCCTCCACAAGGCATTTCATACACTCCTTGGGATTCATTGGGGCAGTGATCTTTTGCTGAGCGAATAAGCCCAGATATTTGATTATTGGTCGTAAAGACCGTGCGGATATTTTGCCGCATTAATATGCGGCTTATTCTATCGGTGATGTCTCTGATGTAAGATAGAAATGCTTTTTGTTGGTCAGGAGGGTTTTGGGATTGAGAGTTAGTGTTTTTATTTATATTTTTGATTATATTAGTTAAGGATTTGTTGGAATATCCATTTTTCAGTAGGGTGGTGGTAATGGATTTGATTTCTGTTTAGCTATTTTTCGTATCGGAAAGTCTGATGGATCTGGTTATGAGGGATTTTGCAACCGATACGAAAAATCGTGATCACAAAATCAATGTGTAATGAAAATGACAAATTCGAGTTCTTCAAAATGAAGATCTATTACCCATTCTCGCTATGGGTATGTGAAGTTCATTTATATTAATGTAGTTCATCCTAAAAAATTTAAATTTAACTTAGTTACTTAAAATCTAAAAACTTTTCAACCATGCAATGCAATTTGCATAAACGGAAACTGCCTAAAAATTCGTTGGTGTGATCTTACATGTTACAAATCAAGTATTTGTGGTCTAAGAATAACATTATAAACAAGCGCAAAATGTTAAAGTTTGTACAAAATTACAAAATTCTGCCACAGATTTAGTGTGTTTGACTGGTCAAAAGTGGGTTTATCATAAATAACAAGTTCCATTACTCTTGTTTTTTGTGATCTTTGTATGCTATTGATTTTTAAAAAATAAAAAATTCTGCACATACTCTGTGCATGTCCTACATTTGTTTACTATATTAATATAATCATTACCACTCCCCTCTACTAATTACATATAGCAACATTTTCTTGGTTGTAGCTGTCACAATGATTATTTTAATTGAAGAATTTCATTAAGAAGTCAATGACAAATAATCTTGACAACACTCATTATTTTATTAATTGGAGCAGAAGAGAAGTACCACTTTGGAGTTTTCTTTCTACTGATAATTTAAACAAAACTCAACTACTATAAAATTGCGATGGAAACATGTCTCAATGTGAGACAGCAGCAGGGAACTCAATTTATATGACGCCCAGCTTTTGACCAGATACCCCCAGGCGTTGGTGATACTAATTTTGCACCTAGACGCCTCTGTAAGTCTGATACACTACCACTAGTTGGCGACGGTTGGATGTTTCGTGCGCATGTGCAGCAGCAAAGTGTCACTACGCGTGTAAACGGCTGGGCAATGCGCGCAGGAGTACTGCCCAGGAAAGTGCACATAGTAATGGTTTCTTGTGTTGCTCACAATTTTGCCACATAACACACATCGCCGTCGTTCATCCATGGAGCCCACTCTCTCAAACAGCTGCGACACCTTATAGCACTTCAAATCTGAAACAAAACGAGCATTACAATGCGCCTGCGCTTGAGCGTGAGCGTCATTACCCCTTCGGTCAGCATCCGGGACTATGATGGCTTACTTCTAGCATGCCCTACAGTCACTACATTATTAGCATGCCTTTAGTATATTTATGATGGACGCAAACAATAAAATCATCAATAGCAAACTTATTTAAAGCACCTTTTATTACAAACAGGTACATATAGAAACGCGTTAGTCTTTTTCTGACAATGTTCTGGTTTCCTTTTAAGGCCAGTTAATAAGTTAACAAAAAAACCTACAAGATATGTATTAAAAAAATCATATCTTGGGCATAGAAGTATGTGACAAACTTAGTTTCAATTGAAATTGTTATGTTAATGGCTCAAAGGAAACAGCCTAAATTTTAAACTTAACCGATTTGAATAACATAGAAACGTGATGTATAAATTTATCATTGTATTATTATAACATTACAATATACAGTTTTTCAAGTGTAACTGTTTATTTAGCATTCAATAAACAAACTATTTAAATCAAATTAGAGAAAAACAAAATGCAATGAAACTCCAAGTAGAACACACCATTTTTTAATGAAAATTAATAAAATACAATAATCAAATAAATGCGGATGCGAATGCAATAACATAAACATAACGCTATATGACATGCTAAATTAATTACAGTTTTAAACTTAAGTAACTTTTGATGATTGCAACTTCCGTCTCTTAAGCCACATCGATCATTACATATTGCACTTCATTAAGGCAAATTACAGAGGTACAAATTCGTCAAACGTATCCAAAACAGAACTTATGATTTAGTGAGCATTTTACAGTTTGTATGCCTAGCAATAAGTGCAAAAACAAAACGACACTTCCGTTATGGTTTCCAACGGGGTCAGTTTTCTAAACCACTACCAAAAATTAAGTATGCAGAAATTATTTTAAAAATGTCAACCACAGATTATATGACAAGCAGAAACTAATGACAAAATGCAACTTTTCCTGAATAAAGTTTTTTCCACTTCAAACACGAAGCAATTGAGTCAATTATTAAATTTCGCAAGAGTAAACATAGAATTAGAAAAGTTTAACAATAGTCATGTAAATGTCCGATATTAAAATACAACTATCCTATTCTTAATTCTATACCGCAACCCCTTTTTATGATTTTATCGAATTATATTATAGACTTTTAAAAAGAATTCCATAAAAATCGACCGTACGAGATAATATTTCTGTTATAAAAATTAAGAAGCGACGCAAAACATAAAAACACCTACAGTACAAGACGAGTTTCCTCAAATAAGTATGTAAATTTTGCCAGTATATCTAGAATATAGCAATAGAATACAAGTAAATAATTAGAAGTGATACTTTTACACAACTTAGTGGTAATTAAACAACTAAATATTGCACTTTTTAACATTTTCCTAATATGGTCAAGGTTGCTTAGCATTAGCACCATTCCAGTATTTATCACAATCTTTACTTTCCCAATATAAGTCCACCTTTATGTCAATAATATATTAGAATCTTTAGTATATACCATTATAAAAACTAATAACAAATAATTTTCAATAAGTGATATCAAATGTGCCACCAAACGACATATTGTAATTATCAAAAAGTTCGTCCCAAGTATTCGACAATATATTAAAAAGCAAATCTTCTTAAAACAAAGCCCATTATCAGTAATACCACACCGATAACACTAATATTTTCAATATATCATAAATATTATATACACTAGCTATTTAAGGTACCGTAACATTCAAAAGAATGTATCACTCGTATTGCAATACAAGTACGTGAAACTCGTTAGACCTCCATACTATAAAACAGTAATTTTTTAGTCTTTCATTAGTCGACATAGCTATTTATAGCAGTACAACGATGAAATTACAACAGCAATATCTGAAGTTACACAGATTAATTGACATATGAGTGCAGAACAATAAAATTTAGACATTTATGTAGCAGTTTTATAAACAAAAGAAGTTGAATGATTGTTTACACATTATTAAAGGAAATCAAAACAATGAGAGTACCGAAGGACAGCAAAATTGTACAGTATATTAAAACTCTATTGTATGGAGGACTAAAGAAACCAACTTAAACTAATCAAATCTTCAATCCAAACTCTTAATTAAACTTTAAACAATGTTGACCTTGTAAATAACTAATCAAAATAGACATATATTCAAAAAAGCTTAAGTTATACAGGTGATATAAAATTTGAAGCGAGACTAAACCTTAAAGCTAACCTTAAAATCTTACATAACATGAGATAAAGAATATGAGGTAATATCAAAGTAAAAAAAATAACATTGCACTTAATCGATATAACTAATGTAGGTTTGGCAATAGTTGCAGAGATAAATATAAAATTGTTGACTAAGAGCTTCTGCTTTAACCTTCGTTCACTAAGTATATTGTTCGAGATTCATCGGACGGGAACTAGCCACGAAATGCATTTATAGTCCTAAGATTTTAAAACTTTAGACACAAATATTTTATACGACAATTTTACACCTATTTTTAACAGGTGATCGTTCTGACTTTTAAACATCACAGACATCATGTATATTTTCGTAATTGTTTATCTTCCTAGTGATTATTTTCTCACAGTCTACCGATCATAAATGTCTAGCAAAATTCAAAAATCTCAAAAAACACAATGATACCTTCACTACAACTGTTCTACTTCTAAATGCCCTAGACACAAAAAGTGGTTCTCGCAACACACACAAGTGCATACGTATATCAATTTTCTGTGAGCATACACAAAGGAACACCTTTTATTCCAATTACCGATTGATAACTCACAATTTATAATGTGAGGTGTTACCATGATATGCTACTAAAATTTCAAACAATCTAAATTTTGTCTCAAAAAGATACGATTCAAAACAATTGACTGACATCAGTAGGCGTAGCTTAAATTATCAGTCTATATTGTGATCGTATTCCATCAATGTTTCAAACATGTCAGTCTTTTAAGCATCAGTCTACCATTATCACATGAGACTGATTTTTAGAAAGCTCTTTTATGAAAATTAAATTTATAAACAATCATTTACAGAGTCTACAATTTTTCTTATCGTCTTCCTTTTTGCAACATTATTGTCTTCTGCATTCCTAGCCACTTGTTAACAATAAAAACTGTTAAGACTTCCGCTTGTTTGAACATTTAAGACATCAGTATCACCATGTTTTTTGTAGACATCACTTACGAGTGCCTGAAATTTAGTTTATCAAAAGAAATCATCTACAATTTTCTAAAATGGTCCAACGCAACGTTCTTGTGCAAGTCTTGATTTAAAGTATTGCGGTGACGGCGAGAGGCACCGCCAAGTGTTTGTGGCACAATAGTGCATATTACAAGGTACGTGATGAGCTAGAGTAGTTCGGTTGCAGCTATGAGTACAACGCCTTGTAGTAGAAGTAGTAATATAGCCAGAATCAATCAACAGATGTATCGTTTACTACGGCAGGGTTCTCGAACTTCCTTATGTCCGGGTTGAAGAGCGGATGTTTGAACTTGCAGTGGGTGCGCAGGTTGTCGCTGCGAGTGTACGTGGCTCGGCACAGAGGGCACTCGAACCTGCCCGGGAAGTGCACGTGATAGTGGTTGCGAATGTGCGTCACTATTTTGCCGCACAGTTTGCACCGGTGCAGGTTGCAGCCACCTGGCAGCTTGTCAAACGTTAGCCGCATATGCCAGGCTTTTGAACCTGCAAACCAAAAAGTACTTTAACGTACGTTATTACTAAGTGTTAATATTAATAGTGACAGCAGAATAGTGACAGTGCACCCCAGAGCTAGGTTATTCAGATTTCCAGTACCATCGACACATGTATTTACAGTATTACAAAAACATTTGCTCTACCGATAAGTAACAATAAAAAGACATCTCAAAATATTACAAATTTATGAAACTAAAATAAATTTTAAAACTTGTTAATACTTTTACGTTGATCAAAAACGTTGACGGCTTTAAATTGAATTGAGGAAAAAATGCAATTAGTTCTGTCATTTAAATCTTTAAAGTCGTCCTTGCATCTATTTAAAACTACACCTAAAGCGCCCTAATTGTATATACCAGTACTGGAAATCTACTCAAAGCCAGCTGAGCCAGTTTAGTAATTTGAAAATTATTTGCAGAAAGTTAAAAATAAGAAAACACATGCAGAGAACTTCGTACATTTGTACAGTTGTTTTACAATTTGCTTAACTTAAACAGAAGTCAAACCACCACCTTTGTGACAAGATGCAAGTCTCCGAAGAAACAGATTAGTAATACGAGCTTATAAAACACTGTATTTACAACATTTTTTTGTCTTCAGCATAATTGATGGTTTTAACAAACTAAAGGTTGATTTCATCAATGTTTTTTTATACTAAAATGCTTTGTAAAATTGGAACTATTAAAACTGCTGAGATTGTGGAAAATAAGTTTTATTTACAGAAGGTATTGTAAAAAATACCTTAGCATGTTTCAGTACAAGAAGTACATATTACAGCACAAAAAATTACATTTACTACATGAATAAAAAAAAAAACGATGCGGATATATTAGCTTCGCTTGCAATATCATGTGAAATATCAATTTTTATAAATACAAAATACTCTCAGTACATTATGAAAACCAGTCATCATCATATATCATATAGCTCCTCAGTTGGAGCAAAGGGCGCCGTATTAGGACGATGAAAACCAGTGGCATAGTATAAAAACATGAAATTTAATAAACTTTAAAAGTTACAGTTAAGTAGGTATGACATATACATCTTAATTGTCAAAAACCACAAAAAAAAAAAAGCAATATGAATCTTTTAAAAACTAGGGAAGTAACAACTGAATCACTCGACATTGTATATATAAATACTTAGCCAGCCATAGAACCTTAGAAATTTACTTTTATTTATACTTTAAAACAGTTAAATATATAGAAGACATTTTCTATTTAGCTTCATTATAGCAATATAGTTAATATTAAAAAAAAAAGTTAGATAGGTTTCAAGAATATGTAATTGTTGTATTAGAATATCTATACAAATTTTTGTGGTAAAAGAACTGAATTTGGAAATATGTATAGAATTGTCAATGGCAGAAATACCTCCACAATGCTATATTACTAAAGTTTTGTTCTCAGCAAGTTTTCTATTTTGCACGTTTACTCTGTGTGCACCTTGTTTAAAAGGTTGCAAATTTTCTGTGTTAACTTCCTCATTATCGAGACTCATTTAACTTCCAAAATGAGTATAAATGGTTCACAACAAACCCAAGGGGAGGAGTGAGGACCATACGTTAAAAAAGAAGCTTCCTTGACCGTTTGATGAACAAACGGTATGCGACAAAATATAAATGTTACTAACAAATTAAACCCAGTGCTGCCTGAATGTAACAAAAGAAGTTTATTTGACAGAATAAATTCAATAGTAAGTAACTACCATTTAAAAAAATAATAAATAGAATAAATACGTAGTAAATTACATAAAAGTCATAGTAATTCGTGGAAAAATAAAATACACGAAAGATTTTTTCATTGTTTTAAATTTAAAAAATTCTTAAGATAATACCACTGGTGTAAACAATTAATTAGTCAATTTCATACTTTTATACAATCCACTACCGACTACTTCACCAGATAGTTCTGTTCACAAAATTCTATCAGCTTAGTTCCTCAGATTTCTGAAATAAGCAACGCCGTTGTCGACGCGCGAATTGTCGAACACGTCGGCGACGACCGCACCATGCTTCATCCGAATGTGCACCTTCATGTTGTCTTTTCTGGTAAAACTCTGCTGGCAGAAGGGGCACCTGTTCGTTTGGGGTCGGTGGATGGCGGTGTGGTGCCAGCGGTTAGTAACGCGTTTATCACAAATCTTGCAAAGATACTGCAAGGGCGCATCCGACACTTTGTGAAAAATATCACAGTAATCGAGCCGCGCCGTGCGCACATCTTGAGCGTAGTCCAGGGTCGCTCGTTCGAGGCCCGGCTCAAACTTTGGCTGATGGTAGAACGGTTGCCCCTGTTCCGGCCAAGCAGCTGGAACAGAGAAAGCCAACCGTCACCATCTACCAAAAATGACATAGATATAAAAAAGCGTCGACGGCAACTCTACGTACCACAGTGAAACTATAGAAATATTTTCAAGAGTCTACTGAAATAAATTAACACATAATCACTCTTTCTAATCATTCGACTTAATTTAATCATTTTTTTACAGGATGCCCATCAAATACAATGCATATATTTTTATTTTTTATATTCTCTACTAGATCAGTAATCATTTTATACTATATACTGTTTTTATTATGTGTAACATACTTTTATCCATTTTTAAGTAAAGATATTTTCAAATAAAAAACTGATGTCACGAAATACGTTTAATAATGAAAGAATCCGATACAGTTAGCACCTAAGCGTTATATAGCTGTCCCACACTGCAAATTTTTATGAAAGCTTAAACAATTTTTGCATCTTTTTAGAACTTCATATCCTAGAAAGCAATGAAGAACTACTATGACGCCACAAAGGCTTTTCAAAAAAAAAAAAAATGATGGCTTATTAGGAGCGATTAATACTTAGACGGTTGAATACTGCTAGAAAAATGTCGACCATGTTCGCTGTAATGATTATAGCATTCTAAGAAAAAGACAAATGGAAGACTCAAAGGTTAATAAAATGGTATAAGAAAAACTAAATAATACCGACGTACTATACATTTCCTTTAATAAAATTTCACAAACCATCAGATTCTTAATTCTTGGGTAAAGACCATAATATATCTAGAGTAGTAATAATACTCATATTTTACTCTCTTGTTAGTACATTTTATTTGGAAACAATACAAAGCTATACTTATTAATATAATTAGTCAAGAACTATCTACACAAAACGCATACGTGTACAATATTTTCAGTGGACATGTAAAAATTCAATCCTAAAAATATCACAACATTCAGCCATAGCAGGTCGTTTTGGCACACTGAGATTTATTATGAATATCAGTTATGACTTACTTCAACATTTCATAGTTAAGAACGCCTAGAAACCGACTAACTTAAGTATTTAAAAAGAGTCTAGAACTCCATAAAAAAGGTACAAGATAGGGCCAAACTCTCCCCTAATTTCAAAGAAAGATTATGATACCAAAGATGCTCCGAAGGTGGGAGAAGTAATTTTATTAGACGTAGGTAGTCGGAAAGATTTTCCTAGAAGGACCCTTAGTAGCCAACATTTCATGAACATTCAGAGCAATGACTATTGTGAACCCACAACGTACTTTTGAAGCGTACTTTCAATTCGCGCTTCGGGTCTCCAATTTTGATCAAATATTATTTTGTGGGCTTCAGAAGTACTGGTTTTGCATTGAGAAAGAGAAAAGAAAGAGCTCGGAGTGCACAACAGAAAATATATTCAGTAAAACGTTCCATTTTGCAATCTCCGAGGCGATCTGCACACGAACTTGTAGTTATTCTCCACTTATCTAATCTTATTGTAAGATGATTTTTGCAGTTTCATCAATACAGAATAGTTGTATACGAACTTTCCGAAGGTGATTGGCAAAATCGTCTGTATATGTATAGAAACATTTTGGAAAGCGCACCACATGGCGCCGTTATTTTCTTTAGCGACGAAGCACATTTCCACTTGTCGACATGCGTTAATAAACAAATAAAATTTCGTTATTGTAGAGACAACCTCATCTGGAAAATCCACAAAGGCCTTTAGGGTCATTGGTACTTACTTTTTTGACCAAGGAAGGCCAATTTGTTACTGTCACTTTTAATCGATATGCGGAAATGATTCAACAATTTTTTGCACGGAATCTCTATAGACTTCAACTAAAACTAGAAAACGTTTAGTTCCAACAAAATGGAGCCACAGCTCACACAAGAGCTAACACATTAGAAACGAATAAGGTCAGATATCTGAGACAACTAGAGTATCCTTCAAATAAGAAATACGCAACTTGAAAAAAATTCTTACAGTTCTAACTCTAGTGTACAGTAAGAATTATAATTGATAATAGTGAAACTCTGAAGAGTTAAAATCTTCCATATTTGTGTATTCAACGCTATTGTTTTAAAGAAAGATTAAAATCATACTTATATTTTGCCTAGTACACCATACAGTTGTTTGCCTTTTCTGAAGTACAGTATTTAAAGTTTAATAAAAAATTGGGATTATTGGCTATTAAAATTTATCTTTTAAATAGATATTTCAAGATTGTGGCTGTAGAGAACAAGAACCAAGTTAAGTTTGTTTTGTGGCTAATATTCAGACCCATGTACCTATTACATCTTGATGTTGAGATTGTGATGTCGGACAAAAAACTCACTATGAGCTGAACAGTTTAGTTGACATACAAATTTCCAGTTGGAGGATAAAAATTCTTTTGAAGACAATGCACCTTTCTAATGTTAACTGTGGTGCAAGGTAATAAAACAATGCACCTTAGGGCCATATTTCAAAGAGTAAAGAAATAGTTGTTAAAGTTAATAACTACTAAAAGGTAACAATAAACAGTTTTTTTTAATATTCAAGACTGGGACTGTAAAACATGTAGTTCTGCAACCACACAATTACATTAAAGATTTTCACTATACTTAAATGGACATCAATACATTTAAAATAACCATATTAGCACAAATAATGGTTAATCATAGAACACACCATGGAAAATATTTGAATTAATACTTTCTGATGCAATTGCTTTGTTACGTCCATATATCAACATAGTGTTTTATGCAAAGGAGCTCATTCTGTCCATTTTCACCACTTTTTTATGAAAGTGTTCAGGATGTCCCAGTTGTACTACTTGTAATACTACTATTACTTGTAACAATTAATGTTAGAAGTTAGGGTATTTTCAATCTGAAGCAATATAAAAATGCAAGTTCGCCCCCCAAAAAAATGCTTATTCTTCCCACTTGTTATTATAGTCTGTATTACAGCAATTTGTAAATCATTTTTCTATTTCCAAAATAACTTTTTTTAAATTATTATGTAACCTAAAACACAGCGATTCAATTTTATTCTGAATAGAGAAAGACTCCAACACACACTTTAGTACAAATGCACTTTTACATTTGATTTCATACAACTGAATTAATAGACGAACAACTTTCCCTTTTAACAATTATTTATTTAAGATAAAAAATAAGTACAATAGTAAAATATACTTCTTATATAACCTATAATTATCTCTAGTGGCAGTGAAATGGAAACCATTGCAAAAATTAAACAAAGCAAAAGCTCATTCTTAAACTTTATTAGCATTTTTATACTTACTAATTATGTCTTATAAAATTATAAAATGGTACACTAACTTAACTTAGCTAAATTTGCAACATACTACAAATAAGTAGCAACAAATTTGCTGGCACTTGTTTTGTATATATCATTATCATTACATATATTTAAGACGACTGTTTTTATTCATATATATGTCACAATCGAAGGTCATTGACTTTAAACGTTTTTAATTCGTATTTAAGGTTTCATATATCAAGTATTACGCAATACAATGCAATGCTATGCTATGCTATGATAAAAGTAGACATCATTTGAACAGGTTTTTTTCTTAGTTACACATTATGCACGTAATATTTAAACTTGTACTTAGCACTTGGCAAAATCTGAAAACCCAATAGAAAAATGAGCTCGTCTAACTCACACATGGACGTTATTAAGAAACGTGAACACTGAATAACCGTCTGGTTTTTAATTTACTATGACATTCCCCTCATACATTAATACGGTGTTGTTGCTACTTTTACTATTAGTCCAAGAGCCCTATTTGAAAAAGAAGGTGTTTCATCAAATAATTGTTGAATTAGGTTTTTTTTGATGATAAATAAGAAAAAAATACTTACTTTCGAATGAACTAAAAAGTAACCACGGATTTTGGTCGCGTATTTTTGAAAAATAAAAAAATAGGTTGGAAAACACGGTTATTCGCGTTTATTTCAGTAATCACGCTTTGTACAACCATATAACCATAATATTAAATGTAGCTAATGAAAAAAGAAATGTGTTGGTCCTTACCCAATCTCAATCTGTGCAGTAATTATTTTTTTACAAAAAATATATTTTATCAAGTCAGCGTAGCGGACGCGAGAGGGCGACAGCAACAGAGAGTCAGCAGACGCCAATCCGCTTTCTCGCGTCCGTTACGCTAACTTAATCGAATATTAATTGTAAAAAGATAATTTTTGTACAGATTGACATCCAGTAAAGACCAACACTTTCCTTTTTTTATTAACTACATTTAATATTATAGTTTAACGGTTGTACAACAAAGCGTGATTACCGAGATAAACGCGAATAACCGTGTTTTCCAACCTATTTTATTTTTCAAAAATATGCGGACCAAAATCCGTGGTTACTTTTTAGTTCACTCCAAAGTACGTATTTTTTTCTTATCTATTATCAACAAAAAACTAATTCAACAATTATTTGATGAAAAAAATATAGGGCTCCCGGGCTATATGACAAACTATTAAGTATTATAATATAATGACTGAGTTGAGTAGCTTTTATCAGTAACACCAGTGACTGTATTTATAAGGTAATTAAATGCACTAAATAAGTTTAATGCAATTAACTTAGTAGAAATTAGTTACAACAAATTTCCCACCAACAGTTTCTTTTTTAAATATGTTCAGGTTATAAATGCAAAAGACCATCCGGTGTGTTACCATAAAATAATTTCTTAATGAAATAATGAGAAAGTAATAGATGAAGAATTTTACGTCGCGTCACATGCTTTCAAGGCACTTAACACAATTAAATTAATTTGCCACTACTTATTTGCATCTTAATATAGTAACTTGGCTGCAAATGCTTAAAAAATAAGAAAATATTGCAAATTTGATCAATAATAAATTTTTATATATTATTTAAAAAATGCAACATAGATCCATATAAATTTTCTCTAAAATATACCCAAACATTCAACAATTTTCAACAGCAACCCTTTCTTTTTAAAATAATGTTCTTAGTTTTTCTTTCTAACAACCTTGTGCTTATTTACGATGTGCACTGTCATTTTCTGTATGTGTCTAAAAGTTTGCACGCAAAAAGGGCAGTAGAACTTCTGCTGGTGTACTTTCATGTGTTGCTCCAGCTTGTCCTTCAAAATCACCTGATAACACACATCACATTGAACGTTTGGATAAACGGTGCGTTCTATGTGCTCCACAGCATCTTGCTGAGTCAAAGGAACGCTCGCTTTCTCGCTGCCTTCAGTCAATTCTTGCAGCCTCGACATGGATCTCGTGAAAGGCGCATCTGAGCGAGAAACTACGGGCTTTGATAATCTTGGGTTTGGCGTTTTAGACCTTGGCACAATAGAATCATTTTGTTTCTTGACATCAAAGATGTTTGAGTCTGAATTTCTCCTGCGTAGCTTTCTAGGAGGTGACGCCACATCAGAGTCTATTTTGCTAGAGTTGAGAGACCCTTCTTTGATTGATTCAAAGTATTGGGGAAGTGCATCCACTACAGATGAAATTGATTGTGTAGCAACAGCTAGAAGTAATAGTGTTGTAAAAACAATTTGCTGCAAAACCTACCAAAATAATTTAGAATGTCATAAGCAGTCACTTTTTTAAAGTAAAATGTTGATGTTTTTGGAAGTTGGCCTATTATAAAAACAACCCCATTTTTAATTAAATAATAGTAAAAATAGTTTATGAGAACTACAAAAAGCATCTATATTCCTTATTATCCAATATATTCAGAGTTGTAGAAGTTCCTAATGCAGAATATATATGATAAAAAACGGAAAAATGTCCGGTAAAAGATTCAATATACTATTACTGTTAACAAATAACAAGGAATCAGTTAATTTTTATTCCAAAGTATATAACACTGAGGAATGAATACACTGGCAAATGCTATAAAGATTGGATGATTAACGAATTGAAAAAGTTCTTATAGGAAAATCACTTGAGAGCCGATGAGATGCATTATTCACATTAGAAAAAAAACAAGTATAATATATACATAAAATCCTTAGTTGAATGAACACTGTGCACACACAACAAACCTATACTGCATCCAGCTCGCCGAATGGAAATGGATCACAACCAACAGAGAAGAACGTTTATCTAGAAACAAAACTATAGCAGTAATATGTTTGCTCCCGTTCAGTAGCATGTATCTTAGTAAGTAGGATACTTAAAAATTAAGAACTCCAAGACAACTATTCGTACAGACTTAAAAGATACAAAAATATCTGTAATTAGATTGTTGATATAATAATATATAAATATAAAAACAAGCCAAAAATTATTAAAGGCACAGCATTGAAGTAATTATCTTGTACAATATCTATGGTTAAAAGTATTATGAATACCATACAGCAGCAGAACGTTTTTAAGGATGTACATCAGTAGGCAAATCGTAAGTGTATGGTTGATGAGAGAATAAATTTACAAAGCACAATTTCATTACAAAACAAGTGAAGATTCCATAAAATCACATTTGGTAGTAATGCACAACATTGACTTGTTACTGTCTGGATGTTCACATTTTTCTTAATTAATAAGTTCTCGATGAATGCCATTATCTGGAACTCCTTGAATCCATATGCCACCATAACTCATGAGAAATTTGCATTTTTGGAGATGCGCAAAAGAAATCCAATTGTTACCGTGATACATAATAAAAAGAAATTAAATGAATTATTTGGAACAACCCTCTGTACAATAATATAAAGGATATGCAGAAATAAAAACAAAATAAATGATAAAACAGGAAAAACATGTAATACAATATATGTGACAATACTTCCAAAAACTTGTCAAATTTAACAAATATTTATTTTTGGTAGATTTTACTGTATTTGTAATTTATAGCAATGACATTTAAGTAATTTTTTTTAATTACCTTTTTCAATTGTGGGTATAAATGACGTCGATTCTGTTGCAAAGCACCAACTAGCTTGAAGTTCTTCAGTGGTGGAATGCTTCATCTTTGGTGTATCATCTTTGGATTGCAAATTACACTGAACATTTTGAGTGGACGGTGTGATAACGTCCACACTTAGTATATTGATGTTCTTGTTCTTTGGAGGTTGAACAAGGGCAACAGCATTTCTGGCTTCATTTTGTTGATGATCAGCCTGTTTGTTACTAGTATCAGGTAGTTCATCGTTCCATGCTAATCCAGACATAATACTTTCAAAATCAATTCCATCCCATGAATCATCGACTGAACACACTTCAGATGAACTACTGTTTGCATAAACTTTTCTATCTTTAATTGAACAAGGGTTATCTGACCCATCTTCATTATCTGAAATAACAATCACTTCTTCCTGTTCAGAATCATTTGAATCATATTGTTTGTTATCATCACCTTTGCCGAATGTTTCTTCATGCTCATAGTAAGTTAATTCTGGAGATGCCACATGCAGTTGTGATTCCTCGTAATTATTACCTGATGGTTGGATTGTAGATGCTGCAAGTTTCACATAAACATATAAAGATAGCAACACAGATCGCATAAAAGCAGAGTTCAAGAAGCAGCTGACTTTTAAACTATGTTTATTTAACACATTATTGAACCTGCTCTTTAAAATATGTCCTCTATAGCATACTCACGTGATAATCGGTAATAAACACAAAACACTGCCACTTTTTAACACTTTTCAAATGTCACATAGTTCGTGCTGAAAAATACCGATTTGTACTGTATTGACATGATGATATGAATTCAACACAAGGCAATCAAAGTAAATTAACTATATCAATTAAATAAACTATAGATAAAAGGCAGCCTAATTCTCTTTGCAATGTAAAAAACAATAAAAGCAAAGTATCTAAAAATCAGAAATTTTTATAGAAGCTACAAATTTCTATTGCAACTTTGATTATAATGGTTCTAAAAATACCCACAGAACATTTTGCCACTTTATTGTTTGAAAACAAGAGATAGCAAAACTAAATAGGTTGGGCATACTCTACAAAAAGGTAGAATTTTATGTTGTTTTCTCAAGCAACGATACTCATCCAGTCAATCCATTTTACAAAAGAAAACATTCTACTATGACGTCCAAATTATCATTTTTTCCAGTAACTAAACTGGCTGCTCTTTTAGTTCACTTAATAGATTTCGAGACTTACAGACTGCACAATATTTATAAGTGGACTAATCAAGTTAAACATGTCAAGTATGTTTAATTGTTTTAGAGTCCGATCACCAACTTGAAATAGAAATGGAATGAAAACAAAGGAAATTCATTCACTTATGTACAAGGCATAAAATTCCACCTTAAAAATGAAAGGAGAAAAGTGTTAACACAAAGAAATGGAAAAGGCATGCAAAGCACGTTAGATGTTAAAATACGAAAAAGTGAGTTGCAACTTACCGTCTATATTATCCCCCATTTCTGGTTGAAGCGTCGTCATAGGGGGTGTGCTGTCCGTCTCCGATTGTTCCGCCATGCTATGCCGACTGCCCAGATTGGAATCTTCTGGATGAACACTCAAACTTCCACCCTACGGCCCACAATAAAATTAGTACCTACACCTTCAACTGTTGAAGACTATAAAAGAGTACAATTAAATCAATGCAGTAGTAAAACGATTGTCTGCAACAACTTTCAATAATTATAAAAATTCTAAACGTGTGTTAAGTATGGTGAATGCTACGCAAAAACGGCTGGCTAGTTGCGCTGTATTTTCGGTCATGATAATGCACCAATCAGTCAGCAGTTCAAGCTAATTAAAAAAATCGAAAAAACAAATGGGTTGTGGAAATTAAATTTCCAGGATGTCATGGTACCGGTTGTTTTGTCGCAAACATTGGCACAGTAAGGGGCAGTGTTATACAATCCAAGAACATTGATTTGCCTTTATTTACATAAGTAAAGAAAGCGCTATCATCTCTTGGTGAACGAGCATAGTTCTCATTTTCAATCTCGACTTTCTTTAGCTAATTTTATTTGGCCCAGGGAACGAATCTTCTAATAATAAGGTTTTATTTTTGATAGCTCACGATAATTATTTACAAAAGTATGATTACTGACTTGGCACGTTTTTAACAATCTTTGACACATAGTCATGGAAAATTATACGACTTTACCGCGATGTTTTTTTTAGTTTATTACCAAAATGAATGTTCTGTATACGTGCAGTTTATTATGCGCATTATCATCTCATCTAGAAAATTTTTTCTTAACACGTGGTTTACTTAATCTGTAATGTCCATCTTTTCATAATATCATTTAAAGGTTGATTTGTAAAACAAGTATTATTTTTTTCCAAAATATGGTGGCATTACACATCACCATCACTCTAATACCTGTAATTTGGTGAGTTTGTTACCCATGAATTGTGTAAGTCTACTTCTTGCTCTACTTTGAATAAGTTGCTCGTTGAATATCTTTATGTTATCAGACCAGTAGCACTGTTTGCAATTATTCACAATCTTTTTCATGAAAACTAAGAGATCTAATAATCTGATAAAACTTGCTTTTACTATAATATTCTTGATAAAGCTTAACCTCTAGGAATTTTATTAAAGGGCAATCATGAAAATTGCTTTGACACAAAAAAAACGTACCCTAAGTGCATAAAAATTCATTCTTCTAAAGAACCTGGATCTATCATTTTCAAGTGGCGAACATTTGTAGTATCTCTTGAAATAATCGTAATCATTGTAATACTCTCTATTATTCAAGATTTTCCAAGTTTGACATGTCGATCAGATTGTTTTTAAATAAATACTAGACGCACGTTTCTCTTTCTCAATATTCCATGAAAAACGTTTTGATTTGAAGTTGACTTTAAAAAATATTACTATTGGGTTCTACACCGAAATGTTTTACAAGCTTTCTCAACTCAACAAATAGGCGCACTTATATTTGAAATAATTATTCATTATTATGCATGCTTGACCAGACAACGATAACCTTAACATTTAAGCGAGTTTAGTATTTGAAAAAGATGGTCTGGGAACTGGAAGGTTAAGGCACCCGTATGTTCAGCCTCACTGTTCAGTTATCACGCATCTCTGTATCTTAGGTAACTGCATTATCACCTCCTGTGCGAATTTAACACAGATACTCAATTATTTTTAGCTACCCGTCAGGCATCTGACGAACTAAAACCAAACGCCTTAACTAATAGACCACTAACTAGTTCATTTTAAGTATAATTAAATCAAAAATTGGTTATCTATAATAAATATATGAATTATATGTACATCAACAATAATAAGAAAAATGAGGAAATCCAGGCACTATAACAATCAATAACGTATATTTATTTTAAAACATTTTACAAAAATCAGTCATCAT
The DNA here is from genome assembly GCA_036346155.1 of Sinelater perroti. Taxonomy (NCBI): domain Eukaryota; kingdom Metazoa; phylum Arthropoda; class Insecta; order Coleoptera; family Elateridae; genus Sinelater; species Sinelater perroti. Next base: position 990,585 of record JARFIY010000110.1, read on the forward strand.
CCATTATAATGACACCGAGAAGATTACGTGACATATTTAGATTGAAATAATGCGCCTACAAGAGTGACTATTTACAGTATCATCAACAATTTAGAAATCTATAGTTCACTTGTGAATAGACCATTACCTGACCATTCAAGAATTGCGTTGCCATTTGAGAATATTGCTACAGTGCCTGCCTAATAGTGCAGCTAAAAAAACCGAGTACTTCCTTCCATAAGACACCAAACTTAGCAACTGTAAATATTTCGTCATGGTGTGTAGAATCTACTGCATAAAGACTTGTATCTACCCACAAAAGTCATTTGTCACAAAAACTTCAGCCCAGAGACCATTTAGTCACAGAAAATGGACTTTATTAAATCTCCATAATCAATTTTTGTATAAAATTAGTAACAAGCGATGATCATTTTTAAAACCGGCTTTGTTAATAATAAACAAAGTAGCCGCATTTGGAGCATTCTCAGTTCTCAATTCACAAACGACCTCTACACTCTCAAAGAGTAACTATTTGGTGAACAGTTTGGGTCGAAGGTGTCATTGGGCCATATTTATATAAAGAAGCGGTTCAGAATTTTACTACGGCGACAAAACGACCAAAATTACTGAGTTAAACCTAGACGAAATTTTGTTTTAACAGGACGGTGCTACATAGCTTCCTGCACGCGTTACTATAGAAATTCTGCAACAAATGTTTTCCGACCAAAGAATGTCCAAAGATGGTGATACCAATTTCTTCGGAGATATTTGAAAGGAAAGGTGTACGTCAATAAATCTGACATAATTGGAAAACTGAAAAATATTTGCAACGAAAGTGAGGATATTACTCCGAAATATGTAAAAATATGATAAAGTTAAAAAGAACACAGTATAATTCTTTTCAGACATTCCATATTCTATTTCATTATTAATTTTAAAGAAGTATGTAAAACTTGGAAGACTGTTGTACTTTTGTTCATGATACTGAAAATAATTTCAAAGTAGCAGAAGTGAAAAAGAGAAAATGGCAAATAGACGTCAAATGTGTTGCTTTCATTCATACTGCACAAAAAATTAGTTTAAAAAACTCAATAATGGTAAACTAGTCTATAAGATCTGATTACTGAATCACAGTGGATTATTTACCTTGTAATAAGAATCTTTACAAAGAAAACTGGTGGCCAAAGAACCTTAAAATACAATTTTTGATAAAATAAGTCATATTTTCCAAAAAAGTAATACGCTAGTAGAATTATAAGCACAATTTACTTTATACTAGTTCTAAAAAAGCCAGGTAGCAAATGTATGGGAAGTTGAACTGAAAATAATTATTTTTAATCAACAAGAATGCAGCAAAACTTTTTCCGCACATCTCCAAATAAAGGTTAAACTACGATAATTTGATTCAGCTGAACTTTAGCGCATCCTACATACAACTACGTTTTTATTCGTATTTATAGTTACATATATCAAATGTTACACAATGCATACGGGTTTTTTCCTAGTAGATATAGTAGAAGCGATATGCCGTGAAGATGTGACATTGCTAATGCAAGATAAATATCTATAATATTAAAGCGCCAAGGAAAAACACGCGTGAATCGAAGAAGCAACTGATTTTAATGATTGAGGTTTTTTAGATTCGTCTTGAAGGAGCGGGGTGCGAGTTATAGTTTTGAATGCGATCTGAATTAACCATGGTCAGATAATATCAGATAAAGGGTGGTTGGTATTGCGAGGGAAGCGCGCGCACGCAAAATGGAGTCAAGCGCTTGACATCTGTTCGATGTCCATTTTATTTGCAACATTTTAATCAATAACAAACATGCACTGTCGTGTCATTTTCCGACTAAAAAAAATTAAAAAAGGTGAGCGATGCGTGGAATTCATAAAGTTAATAAATTGTTTGACTTTAAATAGAACGCAATTTGCGTCAT